>JAOWBW010000034.1:931229-1249522 GCA_026119855.1 Campanula takesimana
CTTTTTCAGGCAGCTTATCCATTGACCCACATTTGACTTTCAAAACTTTGGCCTTCAACCAGATTTTTCCTCTTCTGGAGCTGCTTCTAGTACTGCATATTTACTTGTACCTTTCGAAATGAGCTTCTTCCACTGGTTTTCTGCTGAGTTTTTGCAGCGAGATCCAAATCCTTACTTTCCGCTGTATATCAGAATCTTCTCTATACTTCGAACAGTGCTTGTTGTCTTCATGTGACCGAGCTGACCACAAGCTCCACAAACAAAACTATCTCTTGCTGATTTATTTTCCTTAACAATAGTAATTCCATCTCCCAATATTTGAACCTTTTTTGGAATAACCCCCACGTGCTCAATACCATCCCCTTTTTTTTAGATTTCGGCTTTATAGACCAGATATTTCTATGAGAAAACTTCCTCTTCTACCGAATCTCTAGCGACGTTCTCATTTGATGCGCCAATAGGTTGAATGGCATTAGGAATGGACTTGATCACGGGGTTGATTTTTTTGACCTGCTCATTTTTATAAACCATAAGTTGATTGTGGCCGAGGAGCCACAACCTCCCCCATAGATATTTCTTCTTTTTTTCTCTTCCCCTCAGCCTCTTCATCATCCATAAGCATTTTGCATAACTCTGCTGCTTCAGCTGCCTCGTGGCCCTCGTCTTCAATTTCCTCTTCTGCTTGACACCGACTGAATTATCATTATGATTGGACTGGCAGTCACCCTCTTCCCCCTTCAAATTCCTCAGCATCCACAGGTTCTCTAGGTCTCCAGCAAAAGAATCCAGGTCACTGTTTGCTTCCGTGTCGCTCTCCATTTCTTCCCCCAATTGCAGAAAGACTTTGAACTTGTCGATCCCGAACTTCCTGACACTTTTCCCTGGTCTGCTGTTGAAGCTGCAGAAAGGACATCCGCCGACCACGTGCATACTTCCTGATGGTCGTTGGATCGACCTTCACCCCTATGCTGCTTGCTCGCTGCAATGCTTCCTAATCACAGCGATTCTATGCCACCTGGTAAGTTTCGCAATCTGCTCATCCGGAACATTGAACTTGAGAAGAACCTCTCGTGCTGCTTCCATGCTCAATCTGCGAAGTTTGGCTTCAGTTCCCGTTATAGTGGAACCTCCCTTGTTAACAGCTACTTTTTTCTTAGCCATTGCATTTGAGATTGGTGCTTTAGGAGCAGTACGGACATAACTGAATCCCAAGCCCCGTCCAGATGGATCAACAACACCAGTGATTTCCAGACATTCAATATTCTCTCTGTCCTGATTCGTACAAGCAACAAATCCGCAGTTCTCTCTCAATATGTGAAGCAGCAGCTAAGGCAATCGCTTCGCCAGGCAGCTGATTCATAGCAGCCGATAATCCAGCCGGATGAGTCATACCGATTCAAAGACGTTTGAGCCTGTAAAGGCCAGCCAGCATGCTTTCATATGCACAGACATTTTCTGGTGTTACCATCCTCCTTCTAAGTTCCTCCAATAAAATTACGCCTCATGATCCCCTCTGAAAATCACAAAAAACTTTTAACCTTTTCTTCAGAGATACTTCAGCCACATTAGGAAATTGAGCAGACAACTCATTTGCACGGATGCAAGGAGGAAATCCACGCTTTTGAAGAGCACGAAACTCGCGATACATAAAAGTAGCCTATTCATGTTATAAAATCTGAACACTTTTTGACACTGGAGACATTTCCTCCATGTGAGGCCCCTGTTGTCCAACAACATCAACCCGGTCAATGCGTCTCTTATAGAGAATTTTCCCGTTGCAGAGCGAACCAACAAATAATCAGCTTTGACCCATTCCTATCATAATTGAGTAGAAATGTGAATTAGCAAAAAATTTGTTTCAAATTCATTATTATTTGTGTATTTATGTTGTATTCTTAAACATAAATTCTGATGAATATGAACATATGCGTTTTCAAATTATTCAGATAGGAGTTGCTGTTCAAGAATGGTGAAGATATATTGTTGCATCAGAGTCTACTTGCTGCTGCAAAGGATTCTGATAATCTACCAGTTTTCCATATTCGATCTGTAGAGGTACTATTTCTATAACAATCTAGGAAGTGCTTGCAATATTCTGGTAGTCATAAACTATTATTTGTAATCACCTACATTCCTGCAAAACAAAATAAAAAGGCAAATAATAGAACATAAATATGTTCTCTCTCTGTCAAAGTCTAAAAAATGGATTAGTTGGGCCGTTTTTTCACCTAAACCTTCCTTTTTGTGGAACACAGAAGACATGTATTAACTGAAAAGTATCGTGTGTAGTTGAGTTACTAACTCTGATGCACAGAGTTAAGTCTGAAAATGGTAATTTATAGCATCTGGTAATTCAACCCCAACAGGAGCAAATATCTTACCAACTAGTTTTTGTAGTAGAAGGGGGCAAGATAGTTTACCTTTAGTTTGTGCAGTTGGAGACTTTCTCCTTAAAAAGAAACGGAGACGAGAAAGGTTGGATATATCTATAGTTTGAAAAAGCGAGAGTCAATGTATGGTTGTATTGAGGATGTAGAGATGCATGGCAGCATAACCATTGAATTATGAGGTAAAGAAAAAGTATACAACAGGAGGTAGGCTCCTTTGTGGAGAAGTGTAATACTTCTCTGTCCCAAAATGATAGTCCCATTTCCCTTTTTTGTTTGTCCCAAAAAGTTAGCTACATTTTCAAAATTACTGAATCTCCAAAACTTATACACAACTTTAAAATGTTTCAAAAGTCAAGCATGACTATCATTTTGGGACGGAGGGAGTAACAAAATAAGTACAAGTAGTCTTTATGTGATTGATCTGTCAAAAGATTAGATTGAAGGCTGCAGAGAACATTTGTTATTTAGGATGCGTATCTGAATTGAAGAAGGATGATGATGGTTGTATGATTTTCAAAAACCGAAAAAATATATATATTCTATAGTACTAGTAATAAACCAGTATTTGCGTAGGACTTTCTTGAGTATATTATTTTATTTTTAAAGGCTTTGCAAAATAAAAAATAGAGTTGAAATGAGTTGTCTTATTGATGCGATGATTGTGACATCAAAATCAAAAATATATTCTATAGTACTAGTAATATCATCGTCTAATTTTGTGGCTTCCCGTCATACCTGATAGCAGTCAGATGGAAATGTTACTGTAGATAGTGAAGGAGCTATACAATCAAACCACAGGTACTTTTAGCTTCACCGCTCTTCCCTTTTCCTTGACTAAATTCGCAAATTCGGAAAAAGGTTGAAAAATCCACTAATTTTCTAAACTGCTCCCTAAAAACATTTGCAGTAATGTTTAAATATCAAACAAGGCAGAATTTGAAATGAGCAAACAATGTATTATGAAGGTTTATATATTTAATTTGTTTATGCATGCAGGGAAGTTTATGAACTTACATTTTGTGGTGTCTACAAGAGTGAGATCCTCACTGAGGTATGCAGTGAACCCTAATAGTTTTTTTCTACTAGCAAATGTTTTTAGTGTATACTAACGTATTTTGGCCTTTTTTCTATTGATATTCATTTTTTAAAGTCTAACTGTGATTTTCCTACCCAGCTGCCGGCTTTGGTTACTGGTATTGGTATATCTCTTGATGTCCTGGAAGCACACATGTGCTCGACTATTGATGGCTATTTTCTGAATGTGTTTGTGGTTGCCGGTCGTTGGCCTTCCGGGGTACTTCTGTTTTATCTTATGCTTAAATAGATACTAAGGAGGCGATATGCCTTTCAATATGTTAATGCCAAATGTTACTAACTTTTCAATTTTGTGGTTAGAAAATTGAGAAGCTACATAAACAACTGGAAACAAAATTAGCGAAGAGCAAGGTAAGTTCTTTATATCATACTGTTTTTGTGTGAAGATTAATGATTATTAGTTTTTACTACTTATATGGTGTGTGTGTGTGAGAGAGAGAGAGAGAATAGAACCAAAGAAGTTGATACATATGAACTGAAAATTGTGGTGAAGATGGAAATATTATTTTTATACATGATGAATGGGGCCAGAGTTGTGTGTGTTAGAGATGCCTTTGACTTTCTAACTCTATGTGCATATACATATATATAGAGACAGAGACATATATGCATATGAGAGTGTTAGAGATGCCTTTGACTTTCTAACTGTATGTGCATGTACATATATATAGAGACAGAGACATATATGCATATGAGAGAGAGAGAGAGCCTTGTGGGAGGAACTGGAAATTAGTTAAAGGGATCACAAGTTCACCTCACTTTTATTCACCTGGCAAAGGCGCTCTTTCCACAACTTTACTCACCACCTCTTTGAGTTTTATACTCTCAACATTATTGATATATACAGCTCTTTCTAGGCTAAGTTCCTTTTTATTTATTTTTTCTTTTTTTTTTTCAACTTTGGACATTTGAAAATTCAAACTGAAGAAGTTACATGCTTATACTGTATACTGTGATCTAGCTAGATTCTAACATTGATTTTCATTCAAATTGTGATATACTCTCAATCACTCAGTCAAACATTTTAATGTGTATTTTCACTTTTGTTATTTCTTATAATTTATATAAATAATGCAATACACAAGAAAGTATTTCCCCTGTCTTGGAAAGATGTTTCATGTAGTTTGAACTTTTTTCTTTGGATATTTTTATTTTATTTTTTTGATTTTTTTTCCTGGTATTGTTGCAGATCTCCAAAATTGGATGTGGACCTAACAGTGACCTGTGAGTTATTCTTCCTGTTGGCATACTTCTTCCGTCCCATTTTAAGCTTCAAAAAATTTCCGGACACAATATTTAAGGAAGGAGTAATAAATAGCAGGGTAGAGTCAAAAGGCTGCAGGGTTGTCGATCACCAAAACATTGTTCGGTCTATTATCTTCACAGGTACGATGGTTCAAAATATGGTTTGTCTTTTGCTATCTTAATGTTCAATTTTCATAGTCTATTTCGTGTGGAGAATTGATTCATAGACAACATCTCTCACATGTAGTAGCTGGTGAAATAACTCCATACTTGATGTCTTGTTTCCTATTTCAGAGCACATAGTCCGCGAGTCTCTTTATGACTACGTGCGTAAAAAGGGTCCGGTGACTAAGCTTGACAAGTTGCTGAAGATTGCAGTCGATGTCTCCAGCGGAATGGAGTATTTGCACGGCAATAACATATTTCATAGGGCTCTGAATTTGAAAAACTTACTCCTAGACGCTAACAATGTAAGTATTTCAGACTGATGTATATTCATCTTCTAATAAATTCATGCATGTACCTTGTGAAAATATGAAGAGAAAGATATTTTGTTTTTTACCTTATAATGTACCCTCCGTCCTATAACACAAGCGAACTCTGACCAACCATTAATGTCAATCTAATCATACTAGTGAATTCTAAAAACTGCAATTGATACATCATTAAGTGATTTAGCAATAACAAACTTTAGATTGGGATGATTATTGACTTTAATGTTCGGTCGAAGTTCACTTGCATTGGCCATAAGAAGTCAAATAAGACTATATTCCCAGGATACAAGGAGTAGACCGCATGTCAGCTAAACCACATTGTTTCTTTTGTTTCATTTATTTTCATTTTGGTATCCTGTGTAGGTTGTGAAGGTGACTAATTTCAGTGATTCTCGGTTTCATAACCCAGACGGTGTTGTTCTTCACGGTGTTATTCTTAATTTAGATGGCTTAAAGCAGGTTTATACTGTGATACTATTAATTTTGTAGAAAAGTACAATGACCCACTCATTTTCATCCATATTAAAGAGTTTCCTTTTCTTGTTTTGGCCATAAGGAAATGGAACAGCCACTGGACCAGAGAGAGGATATTTTCAGTTTCGCAGTTGTTCTCTGGGAGCTTGTGACGGGGAAGGTAATTCTGTGGTTCTATGTGGTCTGAAAACACTTTTCCCAAAAAGAAAAAAAATCCATTTCAAGCTTTCTTTGAAAAAGGGAAAGAACTAATTGTTAAGATGGTATACGCTAAAACGTGTTGCGTTGTAGGTCGAACATACTAGCAAGGATGTCTACCAATCAGTCTTACCAGAGAGTAAGGCAAGCTTTTCTGTGTACAATTACGTTTAATTTCTAATTTTTGTAGTGCTTACATATCTTCAAATTGTTTTCGGATCAGCTATCCGAGATAAACAACTTTTGTCTTACTATAATCATTAACCTTGATGCAGTTTCTGACTTTTTTTTCTTTTTTCTTTTTGTCTTCTAGGGTTACCGTCCAGATATACTACAAAACTTGCACCCCTCACTGCTGGCTTTGATGCAAAGATGTATGGCTGCTGCGCCAGATGCCCGACCTTCGTTTCCGAGATCAGGGATGAGCTGGAACAGCTGCTCACTACAGTTCAAGAGTAAGTGATCTGAACCCTAGCCTTCTAATGTATCCCCTCCTACCTTGAAAGACAAGACACTTTTTTGGTGGTCAATTTAGTTGAACAAAAACAAAGATATAGGGAAAATAATTACCCCAATGAATTCCATAACTTGTTACTCATACACCTTTATAAATACTACCAATAACAATTATAAGATATTTACTAGATAATGAAAAGTAACCTAAATCACTGGTCAAACTTCATTTAAATTGACTACTAGTAGTGGGAGTATCATTCCTAGACAAAGGGAATAAATAAGAGCCTTGAAGAGTCACTAACAAAGAAAGCATCTGCAGCTACCCAGAAGGGTTGCATGGTGCATCAGCCTTCTGGAGAAGCAACATATTCGATGAATGTCGTGAAAAATGATGGATCCAAGTTTTGATTGTTAACATCATTCATATGATAAGTGGCTAAATTTACAAGGCCGTGTAAACACAGTCTTATTTCCCTTTTAATTTTAGGTATTTAACGATGATATTTCTAACCTATCTTTTGGGCTCCTGAGTGACTTAATGCTTCATTAATGTCGCATTGTTAACTGGAAGGACAGCCTTGGTACACACAGACATATACACACATATTTATATGTATATACGCGTGCACACACATATATACTACATATATAGGTGTGTCTCCAGAAAGCTTCTCTTTGTATAGCCGAGATGATCAGTAAACCTGTACTTATGTACACGTATATATTCGTATATACATATATATTTACAACTGTTCTTTTGGTATGGTTAAGAGTTGACTGGTAGAGGATGAGGAATGACATGAATCAATTGTGAGACAGAGTTAGGAGAGAAGCACAGAATAGCTTGCATAAGCCCACTCCTATAACCTGTATACATACTGAGAGTGAGAGTGAGAGTGAGAGAGAGAGAGAGAGAGAGAGAGAGAGAGAGTAATATGGCCATGCAGCTTCCTGATAAGTACACCGCTAACTTTAAACCTTGTATGCCCCCTCTCTCTCTCTCTCACACACACACACACACAAAAGAGCAACCCTTTACAAAATAAGTAAAGAAGAGTGATGTGACAAAATCATAACCTAATTAAGTGCATAGGACGGATTCTTGACCTAGATGAGTGCATCTGACGGAATCCTGACCAAAATGAGGGCTATTCTTTCCCGTTGGCATCAGTTATGGAGTCATCATGTTCTGATATATATATACACACAGATTTATATACATATTTTTACTTTTTTTTTTTTTTTAATATATATATATTTTTTTTGTCTTTCTGGTGCAGGTGATGTTTTGAAGTATAGAAGTAAAAAGGAAAAGCGGATTGCTGCAGAGGAAAACCAAAATTTTTGAATGGAATTCATGTGACTTTGAGACATGAAGAGGATTAATTGGAGGGTTTACTGTCTGGAGTCTTTAATGAACTCAGGCCAAATCTTACATATCTGATGTGTTTGCTTGCTGTAAATCGAAACAAAGTACAACTTAGTTTAGTTTCTGATGACTTTTTTTTTTCGGTTAACTCCCCCACGTAATGCAAAAATGGGCACGTGATTGTGACTTGTACACGTGTGGCAGATACTCTCTCACGTGGAAGTACGGTAGTGAAACTGTGTAGTACCTTCTTCTACGGCTGCAGCTAAGATTTTTCTTTGGTTTTACATGTCGTCCTATTACATACTCTCTCTATCCCACCCAAAATAAGATTTTGGTATCTTTTTTAGACAAAGTCTTGTATACACCCGTTGCACCACCATGCAACGGGCTTGGCCCATGGAGCAACCCACCCAACCCAGCCCTTTTACCCACCCGCCAGCCTCTCTTCCATTCCCAACGCGCCACGTGTCATTCCTTTTAAAAAAACCCAATAACTTTAAAATGCTATATCTTGATATTTATAACTCAGAAAAAATACATAAAAATACTGTTGTGTTCGTCTCGACGAGACGAATAAAACTACATAGGTCATGATATGGTTTGAATTTTTTTTTTTAAGAAAACATATTTTTTTACGCACAAAAAGTTTGAGCTGCTTATCAGCTAAGATGTAACACTCTGTTCAAATAAAAGTAACAGTTTCATGTTCAAAAAGTAACACTTTTTACAGTCAAATGTAACAACAATTTTACAAGAAAATTTAAATTGTTTGATAGTTTTTGTGGTTAAAAAAGTAATATTTGAAGTGTAACAAAGTGAATATATGATAATAATTTTTTATATAGATGAATGTAACATTTTTTTTTATTAAATGTTACTTTTCTTTAAAAAAAGAGTAAAAATTCATATATATAATCGAGTTGCATTTCAATTGTTACTTTCTCAATAAAAAATTGTTACATTTCATATAATGTTATATTTAAGAATATAAATTGTTACAATTGAGAAAAAAAATGTTACATTCATTTTATAAAATGTAACATTAGTTTAGTTTGTCAATCTTATGTTAATTTTGAAAAAAAAAGTGTTACATTTGAAAAAAAGAGTGTTACATTCCTTTATAAAAAGTGTGATATTAGTTTAGTTGTCAATCTTTATGTTATCTTTAATCTATTGTAGCAAAATTGTGGTACATTTTGAAAAAAAAAGTGTTACATTTGAAAAGAAAAAATGTTACATTTCGTTATAATAAGTGTTACTTTTGTTGAGAGAAAAAAAAGGTTGGGAGTGGCAAAAAAAAAAAAAAAAAAAAGAAGAAGAAGAAGGGAGGCTCTTGTCGCACGGTGCAACCGTTGCACAGGAGACCTCCTCTCTTTTTAATACTTTGACCATGTAATTTAAATAAGAAATAATTATTCTAATATAAATTCAAATTTTTTTATTGAGAATATTATTAATTGTATTACAATAACAATTTTTTATTTGGATTATTATATTTTCTTCAAAAGACTTGGTCAAAGTAAAGTCAAGTTTACCAAAATCCTATTTCGGGCGGGACGGAAGGAGTAAAAAGGTACTCCCTCTGTTCCAGAGTACTCCATTTGTCCCATTTTAAGAGTCAAAAAATGGATGGGTTCAAGAATTAAGGAAAAGGTGATGTGTTGTGATTGTTGATAGTTGGGTAGGAGAGAGAAAGTGGGGGTAGAGAAGAGTTAGTGAATAATTGTTGTGAGTATGACATATAGGGTCCTTTTTCCATTTTAAGATTTTGACTCTTAAAATGGGACGCCCTTTTAAAAAAAATTTGACTCTTAAAATGAGACGGAGGGAGTATATGTCAACCTTCCCATTTGCATGAAAATTAAAAAAATAGAAGAAATGATGCAAGTATTGTGAGTGTAAAAGTAAAGTAGGAGAGAGAATGAGTGGGAGAGAATAGTAAGTTGATCGGTGTCATGGATATAAAAGTAAGTAAGAGAGAGAATGAGTGGAGTAATAGTAAAGATTCTTTACTATTTTAGAGAGTTGACATATACTCTGGGACAGACTAAAAAGAAAAGGTGGACATATACTCTGAGACGGAGGGAGTAAATATAAATCCAAAAACACAAAACTAGGCTCACAAAATGACGTATCAAAATTTTATTAGTGCTTTTAATTAGATGTTGGCGAGCCCATAATCGATGCAACCAATAAAATATCGCCACCTCATTTTGTATTCATCATTTTGTAGACTTCTTTTGTGCCCCTACCCTAGCATTGCCCGTGAGACGGAGGGGGTATATAAAACTTTTAGTCATTAAATTATTTTTGTGCGAAAAATATTTCACTTAATTAATTTAACTTAAAATCAATAAATTTATATTCCACGCCTCTCATTGTTCATCCTTCTTTTAAGGGTGGGGGAGATTCAATTTTAGGTTTTTTTTTTAAAAGTAAATTAATTTACTGATTATTTCTTAAAAAATAAAATTAATTTAGTGAATAATATTATTTAAGAAATTACATTTAGTCTTTAAATTGGAAAACATTCATTCCACCCTTAAAAGTAATATTCACTCACTCTCAGACATACTAAAATAGAAATATGACTCATACAATAGACATATCAAAATAGAAAGTATGACTCTTATTCTTTCAGTTAAGTTTGTTTTAAAAATTTAAAAATTTCATAGAAACCCTTTTGCTAATTTTCCTCATCATTAGATTTCGATATGCTAGTTTTAAAATATCAAAAGATTTATGAATAACTTCTATACTTAAAAGCTCTTATTTATCATTGAGGTGGTCTCTTGTGAGAACACCTCGATCCGTCTCATGGAAGAGACGGGTCGACCCATGACCCGTGTACAACATTATCCGCGAAGCGTAGGATCCCAACCCATGCTCCACTCAAAATCTGCCACGAGGCAGCGACCCATTGGCCAAATTTTTTTCCCATATTTTTTTTTCGTTTTTTTAGTTTTTATATATTTTTTTGACTGTTTTTTTCGTTTGCCAAAAGTAATACTTAGTATAACTATATGTAACAACTGTGTTACTTATAAAGTAACATTGTTTATAAGCAAACGTAACACCAATTTTACAAAAAAAAAAAGAGCTCATTTTACTCATCTTCAACTGTAATACTAACTATAAATACGTGTAACACTAACAATAACTAAATGTAATTATCGTTATACTGAAAATAACAACTTATGTTTGAGTATTTTGATTTTATTTTTGAGTATTTTGATTTTATTTTTTAAAAGAAAGTAACATTTGAAAAATAACAACTTATATACTTGAATGTAATTATTTGTACAAGTAAATGTAACACTTTAGTAGATGAAATTGTAACAGATTTCTATAGATGATGTAATACTTTTTCATGGATCATGATAAATTGAATCAATTGTAACTTATTATTTGAAAACATATAGATATACTATTATACAAGTAAACGTAACTGTTTTACAATGTTATTATACAAGTAAAATGTAACATTCGTTTATAAAAATTGTTACTTTCTTATTTTTACAATGTTACTAACACAAGTGTTTTTAGTTCTAAAGTGTAAATGATTGAATTATTACTTTTCTATGCATATGTGTTACAATTATGTATAAACACTGTTACATATAAGTAACACGTTTGTTACATTTTAGTTGTAATAAGTATTACTTTTGGCAAACGAAGAAAACATAAAAAAAACACTGTTACTTTTCTGTATATACATATTACTTTTATGTATACAAATTGTTACATATAAGTAACACGTTTGTTACATTTAGTTATAGTACTTACCTAACTTACTTTCACCCACTTGTTTTATGAATAGTACTAGGTATACGCCCGTGCTCCGCACGGATACGATATGTTTTGTAAAATGTTGTCTTCTCCTTAACGTTGTTTTGATAAAATTAAATATGACTACAACAATTTGATGAAATTTGAAAATGAAATCAAAATAAAGATTAGAATTACTATAAAACTTGTTGAATGTAAAAGTAGAAAAGAAAAGAATCTTAATCAAGCTTGCTATTCATTTTTTCTTTAATGAACATATTGCTTACTGTGGAAATATTGCATACCATGCATTTTGTTGTATGAAGAAACACCATTTAATGTTAGAATCCTAATCAAACTTGGATAATTCTCAATAATTTCATCTTAGTCGATATGCATACATTTTACACTTTGCTGTGATTTCACTGGCAAACCAACGGTAGCATAGGTCGGACCCCAAAAAATTGAAAAGAGTTCGAGTCTATAAATCGAACGATTTTTTCGGCAGGAAACATAAAAAAGGGGAAGAAAAAAGAAGAAAAATAAGATACAATGGAAATTGTTAGTAACTAAAATTTGGTATTTAAAGAGTCAAAGCTACGAATAAAAATTACAATACCTTTAATAATTGATGAACAACAACTTACACACACATTAGAAGCTTGGAGTACAAAGCTAATATGTAGCTTAATTACAAGAAGAAACACCCTAATGATAGAAACAAACAACTTTTAGAAATATTAGAACATGTCTCCAAAACAATGAAAGTTATGGGCCAAAATCTATCTTCTATTGCTGACACACTTATATTAATATGGTAGAGGCTAAAATCTTTGGTTCTTAGTTTGACTTTGCACGCTTATTAAGGAATCAAGGCAAACTTGAGTCAAGAATAGTAGTGGGTGGAGGATATAATTGTCTATTCATAAGGCTTGTGGGTGAAAAGTAGATAAGTAAGTGGTGGGTCTTTTGTAATATATGAATTTTATGAGGACAAGATTGTCCAAAACACGATTCATCTTTTGCCATTTAAAGAATAAAGCAACTAAGAACCTTAAACTGGGACATACCAAAAAGAAAAGTAAGAACCTTAAACTGAGACGGAGAGAGTATTAAAATGAAATGTTATTGAGAAAAGAGGTAACTAAATTAACATGTATTGCAACAATGAAGCCTCAAAATATTTACAAAAGATTGAAAGCTTTAGTTCCATATGAACTGAGATTTTTTGGCAATGAGAAGATTAGTCTAGGCAACTTGAGTAAGAAAAAGAAAAAAATATCGGATGGAAAATATGCAAGACATAATAATTGAGGATTTGTGGCAATGGGAGTCGTGGGTAAAATAATTTTTATAGCGAGAAGAGAATAAAAATGATGTGTGTGTAGCCGTTACAAAATGAATAAAAGTGAATGTATAATTGTAACTGATTCACAATTTATGTTTCAAAATAAATCGTTTTTAAAATGGTAATTGTTAGGCCGAAATGCATGCTTAGTTATAAATACCGCAAGTGCACAGTGTAGATATTGTATAGATAAAGACAAATGCGGGTCGATCCCACAAAGACAGGGTTACTTTATAAAACGTTTCCTTTGATAGAAAAATATAGTAAAAAGGATTGATTGGGGGTAAAATGGTTTGTCACTTAACTAGAAGTATATTGTAAAAACTAGAAGTATATTGTAAAAACTATAACTTGAATTGAAAACTCTTATGTTTAAGGAATTCTCGGGATTGGGACTCAAACAACATATATTCATCGATTAATCATGCTCTTTTTAGATTAAAGTTCCATTTAAAGCAAGGATGGTACATTAGGCCTATACTACTTCTCACGATCAAGCAAGTAGTATTTGTATTCTCATACTAATTATGCCCTATCTCTCGATGGCCCATAATTAGTAACAACCCATTAATGTTTATAAAATTTCACGTACTTTCCACTCAAGGACCATCCCTGGGCCATTAATCTACTCGCGTGATTAATAGAAACCCAGTTTACTTCATATGGATTCGCTAGTCAAGATTCTCCGCTAGGTACTTCTTTTGACTAACTGAAGTTCATACGAATCATGGACGTCATCATGGTCGTAGGCGTTGTAGTTACGATATGAATAAATCTTATATATATATATATATATATATATATATATATATATATATATATAAGTTGGTGAAGAGAGATGTGTTGCCATGTGTACAAGTCATGGAGGAAGGATGAATTTGGTGATGCCACATCAAATCTACCCTAATAAATAAGTGACTTTTCATTTTTTTTCTATTAGCTAATAGTATTAGCTAATAATATTAGTTACTAAATGAGGTATCTATTATAGTTAACTATTATAATAAATAATACATATAATAGTAATAGTTACTATAATAAGTAACTATTACTTATAATAGTAATAGTAACTATAAAAGTTAACTATTATAGTAACTGTTATAGTTAACTATTACTATTATAAGTAATAGTTACTATTATTGTTAACTATTATAGTTAACTATTATAGTTAACTATTATTATTATAAGTAATAGTTACTATTATTGTTAACTATTATAGTAACTATTACTATTATAAGTAATAGTTACTTATTATAGTAACTATTATTATTATAATTACTATTTATTATAATAGTTATTATATAAATTAACTATTATATCTAACTATTAATAATTAACTATTTATTTAATAATTATATTTAACTATTAATAGTTAACTATTATAATTAAAATTATATACTCCATTATTATGATTGATAATTAACTAATATTATTAAATAAAAATATAAACGAAAAAAATATAATAAAATTAATAATTAGTTACCTGTGCATGGCACGGGTTACCCACTAGTTGTTTTAATATGAAGAGAAGAAAAGAAGAGCATGAATTAGTGTGATAAACATATGTTATTGAGTTTCCAACCCCAAGAATAAGGGGGATTACTCACTAGCCATTGTTTTATAAAGATAATAAGAGATGAATAAGAAATAAAAATGATAGAGGTAAGAGATACTTATTCACAATGATGGAAATAGAGACAAATGACTGAAAATAAACTTGGTGTATTATTGCTCAAACTCAGAATATTTCTCTCAAAGACACTCAAATGATTCTCACAAATTCTGAGTATAAATGATGTTTGAACTAAGAATTCACTATAGTAACTTTACAACAATTTCTCGATCTCTAAACTATTGAATTCTAGTCATTTATATAGGCATTGGAGGAGGGAATGCATCATTTCCCGGATGGCTTCTTTGAAAAGGTGCATTTTGGAGAAATCTGAAAAGTTGCTGAACAGGCGCGCTCGGCCGTGCATATCAAGGTGCTCGGCCGAGTCAAGGAATAGGAGCGGCCGCGTCTTCAGTAATTCAGTTCGGCTTTTGTTTTGCTCTGGTGCACGGCCGTGCAAGTCATAAGACTCGGCCGTGCAAACACTGTTCATCACCATTTCTTCAATCCAAGTGCTCCTATTTCCATCTCTTGTTCCATAGAGCTCCAAAAATCATGTCTAAGGCCATAAAAGTGTACCTATTTCATGTCTGAAATAATAAACACTACCAAGTGCATTATATCATGTGTAATTAAATAAATCAAACTAAAATAGGACTAAAATAGCTAAAACTAAGATAAAATGACTAAAATAAATACTATAAATGACTATTTAATTGTCATTTATCAACTCCCCCATACTTGAATCTTGCTTGTCCCTAAGCAAGTTATAAACTAAAGATGAAGTAAAGAAGAGAGTGTAAATGACAAATTTAAGAACAACAAGGAATGACATCAATGCTCCCTCAGAATAGTGTTATGTAAAGTATTGCCTTCATAAAAATGTTTTCTTTCTAAATTTTCCGTCCCAAGAAATTTGTGAAAAAGAACGTAGGATGATATTGGAGAGTAGATAGAAAATTTATAAGTTAATATAGCATGAATAAATTCTATTAAGTAAGAGCACATGGAGATAGCCAAATGAATTTATGGGTTACAAGTATGGATTTGAAAATAAATTCACTCTTTAGAGTGATTTGTGAAGAAATCTTTCATGCTTGGAATTCATCATTTATAATGAATTTTATTCTTTAACAAAGATGTCCATAATTTTGTTATGCACCTTGAATTACAAAGATGGGGGTGGAGGATGATAGTGGAAAAAGGCTAGCGATTATATTAGTTAAACGTGGCAATTGAGTTTTTTGTTTTTAAATTGTCACACTCTATAATGATATGTTCATTTAGATATTTGAGCGGACAATTTACAAGAAGATTATATTCATTTATTTAGCCTTGAAAGTGGAAATGGAAAGGTGGTTTAAGTGAAGGGCTTTGTGATTCGGAAAGTGCATAACATGAATGTAAATATTTTCAAAGAATAGAAATGAGAGTTTTTGTGATGTATGCACAAGTATGATCCAAATTATTCACAAGTATAGGTAACCAACTTGAAAAACCCAAAAATTCATTAATAAAGTAATGCTCCTACTTAATAAACTTTATAAATTTATACTAATTTTGAGATTTCTTATTTACCATCCAATATATTCCTAAGTTGTTTTTATCAAATTTTTCAAGAAGAAAAAGTTAGAAAGAAAAAAGTTTTACTTAGGCAAATGATAATTAAGATTTATCAATAACAATCTCATCATATATGAGAGCATTGGTGTTTTTTTTTTTTTGTTTGACTGAAAATTGGGACATTGCCCTTACATATTTTTCATAATAAAAGGAAAGGATAATCATAAAAACTACTTTAAACTATTAAACATAGTAAAAAGAAAATATAAAATAGATATTACCCCTCCACACTTAAAACAAACATTGTCCCTAATGTTTTAAAAGAAAATTGGACAATAATAAATGGGGGCGGGGATGATACTCACTGATATGGTGGTGGTGGTGAAGCCGTCCCAATGATGAACTCCATAGTTGTAGATGGAAGTCACTTGCTCTTCCATATTTTCCAATGTTCCTTCCATTCCATCCAAACGACCTCTAACTTCTGTTTGAAACTGAGCAAAATTTTGCGACATTTGATTGAAGTTTTGGATCATTTGGGGGTAGAATTGATTATGATGGGCGTACATTTCATTATGCTGGGTGAACATTTGGTTTTGTTGGAGGGCCATTTGGTTAAACTGTTGAAAGAAGTCGGGTGGAAATTGATTTTGATTTTGGTCTTCTTCTTCTCCCTCCTCTTCTCCATGTCCTATATTTCCTCCCACAATTTGCCCCAAAGTCTGGGGCACATCCAAGTGGCACTCCTATTGGATACGAAAACCGGCAAGTCATCGTTAAGCAAAGTAGTGTATCGAACTTTATTAGCCCCTCCTCCTACAAACCATGTGAAGACCTTTTGATTCAAATCGAAAATCATTTGCATTGTTTGAAGGGCTCTAATATCTAAAAGCCTTGATCCCTTAACATCTATCCATTTGTTAGGACCCGACTCCACAATTCGGATACCCACATACTTAGCAATAAGGGTGACCAACCCACCTATATGTATATCTCCTTGACTATTCGCAGCCACTAAACTATACAAATGATCAATCAAAAGCCCACCCAGGTTTACCTCATTATACCCAACCGTTAAAGCCCAAAGTAAAAACATCTCAGTTTTATTAACTGTCCCCTTATCCTCCCGTGCGAAGATGGTGCACGCATAAATCCTATGGATGATGTGGAGGATAGGGTGAATGATTGAAGAGGCTTTAGAGGAACGGGAAGTATAGTCATTACGCCTCATTATTCGGTACCAAAACTGTTGCTCGGAAAAGACATTTGGAACATCATTATCATGGTTTCGGTTTGAAGGCCAATTAAGGATCCCATTAAGCTTGGTAAAGGAGATGGTGTAGTTACTGTTAAATAGGCGAAAATCAATAAAAATTTCCTCAATTTCCTCTCCGGTACTCTAATCTATGGCTTGAGCCTTTCTCTTATCCATTGATGTCAAAAACTCCAAAGTCATCCTCTTATAGGTTTTGGCTTGCAAATTAAGGAAACCTTCCGCGCCTATGGCTTGATGCAAGTTATAAATATTATCGTAGAGGCCTAAAGCTCGTAAGGCGGGTGGGTCGGGAAATTGGGTGGCTTTGACAAGCTTGGGGATTAACCGATTGAATTTTGAACCTGCAAGTCTAGTTGCAAAAATAATTCCTAAGGTGTCAACAGTTGGGATAATGTTGGGAATTTGCGGAGGGGGTTGAGGGTGTGAAGTGGATGCATCTCCCCGTGGCCTCTTCTTGTTCTTGTTTCTTTGGGGTCTATCCATTTTAAGAGACTAACAGAGCAAGTAATACCAACAATTGACTGAATAGAGAGAGCAAGTCAAGAACTTTGTTTACCCAGATTGATGAAATATTGCAAATTACTTCTGAATCTGTATTCTCTCCCTTGAATGCAACTTGAATTTACCCAACAAACACTTCTTGAGCACCAATTTAACCAAATCTGGGTTATGAAATTTGGGGGTGAAACTAGAGTTTCGGATTTTTGTGAGATTTTGGTGAAGATTGGGGTATTTGTGGGTAAGGATGATATGTAGATGGTGGGAAAGGGTGTGGGAAGGTTTAATTTATGAGATTAAGGGAGAATTTTGGGTGAAATTGAGGTGAGGTTTAGGGTCTATGAATTTTCGGCTATGGGGATTTAGAATTCAGTAGTTTAGAGATCGAGAAATTATTGTAAAGTTACTATAGTGAATTCTTAGTTCAAACATCATTTATACTCAGAATTTGTGAGAATCATTTGAGTGTTCTTGAGAGAAATATTCCGAGTTTGAGCAATAATACACCAAGTTTATTTTCAGTCATTTGTCTCTATTTCCATCATTGTGAATAAGTATATCTTATCTCTATCATTTTTATATCTTATTCATCTCTTATTGTCTTTATAAAACAATGGCTAGTGAGTAATCCCCCTTATTCTTGGGGTTGGAAACTCAATAACATATTTTTATCACTTTAATTCATGCTCTTCTTTTCTTCTCTTCATATTAAAACAATTTATTTATATCGTAACTAAAACGCCTACGACCATGATGACGTCCATGATTCGTATGAACTTCAGTTAGTCAAGAGAAGTACCTAGCGGAGAATCTTGACTAGCGGATCCATATGAAGTAAACTGGGTTTCTATTAATCACGAGAGTAGATTAATGGCCCAGGGATGGTCCTTTAGTGGAATCTTTAGATTGGAGGTGGTGGTCGGCGGGTTTAGAGAGAGAGAGAGAGAGAGAGAGAGAGAGAGAGAGAGTGAGCTGAGATGAAGAAGAAAGAATGGGAAATGAGTCAACAAACCCGACTTTTCCAAGTAGTTGTGTCGTTTCTGGAAGTGCTCGGCTGAGCGTTGAAAGTAGAGCGGCCGTGTCCTTAGATTTTTGCATTCGATAATGGCATGCTCGGCCGATCCACTTTGGCTCCTCGGCTGAGTCACTCGGTCGAGTCATGGAAATGGAGCGGCCGTGTCTCACTTTTTGCACTCGGCATTTGCATGCTCGGCCGATCCATTTTTGCTGCTCGGGCGCTCTAGATTACATACTCGACTGTGCAGTTACTGTTCTGACCACCATTTTTTTTAAAACCTACTAAACAAAGGTTTAAAAACAGAAAATAATAAAAATAATAATATGGAATAAAGAAAATAAATAAGTAAATATAATAAAAACCTGATTGAAGGACTTTGGCGACGATCACAAGAGATCACGAAGTTTCGAGTGTCTTTGTAAAGTGTGGGCCAATAAAAACCTGATTGAATTGAAGGACTTTGGCGGCGGTTTTGGATGTGCTTGCATGCCCGCCATAAGGAGAGGAGTGACAATGATGAAGAATGTTACTCACCTCCTCATTAGGCACATACCACCTAATGATCCCGTCTGCGCATTGTTTGAAGAGTAATGGGTCTTCCAAAAATTAATTATTGACCTCCGAAAATATTTTCTTCCTTTGTTGATAACTTATTTCCGGAGGAAGTATTCTACAAGCCAAATAATTAACAATGTCCGCAAACCATGGGGCTTCGACATTGCTTATGGCTAATATATGTTCATCCGGGAATGAATCATCAATTGGAAGTTATTCATCATCGGATTCTTCCATATTTTTGGGAAGACGGGACAAATGGTCCGCTACTAAATTCTCCGTCCCCTTCTTGTCACGGATCTCCAAATCGAATTCTTGGAGAAGAAGGATCCATCTTATGAGTCTTGGTTTGGCATCCTTCTTTGCCAATAAATACCTTATAGCCGCATGATCCGTGTACACTATTACCTTTGACCCCACCAAATATGACCGGAACTTGTCGATTGCAAATACCACGGCCAATAACTCTTTTTCTGTGGTGGCATAATTAACTTGTACCTCATTTAATGTCCAACTAGTATAGTAAATTGCATGTACTTTCTTGTCTTTTCGCTGCCCCAAAACTGCTCCCACCGCATAGTCACTTGCATCGTACATTATTTCGAAAGGGAGGTCCCAAATAGGTGATTACACTATAGGAGCGGACACCAAATCTTCCTTTAACCTGTTGAAAGCTTCAAGACAAAAACTATCGAACACAAACGGAGCATCTTTCAAGAGGAGATTAGTTAAAGGCTTACAAATTTTCGAAAAATCTTTTATAAATCGCCGGTAGAACCTAGCATGTCCCAAAAAGCTTCTAACACCCTTAACATTTGTGGGTTGAAGTAATTTTTCAATAACTTCAACCTTTTCCCTATCTACTTCAATTCCTTTTTCGGACACCATGTGTCCAAGAACAATCCCTTCATTGACCATGAAATAACATTTTTCCCAATTTAAAACAAGGTTTACCTCTTCACATCTTTGTAAAACTTTAGATAAATTTTTCAAACATTCATCGAAAGAGGAACCATAAACGGAAAAATCATCCATAAATACTTCCATTATATTTTCTATAAAATCTGAAAATATTGCCATCATACAAAGTTGAAAGGTGGCGGGAGCATTACAAAGTCCAAATGGCATTCTCCTATAAGCGAAAGTACCATAAGGACAAGTAAAAGTTGTTTTTTCTTGGTCACTCGGATGTATGGGAATTTGAAAAAATCCGGAGTAACCATCTAAATAACAAAAATATGAATGCTTTGCCAACCTTTCAAGCATTTGGTCAATGAAAGGAAGGGGGAAATGATCTTTTCGGGTGGCTTTGTTTAATTTTCTATAATCAATGCACATTCTCCACCCCGCGACGGTTCTAGTAGGGATTAATTCATCCTTATCATTTTTTATTACCGTCATTCCTCCCTTTTTAGGGACAACTTGCACGGGGCTTACCCACTTACTATCCGAAATTGGATAGATAATGCCCGCGTCAAGTAACTTAAGGACTTGTTTTTTTAATACCTCTTTCATGTTAGGATTTAATCTTCTTTGATGCTCTATAGAGGGTTTATGATCCTCCTCTAAGTCAATCCTATGCATTCAAATTTTAGGGTGAATTCCTTTCAAATCATCAATTGTATACCCGATGGCTTTTTGATGTAATCTAAGTTCTCTTAATAACTTTTCGGTCTCAAAAGGAGTTAGATTGGCATTAATAATCACCGGGTAAGTAGAATTAGGCCCAAGAAATTCATACCTTAAATTTGGAGGGAGAGGTTTCAATTCAACTTGAGGTGCCTTACTTACCTCAATTACCTTCTTGTCGGATGGCTCCGCTTTAGCCTCAAACTTCTCAAATTTAGTGTTTCCACTAAACTTCCCTGCATGGTTAGCATCTAAACACATTGTATAATTTTCAATTTCATCATCATCATCATCATGCAATAAACGCTTCCAATCTATAAAACTTTTTTCTAGCGGGTCTTTAGACTGAGGTGACTCTAGTTCCTTGCTTAGAGATTCTAGCATATTCATATCGGAGCAAGGGTTCTCAAGATTGGGATCTTTCCTTAATTTTGTCAAATTAAATTCTACCTTCTCATTCCCTACGTTTAATGAAAGGTTTCCATTTTTAACATCAATAATTGCCCCAGCAGTGGCAAAAAATGGTCTACCTAAGATAATGGGAATGTGATGGTTCTCTTCCATCTCAAGAACAACAAAGTCGACTGGGATGATCAATTCCCCAAGTCGACAAGGAATATCTTCCATAATACCCATCGGGTGGGTATGGCCAACGCCGGTTCCAGTTTGCCATTTATGTGAACCGTAACCGGTCCGTGGTTACACCGGTTCCGGTTACCACAATCCGGTTCCGGTACGGTTCCGGTCCCCCCTTTAAAATTATTGAAAAATAAGGGGTTTCCCGACCGGTTCCGGTTCCGGTCTGGTTCGCCATTTATGTGAACCATAACCGGCTCGGATGAATGGCGGTTCCGGTTACTCCGGTTCCGGTTTACTCCCCGGTTTGCTCCGGTTCCGATCCGGTTTTTCGGTTCCGGGCCGGTTTGGCCATCCCTGCCAACGGGTACTTAATGAAACAGTCCGCTAATTGTAAAGATATTGTGGTGGGTTTGATTTCCCCCACACCTATTTTTTAC
This sequence comes from Campanula takesimana, assembly GCA_026119855.1. Taxonomy (NCBI): domain Eukaryota; kingdom Viridiplantae; phylum Streptophyta; class Magnoliopsida; order Asterales; family Campanulaceae; genus Campanula; species Campanula takesimana. Next base: position 953,237 of record JAOWBW010000034.1, read on the forward strand.
TAACCGATAGCAGAATGAGGCTTACGCTTACCCCAAGATCTAACAATGCGTTGTCAACATTAAATTTACCTATGTTGCATGGGATAGAGAAAGTGCCCCGATCTTTCAATTTTGGAGGTAAATTTCTTTGTAAAACGGTACTTACCTCTTCTGTCAATACAATAGTCTCATACTCCTCAAGTTTTCTTTGTTAAAAATAATGTCTTTTAAAAATTTAGTATAAGATGGCATTTGTTGCAAAGCATCAGTAAAAGGTATGTTGATGTAAATTGAATTCAAAACTTCCAAATTTTTTGCAAATTGTTTATCTAATTTCGACTTTACCAACCTTTGCGGGTAAGGTATTAGCGGGTCAAAATTTCTAGAAATCTTATGGGATTCCGTCCGCTTTTCAACTTCTTTACTAGTCTCAACCAATGGTGGGGTTGGACCAACGTTCTCCTCACTAGGTTTGATATTTTCTTTAGGAGGGGGATCTATTAGCTCTTTTCCACTCCTAAGCACTACCGCCTTAGCATCAAAAACTTGTTGTTTCTCTAGCATTTTATTATGTGCGGCTAGACTATCAAACCTACTGTTCAACGCCTTAAAATTTTCCCTAAATTCATTAATGATCTTCTCTTGAGTTTTATTTTGCTCTACAATATAGTCCATAAGAAGATCCAAATTAGATTTAGGGGGAGGGAAAGCATTATTATTGTTGAAATTCTTTTGTGCAAATCCCGGTGGTTGTGTAGAAGGTTGTGGGTTTAAAAAGTTGTTGCTTTTATGGGAAAAGTTGGGGTGATTTTTTCATTCAGGATTGTATGTGTTTGAATACATACCCTCTCTTTGTCTATTAGAGGCAACAAAATTGGCTTGCTCACTAGAAGTAGTGTCAAGCAATTCACAACTTTATGAGTTATGTGAGTTTGAGCCACATAACTCACATAAAACGTTAACATAAGCCACGGGATTTACATTAAGAGTTTCAAATTTTTTAAGAAGCATGTCAACTTTAGATGAGAGGAGAGTAACATCATCTACATTGTACTTACCTGGAGTCCCTTGCGGTTGCTCCCTCTCGTTTGACCATTGGTAAGGGTTCAAGGCAATGTTCTCTATCAAGTCGTATGCCTCGTTCACTGCCTTGTTCATTAGTGCTCCTCCTGTTGCGGCATCGATAGTCTCCCTTGTTTTGAATGTGAGACCGTTGTAAAATGTGTGCATGATCAACCACTTCTCAAGCCCGTGGTGTGGGCACATCCTCAGGAGCTCCTTGTATCGCTCCCATGCATCATAGAGCGATTCGTCTCCTCTTTGACTAAAATTTGTGATCTTAGTCCGAATTTGAGCGGTCTTGGATGGTGGGAAGAAACGTCCAAGGAACGACTCTTGAACTTGATACCATATTGTTAATGAATTATGAGGGACTGAGTTTAGCCATTGCTTTGCCTTATCCTTGAGTGAGAAAGGAAAAAGGCGCATCCTGTTGGGTTTTGATGCATCATGCGCAGCGGAATAAACAGATTAAATCAAACACCCAAGAGCCCGGATCCGTGCATGTTGATTAAATTAAATACAATATGAAAGAAACTAACCCTTGAAGATCGCATCCATGAACACGGACTTTAAGGTGTTAAAGCAAACACCCTCTATCGGTATCCACACGTCGAACGGATATCAAGAACACCTTCTTGATCTGGATTGCTAGACCCAAGGCTTGATGAAGAAACGATTTCTTCATAGGAATTATTTTGCTCCATTGATTATTGAGTTTTGATGATTCTAAATCTCAAAACTAATAATCCCTCTATATGTGTGTAATTGTTTCTCAAACAATATGTTATGATTTCTAAAATCAACCATTAGGTTTCTTAAACTCGGCTGCACACATATATAGTAGGGTATTAACCTAATTCCTTTTGGGACTCAGGATTCCTTGTCAAACAAGAAGTCTTGAACAAACTGTTTTCGGCCAGACAAACCATCCGTACGGATTGGTTGGGTGGATCCCAAACCATCCGTACGGATCCTTCCACCAGGATCCAGTTTTTCCCGTTTTCTGTGCCTTATTCAATCCGTTCTATTGTGTGTGACCCAATAGGATTATACTAAGTTGGAAACGAGTCCGAACGAGTCAGAACCCGTAAGTCATAAGCTGACTATAGCAAACCATTATGACTACCCAATTAGTATAACTTTGAAAGCCTAAAGTAACCTTATAGAACATATCACAATCCCTTTGTCACACGATATCATATTGGACATAAGTCATGGTCCACGTCAACTTATGTTGTCCAATGCTTTCTCGATCTCGAGTAGATTTATATGAGCAAATAACATTGAACGCTTCAATTCATTTGGGTACAGCCGTACACTATTATCAATCTCACTCATCGAGTAGCCAAGCAGATATCGCTCTTGAGAGAGGAACAAATCCCATCTTGACTTATCATTCTTCCCTATAAGAATCCGATTATGCCAATCGTAGCCTTTATAACTTCCCGGTTAGGGGTAGCGTTTGAGTACGTCAAACATAATGTTCATCATGTGGAAGACTATGATAATCTCAGGTCTAAGGATAAATGATATAACTATTATGAGATTTAATTATGACATTTGACCTTGACATAAATCTCATAACGGGTCTATCCAGTACTTGTTCTCCAACATGTACCCACAAGTTTAATTCGCATCCTATGCGCTATAATCATCATATGATTATCCATTAAACTCATGCTAGCCCTTCATAAGTGCTAGGGACAATGATTATTATAATAAACATGCAAAATATATAATAATCAGGTTTGTTATCTCTATAATGAAGCTATGATATAACGCATAGGCCTTTCTCAAGGGCCTAGGGCATAATATCCAATAATCTCCCACTTGCACTAGGCCCAATCAATGCGTATCCAATACCCATTGAGATTAGTTATGATCTCCATCATAATTGCAAACGAGCTTATGTAGGATGATTATCCTTGTTATTATCATAAGGTATTTTGCATATTTTGACATCTCCCATCTTTGACGATTTCTCGAGTAAGATAGAAACGTCTGAGTATATGTTTGGATAAGATAATAGTCCCTTGACTTGTGTAATAACGATTATTGACACAATAAAGGTACATTAAATTAGTGACACTAGAAACGATTTCTAGTTTACTAATTAGAATCTTAATCTTAACATTCTTCTAGTTGCATCTCATGCCATTAGATACTCAACCTTTTGTAGAATGGTAATGGTCCATTTATAACTATTCTAACACCATTATTAAACGTAAACATGTATTTATACTGCAATATTTATCTTTGTTGGTTTGTAAGAATGCATCAATGTAACTATTACAAGTCATCTTTTATTTCATCAAAGATCAAGAACGCATCATTTAGTTCCTTTTAGAGAACATAAGAGTGTTTCTTAACTAGTGACTCTCACTAGGATCCGATTGGTATCATCTCATCATACTCCAAGTATATGAGACATACGGTCTTAGTACATTTACATGGCTTACATGATAGATCCAATTGCCGAAGCATATGAATCCTAATCATGTACTCTTACTCATTAGTCTTCCAGTAAGACTAAATCTTGCAAAGATTAATGCCATTAGACTTTCACAAGTAACCTCTCCAAGAGTCTTGCATAGTGAAATTTTCGCTATCTTGTCTTTATTAGTACTTTGATTTTAACCAATCAACGTTTTAGATTTATCTCCATAAATCTAAATTCCAATGATATAGGTGGCTTTATCCAAGTCTTTAATTTAGAAACTCTTTCAGAATGAATTATATGTCAACCACATATATATGACTAGGAATAATATTACGCTCCCATGAATGATTGATTCCATTACTTACTATAACAAATGCAATTTATTGTACTTGATAATAACATGTCCATAGAAATGAAAATGGTAAATCATGCTTCAAGTCAATGCACACACTAGCCAATGCTATAGATTTCTAGTCTATCCAAAAGATTAGCTTACAATATGGGAAAGACAGAAATATCATTTAGCGCATACAAATAATATGAGTTTTAGTTTAAGTATGCGTTTAAAATGAATGTTTAAACATCATGCGTTGAAAATATGAGCAGTTAAGATTATGAGCATGAGGTGAAATAATGCAATCATTGTTCCACAAACGAAGAGTTTGAATTGAAAAAGGTTTTGGAAACTAATGATGCGATTTTTCTCATTAAAACTTGAAATGTAAAGAGTTGCAGATTACAAGTTTGAACAAGAAAAAAAAATGCGCACAAAAAGGAATACCTTGCGCAAAAACAAAAAATTACATAGAACCTAGTCTATGTTGATCCTGTGCAGGGCTTCCCGCAGCTCATTCTGCAGACTGTTGAACTTATTCATAAGTTCAATCTTCAGTTCTTGAAACATCTCTCTGAATGCCACAACCTCACCGACAAAGGTAGACATTCCTCTGCGCATATCTCTGTTGTCCTCTCGCAGCTCTTTGAAGTTGGCTCTGTACTGCACTTGATGTCCAGTCATCTGGTTGGAATATGACTGCTCCGCAGCTTCAATAGTGTTGATGACAGTGGCCTGCGTTGCTTCGAGTCTTTGGTCAGTGTGGAGGCGCTGAGTGTTCACGCTGGCTTGAATATCGAACATAGCTTGATCCATCCTAGCATTGAACCCATCAGCGAAATCAGTCATCGCTTGAGTTATGCACTCCCTGACACATTCCATATTAAGCGCATTGGCATGCGCAGGACCACCTTGATCTAATTTCTCCAACATCATTGCTTCCAACCCGGCAAACCCTTCACGCAACCCATCGGCCAAGCTCTTGCGCAGACGCTTAAGCAGTCATATAAACCCATCATTGATAGCGGTATAGGTGCAAACATTTTCAAGCATCCCAACTATTGACTTCAGAGAGTCTAAAACCATTTGATCTAAAGCATCAGGGATGCGTTGCACAGAGGGGCCTGAGGGACCTGTGGAGGTACTTGCCTTTGATACATTCTCCCCCTTAATGGAAGCAATCTCTAATCACTGCACATCAAGTTGCTCTTGGATAGCAGTCTGCGCAGTAATGAGCTGAGTCATTTGAGACTGCGCAGCAACCTGGTTGACTTGAATAGTATTGAGAGCCTGGAGAATTTGGCACAGATCAGCAGAGGAAGATAGAGAGGAAGTAGATACCGTAGGAAGGACGGAAGGAATAACTTGAGCTGATGGAGGAGAAACTTTGGGAAGAGAGTGCGTTGGAGAAGGTTGTTTGGGAGAGAGATGAATAGGATCAGCAGCAAGAGACCTATGCGTAGATGAGTGCATGCTGCTAATATCTGTATCAGTTGTGCGCACATCCCCTTCCTTTTCACCTTCAGGAGGATCAACAGTAGTTCACTGCGCAGCATCATCGGCCTGCACAGTCTTGGCAATTTCCTCATCCTCATCTTCCAAGTCCAATCCATTATGGAGGACAGAGGTGCCAGGTTAAGTATTTCCAACCGGAATATTGAGGCGTTGGAAGGAACTTGTAGATGGTTCAGGAGAAGGTGGATCCGCAGCTTTTGGCTGTCTTTTCGTAGTGCTGCGCACAACTTGTTTCTTGCACGGAGTTCGAAGAGGAACATCCTTAGCGGGTGCAGCAGCAGGGGCCTTGGCAGGTGTACCGGAGTCAGGAAAAGCTTCATCCATCCAGTCATCACTATTTCCTTTACCCTGAGCAGGAGGTCCTTCAGCAGCCTTTAGATCTTGCTCCCCCTGCGCGGTATCATCCGCAGAATTAGCAGCAGTCTCATCCATTCGAGACTCGCTGTCTTCTTCAACCATAGCCGCCGCAGGAGGAAGTCTGGTATATGCAGACTTTTTCTTGGTTTTTACAGGAGAGGGAACAGGCGTAGGAGGATCTTTGCGCTTTTTTGATGGCTTGGGAGCAGGAGGTGGTAAATCAGATCCTATTTTAATGCCAGCAGTTGACCTGACATTAGGAATTTCCTTCACCTTTTCTGGCGCAGGATCTGCAATACCTTTGCCTTTGCGTTTTGCCTGCGCAGCCGCTGTTTCAGGTTCAACAGGCGCAGTGGCCTTTGAAGGCCGCGCGGCAGTTTTCTTTGCCTTGGGTTGAGGGGCTTCATCATCATCATCATTACTATCAACCCAATCTTCCTTGTTTGGGCTGGTGTCCTTGTTCCAGATCTTGCGATAATCACCGCGACCAATTTCATTGCGCAGGGAGTAGAGGTGAGAGATGGAATAGGTCTTGGTGCACGGAACTTTGAGTTCAGGACGCTTCTGTACGAAGGTGCGCAGCTCAGAGACGTTCATTAGATACTTAGATAGTAGCCTACAGTGAGTTCTGTACTTGGTGACTTTCTTGTCCATGCGCTTGTCATAACTCTCCGACGCATCCCATAGCTCATCAAATAGAACAGAGGACCAGTCTAGAGCATCGCCATTATAAACCGCAGCGCAATAAGCCCACTGCTTGGAAATGAACTTGCCCTTATTTCCATTTTTGCAGTTTACTGAGTCACCAATAATGGTGCACAGGTGATACATCACCTCACCAAATTCCTTGCGATCATGAACGCTCCACTTCTTTACAAGAGTGGGTTCTCCAACCAGTTCCTGCGCAAGTTTGTTTTGTTTAGCTTCAGAATAGACTTCTGGCGTATCATCAACATTGAACCCGCAAAGCTTCTTAAGTGACGCAGGAACAATGCGCACTGAATAATTTTGAACAACTGAGTGGATAACATCAATCTTTGCTCGAGTTTGCTTGTGAGTCATGGTGACTCTCTCGTTTTCAAAGAACTCGTCTACAAGAGAGGGGACATAGAAGTCCTAATCCAGTGTAAAGAGAGGTAAGATGCCGGAGGAATCCATAAGATAAACAATCCTGCATCCGACAGCGTCTTTGTGTAGCGCAGCAAGATCTAATTCCCAGCCTTGTAGGAAATAGAAAGAATTCTGCGCAAAACAAGAAATAGTTTCGACAAGAATCACGCATGGAGCGAAGCGCATGCGCAGATAGCACAGATATACGTATGCGCAGCAACTCCATACTAAAAGAACAAGAAAGTAATGCGCACAAACAGGTAAAACTGCACGAAAGCAAGTATGCATGCGCAAAAATGCAAATACTTAGAAATTCTTATGCGACCCAAATCATAAGAGAGAAATAAGAACTTGATGAACACGGAATAATAGAACATGAACATGAAGAACACCAAGAACACCAAAAATTAAAGATTGACCAAAATGGACAAAAAACATGTCAAAATGACCGCAATGCAAGGACGAAAACAACCATAACAACAAAATTTCCAAAAACATGAGATTAAGCCCAGAAATTGAAGAAAACTGTTCGTCTGCTCAAGATATTTTTGAACGAAATTTTTTGCAGAAAACGTGTGAAAACAGTATTGATCGTGAAATAAAGTAGATATATATGTAGATCAGAGAGAGAAGAACCCAAAAACAACAAACGATTTTGAAAAGGATTAAAAGATGAGAGAAAAATCGAAAAAGAGAGTTTTAAGAAATCGAGACTTAACAATGGCGGATTGACAGAAAATGTGTTCAAGGGTCAGAAATTGTTACCATGTCGTCGACGGTCTTAGCTTCTGGGGGATGAACCTCTTCAACCGGTTCATGGACTTCAACAACTACCTTAGCTTTTGATTTTCGGGGAGCCATTTAAATGGTACTAGGGTTTTTAAAATGAGGAAGAGAGAGAAGGGATTTGCAGATTTTGAAAGGAAAGTCAAAGAGAAAAGAAAAGGAAATGATTGGGAGGTAGAGAGTAGGTTGCAGAGGAGAGAAAAAGATGAATTTGTGAAAGAGGAGAGTGAGCATGAGAGAGAGAAAGAGAATAGTCAAAAGGGATTCATACCAAAAAGGGAAAAGGCGCATGACGTCAGCAGCCGGTTTGGTGAAAGGCGGCGATTTGGTAAAAAACAGCAGAGGCGCACGATAGCGAAGCGATGTGGCCGAATGGGGAACGCACGTGAGCAGACCTGACGCGCGCATGTGTGAGCAGGTCTAGGCAGTCACAGTTATATCAACTCCCTTATAAATGTTGCTCATGAATTCTAACAGGCGCTATCATCAATGGCCGTATGCATTAATGATAATGGGACATGCGTAGGGGCAAAAGCGTAATTTCCCAAGAAAATTCAAAAATTAAGGTGAGGGAAAAATTTAATTGCACAAGTACCCTTGTGAACTAAGCGTTGACTTTTCAGTCAGGGACCTATGTGCAATTTTTAGTAAATAGAAGACTTACCTGCGATCCACGAAGTGTGCGTATGTGAAAATCATGCGCAGAGCTTAAATATCACAACAAATTCTATTAAAAACATTAACATTAGAGTCATGCGCAAATGAATTACTGCGCATGGGTTGCGCAGAAGCATAGATTTTGACCTATGATGAACACCATCAAGTAAACACAAGATTATTAGTATTAACAGATCATATGGACAAGTTAGCTAAGTTCAAGCATACCCATTTCTCCTCTCAAGAAAGAAAATCTCTTTGCGTCAAGAGCCTTTGTAAGGATATCAGCAATTTGATTGTCTGTGCCCACGTGCTCTAAATGAATATTTCCTTTTTCCACGTGGTCCTTGAGAAATGATATTTGATGTCGATGTGCTTTGTCTTTGAGTGCATGACAGGATTGTTGGAGACTGCGATGGTGGACATGCTATCGCATAAGATTGGGCAGTTTGCTTCATGAATTCCATAGTCCACTAATTGTTGCTTCATCCAAAGGATTTGGTAGCAGCAGCTTCCAGCAGAAATATATTTAGCTTCTGTAGTGGAGATGGACACAGCAGCTTGCTTCTTGCTTGCCCACGCAACAAGTCGATTTCCAAGGAAATGACAAGTTCCACTTGTGCTCTTTCTGTCAATTGTGCATGCTGCGTAGTCTGCATCTGAATAACCTAGCAAATCGAAATTCGAATCTTTGGTGTACCAAAGTCTAAGGTTAACAGTTCCAGAAAGATATCTAATAATGCGTTTAACAGCAGTTAAGTGCGCTTCTCTAGGGTCTGCTTGATAGCGCGCACAGACACAAACACTAAACATAATATCTGGCCTACTAGCAGTAAGATAAAGGAGAGAGCCAATCATACCTCGATATAAAGTTTGATCAACTTTCTTACCTTTTAAGTCTTTGTCAAGCTTATTGCCCGTGGCCATTGGAGTGTCGTATGCTTTAGCATTCTCAAGTCCAAATTTCTTGATTAAGTCTCTTGTGTACTTGGCTTGATTTATGAAGATGCCATCATTCAATTGCTTGATTTGAAGTCCGAGGAAGAATGTGAGTTCTCCCATCATACTCATCTCAAACTTGCTTTTCATGAGCTTCTCAAAGCGCTTACAAAGTAACTCATTAGTAGAACCAAATATAATATCATCGACATAAATTTGAACAAGTAAAGAATGATCATTATACTTAGCAATAAAAAGAGTTGTATCGATTTTACCGCACTTTAAGCCTTTCTCTAGTAGGAATTTTGATAGAGTATCGTACCATGCTCTTGGAGCTTGCTTAAGTCCATACAAAGCTTTCTGAAGCTTGAAGACGTGATTTGGAAATCTGCTATCTTCAAATCCAGGAGGTTGAGCTACGTAGACCGTCTCTTGGAGTTCACTGTTGAGAAATGCGCTCTTCACATCCATTTGATAAAGCTTGAATTTTTTGTGAGAGGTATAAGCTAAGAAAATTCTGATAGCTTCTAGTCTTGCTACAGGTGCAAAAGTTTCATCATAGTTGATTCCTTCCTCTTGCCTATAGCCTTGCGCAACCAACTGTGCTTTGTTTCTGGTGATGCTTCCATTCTCATCCATCTTGTTTTTGAATACCCATTTTGTACCAATAACTCCTTGGTCATGAGGTCTGGGTACTAAGGTCCAAACCTTGCAGCGCTCAAATTGGTTAAGCTCTTCTTGCATAGCAGTAACCCAGCTTGAATCTTGGAGCGCTTCATCAATCTTCTTTGGTTCGATTTGAGAGATAAATGAGTGATATTCATCATCAAGTTTGATGCTCTCCTAGTACGAACCCCTACATTGAGATCACTAATGATGTTTGAAGTTGGATGATCTCTAACTTCACGAACCTCAGGGGTAAGTTGGGTTGAGTAGTAGGAATACGAATATCTTCAATAGGTACTTCATTATCTCCAGCATCAAGATCATCAAAGGTGATTTGCTGAAGCGGAGAAACATCATGCGCAGGAGGGGGTGTCTGCGCATCAGGAGTCGTCACTTCTGGCGCAGCATCCGGAGTTGGCGCATGAGATGGACTTGCTTGATTCTGATTTTGATTATCTTGATTATCATTTTGCGCAGGTGCAGTTTGAGGATGCGTACCTGTCTCATCATTCTCAACAGAATTATCAGAATCATTTGGAGCCAAATGTGGCTCAAGGAGAGAATGCTCATCAAAAGTAACATGTACAGATTCTACAATTACTAGAGTAGTTCTATTAAAAACACGAAAAGCTTTAGAATGTTTGGCATACCCAACAAAAATACCTTCATCTGCTTTGGCGTTGAATTTACCTCTATGATCTTTGCCGTTGTAAAGGATATAACATTTGCAGCCAAAGATCTTGAAGAAAGCAATGTTGGGCGCTCTTCCTCTCCATAACTCATATGGAGTCTTGTTGTAGGCTTTGTTGATGAGGGATCTATTCTGAGTAAATCAAGCAGTGTTAACAGCTTCTCTCCAGAAATACTTTGGAAGCTTAGCTTCTGCTATCTTTGTTTTTCCAGCCTCAATCAACGTGCGATTCTTTCTTTCCACAACGCCATTTTGTTGAGGAACTCCAGCAGCAGAGAAATTGTGATCAATTCCGTGATCATCACAATATTGAGCAACACCGTTATTCTTGAATTCAGTTCCATTGTCTGATCTAACGCTCACGATGTCGTCTTCCTTTTGAGTTTGGAGTTTTCGAAAGAGAGCAGTCAAGATATCATAGCAGTCATCTTTGGATAACATCATTTCGACCCATGTATATATTGAGTAGTCATCTACCACAACTAAAGTATATTTTTTTCCTCCAATGCTCGCGGTGGTGACCGGTCCAAACAAGTCCATGTGAAGCAGTTGTAAACATTTGGAAGTTGAGGAGGCAATCTTGCTGGAGAAAGACTGATTAGGTTGTTTACCGAGCTGGCATGCTGCGCATTTTCTGTCATGATGGTCAGCTACTTTGGGATGTCTTTTGACAAGATTTTCCCATCCTAGCTTAGCCAAATACTTAAAGTTCAAATGACTTAAGCGCTTGTGCCATAGCCAGCTGCTTTCACTTACATTCTTTGCTACAAAACAGAGATTAGTGATAGAATTTATAGTGGTAAGATCAATAATGTAAACATTAGTCTTACGAGTCCCTGTGAGCAAAGTTAGTCCGGATGTGCCGTCTTTGATATAGCAGTGCGTTGCAGTGAAGTGACATTCCAAACCTTTATCGCAGAATTGTGATATGGAGAGCAGGTTGTGCTTGAGTCCTTCTACGAGCGCAACTTTCTCAATGCACACTTTATCTTTTCTGATTCTTCCATATCTAACTATGTGCCCTTTGTTGTTATCTCCAAAAGTTACAGAGGGACCTCTTCCTTCATGCACATCTTCAAGAGCGGTGATATCTCCATTCATGTGTCTAGAACATCCACTGTCGAGGTACCATATATGCGTTTTAGCTTGTGGAGAGTGCGCAGTGAAGCAGGAGACCTGAAAAATAGACATTAAAAACGTAGGTCCCCTTTATTCTTGGGTCCTAGAGTTAGCAACTTTTGACAACCCACTCCTGTCTGACCTTAGGATTTTTACGTCCCTTGGAATTAGGAGCAAATCGCAAAAGGCATTCTGCAGCCTTGTGACCTAACCATTACACACAACACAATGATGAAAGCCACTTATATATTTGGTTTTCACAAACTCTTTACTTTTCTTTGGCTTACCATTCTGAACTGGAGCAGTTGAACTAGCTTTGACAAATATCATTTTTGAGGTTTGGGTGCGCTTTTCTTAAGAATGCGCATCTGGCGTTGGGGGCGCATGAATTTCATGCGCATGACCCTTTTGCGCAGATTTAACATTCGAAGTTGAAGTGCAGCCATAGTCAGAATATGAGAAATCATGCGCAGGTTCAACTTTAGGCTTACCCTTGGCTTTCCCAGTTTGCTTCTTTGGGTAGACATAATGGAAATTTTGTCTCTGGACTTTCTCCTGTCCTTTATCCATTGAAGCAGAATGCTTTGCTTTAGGAATTTCAATAGTTTGCTGTGGTGTAAAATCCTTTTCTCTTTCAGAGCAAACGGCACATTTAAAGTTGTCACTAGTTGAGAACCCCAAGCCTTCCTTATCTCCACTGGCTTTTTGAGATTCTAGAATTTGATCCATAGTGACACGAGATTTGGTCCACTCATCAGTGATCTTTGTGAGATCAGCTACTTGAGCAGCCAACTCTTCGTTTCTTACATTAAATAAATCATTTTGATCTGTCAAGAAACGGTTCTTTTAAGTAAGAGGAGTCATGCTCTTAATCTGCTCCTTAAGGAGGGTAATCTCAGATTTTCAAAGGGTTTTCTCCGTCTTAAGCTGTGAAATTTCTCCAATTGATAAGTCCATTGCTTCTTTCATAGAATTGAATTTCTTGATTACCTTTTCAGCTTGCTGAAAAATAGACTCGCGCTCAGCAGCAGCGTCATTCTTTTCTATTACAATTTAAGCAGGAATTTCAAGAGATTCTTTACTCGGAGGTGCAGCTACAAATTTCTTTGATAGGTCTGCTCTGGCAAATAAGTAATTGCCATTCTTTCTGCTTGGAGTCAGATGTCCCATTTCCACCAGTTCTGTGATGGTGGGACCTTTCTTCTGAATTGTACTTGGCGCAACCTTTGTGTCCGTATCGGGATCATTGTCTGAATCGCTATCAGCATCAACATTAGCCACCAAGCAGATCTGTCCATCCTCAGAGTCATCATCACTGTCTTCAGTGTCGGTCTCTATCCAAGTCTTCAGTTCCTTTTCTGCGCAGTCTTCTTCAGCAATCATTTCGCTCTGCTTTGATGATCTCTGCGCAGTATTTCTCTTCATGTACTCAAATTTTGGAGTAGGGTATTTTGAAGCAAAATGACCGGGCTTTCTGCAGTTGTAGAAGACCAAGTCATCATCTTTCTTTGAGTCTCTGCCACGAGAGAATTTAGCTGGAGCTTTACTTGAGGATCCTGGCTTGGAGAATTTTCTGAACTTTTGAAATCGTTTTACGAACATAGAGAAATCATCATCATCCATTTCAAGTAGAGAGGAAGTAGAGACTTTGTCTGAGGTTTGAGCAGGCGCAGGTTCCTTTTGCGCAACATAGGAAACAAGTTTTCCTTTGCCTTCAGTTTCGTCAATTCGATCAAGTTTTAGCTCATACACTTTTAAGTTAGCGTATAAGCTGCGCAGTGGCCAAGTATCTAAAAATCCAGAATCTTCCAGATGACTTGCCTTGTACACATATCTGGAACCTAGCGCATCCAATAATTGAGAATTGACTTCTTTATTAGTGAATGTGGTTCCAAGAGATTTTACAAGAGTTTACAACAGCACAGAAGCGATCATAGGTTTGTCTCAAGGTTTCACCATCCTTTCTCATGAAGCAGTTGAATTTTCTTTGCACCACAAATCTTTTGTTTTCCTTGCTTACTTTGTCTCCATTCACATATCCTTCAATAGCATCCCATAGTTCCTTTGCAGTTTCACCGCTCACAATTTGATTGTGCGTGGAGAGGTCTAGAGTGCTAAGAATGATGTTTCTAGCTCTTCCATCGTAGCCAACCCATTTCTTTTCTTCATCGATCCATTCCTCTTTGGCCTTCTTGATTGTGGGATTGTCCTTGTTGGTAGCATCTGGATTGGCCTTCATTGGAATGTAGGGTCCTTCAAGAACGATGTCGTGGAGGATCTCGTCGATAGAAGAAAAATGAGTGAGCATGTAGTGCTTCCAGATTTCGAAGTGAACTTCATTCAGCACTGGAACATGTGAATAGTTAGCCATTGCCCAAGATTTTGAAGCCATCTTGAATCGACACCCAAGCTGTTAAGCTTGAAAAACAGATACAAGTTTTATGAAGGTGTTTGTTCTGATACCACTTGTTGGTCTCAAAGGGGCAACAAGGGTATGAAAATCGCTAGAGGGGGGGGGTGAATAGAGTTTTAAAAATTCTTTTCAAACCCTTTTGCAAAGCAATAGAGTATGTGCACAGTTCTCAATTAAGCTAGGTATAGCGCGCAGAGAGAGTGTGAAATGCACAGTGGAAATTTAAGCAGCTACTGCGCAGGAAAAGGCTGCACAGAGATAAAAACGCACGCGCTAAGTTTTGGCTTAAAGTGTTGGATAAAAAGGATTCTAAGGCAATAAGCAATAGCAAACACAGCAGCAATAATAGCAATCTGATAAGATCAAACAAAACAGTAATTCAGAAATGATTAAGCAGGAAATAAATAGCGACAATAAGGAACAAGCTATTTAAAGAGGTTCGATCGATGAAAGATCTACGTCCTCTACCAAGATGGTTAGTCTTGGATTTTCTAATGGAGAGATTTATATTGATGTGAGGAGCTTTTATAAGATTACAATGAATCAAAACTCAAATCAAAATCTATTCTATGAAGAACAAATCCTAGACTAAACCGGTGTATCTCAAGAAGTTAGATCGATATGATCAAAGCTTCAAGAGGTGTGTGTGTGTCAGAAATTCTGGGCTCTAAGAATCTATGAGATGAAGAACACGAAGAATTCTGGGTGATACAAGGCTTTAGGATCTGGGCAGGAGTTTGAAGGTATGAAGGTTGATCTTAAATCTGGGAATATAAGCAACAATCTTCAGAACTTCAAGGATATTAGTAAGAACAAACTCTAGCAACTTGGAAATCAAGATGACCATTCTATTTATAGCTGAGAGCTTAAAATTAGCCGTTGATGTTCTGAGTAAGGACGATGAGCTGGCACTATATGATTGGTGCGCAGATGTCCTTTTATAGGCGTTGGGCTCTGATCAAGGTTGATGACCTGACACAATATGATTGGTGCGCAGGTGATATAGAGCCGTTGGAGACTGAGCATGAAGACCAAATTCAAAAGCTTCTTCTAGAAGGTTGACAGCTGTCTTCGTTTGAAATATTTCTCTTGAGCGCATCTCCACTGTTGGATCTGCTGAGTGTGCTTGCTTTGTCGTTTCTGCACACCTCAGCACTTTAATAAGCATACATCTTCAAAGCTTTTTCCAAGTTAGGTGATCTAAATGCATTGAAAACTGAGCAAGGTAGAAAGCTGCGCAGGAGAGACCTGCGCAGTGGTGTCCTGCGCAGTGGTGTCCTGCGCAGAGTAGTCCTGCGCAATAACCACAGTCTTGCTTAGATCTTCATTCCTTTTCAATCCAAGTCCTATATTCTAAGCCTATACTATAAAATGGACTAAGCTAAAAATTAAAGTCATAAAACTTCTTACATAGGGTCCTAAAGTCCATAAAATATTAATAGGTGATGGTATCAATCAATTCTAACATAAGTAGGAGGGTTAAGAAATAAGCATACCCAACAAGATATCTTGATCAATTTCTAAGATTCACATCTATCACATGATTCGAAATCATATGAATTTAAAAGTCCGTCCCATGGAATTTTAGATATGTGTTTCTTATCATTTGATATAGACATTAATGCTTTTTAAGAATGTAACGATTACATCCTTATATTCAGATTTCCATTATTTACGTTATGCTCATTATTTTGTTCTTCCAAGATAAGGATATTAAGTCCCATTATATGATTAGCAATACAATAAGGCAAATCATATTTGATGGAACACTTTCTTATTCGAAATAAGAAATATCCATAATCTTCTAATGAAGAAACCAAAATAATATTTCTACTTAAAATAAGAACATAGAACCATTTGTTCAAAACAAATATGAACTTATTAGGTAAAGACACATTGCAAGTTCCTATGATTAATGTTGCAACCATTGCATCATTATTGCCACATAGGTTAATCTTTACCTTCCTTAAGTAGAATTTTAACATAAATACTTGAAGTGGTAGTTCAACCACCCTTCCTTTTGATCTTTTAATTCAAATTGCAATTTCTCCAACGGTCAATCCTATTGCCAAGGTAGAAATTACTTTCTTTGGATTTTAGGTTTTAGCCACAAACATATCCTTTAGGCTTGACAACTATTGTCTTGCCTTTATCTTAAATCCTTTTCCTTATTAACCTTTAGAGTTTGAGAATGTTTCCATTTGATATTAAGACATAGCATTTTAAACATCAAATATCGCTTATGAATTGATATCAATTCCGTTTGTTAGTTCCAAAACTAACATGATAACCAAGCCAACTAAGGTAATTAATATGTTTCTCTATGTTCAAAACATGAGAACTTATTAACATACCTTTTATTCATCACATGAATGTTAGGCTCTAATCAATCTCAAACTTTATTTGCCTCTCTTGCTTGTAAGAACGTTTCCTACGAGATTGCTTATCGCATAAGCATTCATACGTTTTAGATAATTCTAAAGTTCCAAACACATGATGGAAAGTCTTAGGACGATTGACATCTATAGAATCATCCACATGTTTCTAATCAATGTCTTTGTCCACCCTTAAGGCATTAGGTTTCTTAGGAATATGATTTATTAAGAATTCATAACTTCTGATCTTGCTTTAGAGCAATTCTTAAGCTCATGAAAGTTAATCTTATTCTTCTTAAAGTGGGGTCAATCGTAGTAATTATACATGATTATAGTTTAAGACATTCTACGAAATATGCAAATAAATATACACATATATTCCATACCCTTATCATTTAGAGACATATAATGTATTTCATAAATACTCCCACTAATTATACACCTTCAAATACAACAATTGTATAATATAATTTAAGTAGGCTAAGATCCGTATTTCACCCAACTTTGAGTCGGCTAGGGCACGACTGCTCAAAATCAAGATATTTAGGTAGATAACTCTTTATCAATCACATCATATGTGACTCTTAGATCTTTTATGAGATTGTTAGACATCTTATGTCAAACATGTTTTAATCTCATCTTGTGCCTTAGGCCCAAAACTTTGTCTTTTGATAGCCTAATTAAGTCAAACCACGTTAAACGTATAGGAAACTCTCATTCCTCATCTTGCTCATACACTGATAGAATTAATGCACCTCGCTTTGGCAGAGCCCACATAAAAATACCCGGTGTACTCACAAGTGTTTTAATAATGGATTGGCACATGACTTAAGTTTTAAGAAGGTTTATTTGCTTAGAGATATGCATCATATATTTAATTATGTCAAACATAATATAATATAGTCTTTGCATAATGACGTTAACTAATCCAATTAATTAACAGAAGCAAAATCATGTGATTTAATTATGAAGCAACATAATGGGGACGGAATCTAAATTATCTGTAAACAATTTACAGATTGGATATTTCATTCGCATTCCCAGAAACAAGGCGTAAGCCTGCCATTGGTCCATGCAATGAATTAATCCAAATTTAGTTTCCTTCTCTTGCAAACAATTTGCACTTTGTTTAGGTATAAATTCTGAAACTTTGAGATTTCGCCAACCTTAAACTCCTTTAAGATTCTGATCTCAGTAACTGTCTGGACTTATGAACTAAAATCTGTTTCAGGAAACATAGTTTCAAAAATCTGCCATCTGAAACAGATCAGAATCAGTACTGCCCAAACCATCCGTACGGATGTTTTTGGCAGCTTCCAGATTCATCCGTATGGCTCTGTCATACAGGTCACAGAAACTATGAACTCTTCAGAATTCTGGAACTGTATCCGCAAAGCATCTTGAAATTGAGAGAACAAACCGTACAGCCGAAACTAATCCAAAAGGCATCCACATTTCCGTACTAAGATCAAGGAACCAAGTAACTTCTCTATACGGTCGAAACTAAGCCAAAAGCATCCACATTCCCGTATAGATTGCTCACATGTCTCAAGACCCTTTCATTGTATCTTAATCTCACAGATTACAGCAATTCTAAACTCTTTAGAACTCTGATTTCTGCATCCTTTCTGAATTCATCGGCCGAAAACTGTTTCAGGAAACACGGTTTCAAAAACCAGCCGTCTGAAAGCAGTTTCCAGATTCAAATCCTGCAAACAATTTACAGAATAATCTGAACATCAGAAAACAGAATCAAATCTGAGAATTTCCAAACTATCCGTACGGATCAGTTTGGCATCATCCAAACCATCCGTACGGATCCATTGGTAGGATCCCAGATTTCCAGGTTTTTCAGAATTTCAATATTCGACCAAATCCAATATCATGTTTATACATAATCAGATTACAGAAACATGAATTTACAGATTACGAATTTAATTAGATCTAATCAATATCATGAATAAACAATTTATTACATATATAAATTAGATTTAAATTATCAATACACATAATCCAATTATTTATTGATAATCCCAACATGCAATTATTCATATAGATCAAATCAATATAATAATCACATAATCGCCATGTTCATGCTCATAAACCTTTATATCTCATACATAAAACTCAAATCACACATTCATTTTATTATCATGTAGATATCATATAATCGAATTAAACAATTTCAACATGATATACTAAAATAATCAACAACGAATGGGGCTCTGATACCACTGTTGGGTTTTGATGCATCATGCGCAGCGGAATAAACAGATTAAATCAAACACCCAAGAGCCCGGATCTGTGCATGTTGATTAAATTAAATACGAGATGAAAGAAACTAACCCTTGAAGATCGCATCCATGAACACATACTTTAAGGTGTTAAAGCAAACACCCTCTATCGGTATCCACACGTCGAACGGATATCAAGAACACCTTCTTGATCTGGATTGCTAAACCCAAGGCTTGATGAAGAAACGATTTCTTCATAGGAATTATTTTGCTCCATTGTTATTGAGTTTTGATGATTCTAAATCTCAAAACTAATAATCCCTCTATATGTGTGTAATTATTTCTCAAACAATATGTTATGATTTCTAAAATCAACCATTAGGTTTCTTAAACCCGGCTGCACACATATATAGTAGGGTATTAACCTAATTCCTTTTGGGACTCAGGATTCCTTGTCAAACAAGAAGTCTTGAACAAACTGTTTTCGACCGGACAAACCATCTGTACGGATTGGTTGGGTGGATCCCAAACCATCCGTACAGATCCTTCCACCAGGATCCAGTTTTTCCCGTTTTCTGTGCCTTATTCAATCCGTTCTATTGTGTGTGACCCAATAGGATTATACTAAGTTGGCAACGAGTCCGAACGAGTCAGAACCCGTAAGTCATAAGCGGACTCTAGCAAGCCATTATGACTACCCAATTAGTATAACTTTGAAAGCCCAAAGTAACCTTATAGAACATATCACAATCCCTTTGTCACACGATATCATATTGGACATAAGTCATGGTCCACGTCAACTTATGTTGTCCAATGCTTTCTCGATCTTGAGTAGATTGATATGAACAAATAACATTGAACGCTTAAATTCATTTGGGTACGGCTGTACACTATTATCAATCTCACTCATCGAGTGTTCAAGCAGATATCTCTCTTGAGAGAGGAACAAATCCCATCTTGAATTATCATTCTTCCCTACAAGAATCCGATTATGCCAATCGTAGCCTTTATAACTTACCGGTTAGGGGTAGCGTTTGAGTACGTCAAACATAATGTTCATCATGTGGAAGACTATGATAATCTCAGGTCTAAGGATAAATGATATAACTATTATGAGATTTAATTATGACATTTGACCATGACATAAATCTCATAACGGGTCTATCCAGTACTTGTTCTCCAACATGTACCCACAAGTTTAATCTGCATCCTATGCGCTATAATCATCATATGATTATCCATTAAACTCATGCTAGCCCTTCATAAGTGCTAGGGACAATGATTATTATAATAAACATGCAAAAGATATAATAATCAGGTTTGTTATCTCTATAATGAAGCTATGATATAACGCATAGGCCTTTCTCAAGGGCCTAGGGCATAATATCCAACACATCCTTATTACCTCCGGTGTGACACCTAGAATTCGAGTGGTGTCACTATACTCCAAAAAAGATTGGATGTGAAGGTGGGGATCTTCAAGTGCCGAACCACCAAATTGGTTGTTCATAACCATGTGTAGAAGTTGAGGTTTTATCTCAAAATCAGTTGCGTCGGCGTTTGGTACCACTATGGGTGTCCTAGTACCTGGGATACTCGGATTAACGAAGTTCCAAAGGGTTCTAGGAGGTGGTGTAACGGGTTCTCCTTCTCCGTTCTATGCCATTTCTGTTTCAAGCACTTCTCTTAATCTTCTTAACCTTTTCGTGAAAGGTTCTTTTGGGTTCCGGATCAAATTCTTCAAAAACTGTCCGGGCTCTTTTCATATACTCTCGAAAGTACCTAAACAAATTTTCAAAGACAAGAATTCTTCGAAGGAGATGTTAAATAAACAAGAAATAAAAAACAAAAAAAATACAAAGCAAAAATTTAAAAGTAAACCGTTGTCCCCGGCAACGACGCCAAAAACTTGTTAGGCCGAAATGCACGGCTTAGTTATAAATACCGCAAGTGCACGGTGTAGATATAGTATAGATAAAGGCAAATGCGGGTCGATCTCACAAGGACATGGTTACTTTATAAAACGTTTGCTTTGATAGAAAAATACAGTAAAAAGGATTGATTGGGGGTAAAAGGGTTTGTCACTTAACTAGAAGTATATTGTAAAAACTATAACTTGAATTGAAAACTCTTATGTTTAAGGAATTCTCGGGATTGGGACTCAAACAACATATATTCATCGATTAATCATGCTCTTTTTAGATTAAAGTTCCATTTAAAACAAGGATGGTACATTTGGCCTATACTACTTCTCACGATCAAGCAAGTAGTATTTATATTCTCATACTAATTATGCCCTATCTCTCGATGGCCCATAATTAGTAAGAACCCATTAATGTTTATAAAAATTCCACGTACTTTCCACTCAAGGACCATCCCTGGGCTATTAATCTACTCTCGTGATTAATAGAAGGCCAAAATATGTTTAGCCCCCCAAAGTATCCACCCGTTCCCACTTTACTACCCAAACCCAATTTTGTCCCAAAGTGACCCTCTAATTTGCCATTTGTTCCAGTTTGACCTATGACCCCCCTCGACCCCTAACGACGTTAGAAAATTAACGAGAAATGGTCATGTGCATGTCACATGAGGGGTATTTTAGACATTTTCTTTTTAACTTTCAATTAATATTTATTTTATTATTCTCTTCAAATATTAGACTTTTTATTTATATCAAATATAATTATATATTATTATCAAAATAATAAAGTTATTTTATAAAAAAAAATACAATGACAACATAAATAAAAATATTATGAGTTACAAAAAATCATAAATAAAAAACATAAAACTAATCAAAAACAAATAAAAAGAAAGAAAAGAAAAAAAAAGAACCCCCCCCCACCGTTTCACCAGATTATGCGTCGCCTCCATTTCACCCAACATTTCATCCCTCTTCATCTTCCTCCATAACCACCATCTCCCTTCTTCATCCTCCCTAGCCCAAACCAGTAACCCACCCTCAAATTCGTTCATCTTCCCAGCAAGTCACGAAGCTTCCACCGCCTTCTCGTTCCTTCTCCAGTCGAACGGCTCTTTTTCCATGTTGCCGGCGCCGACGATTCCGCAGTCCTCACCGTCGTGGATGAATTCATCGCCGACTCTGGAGGCGATTGCTGCTACTCCATTTGATTTGGTGGTGGTGGTGGTGGTGGTGGTCACCGGATTCTGGAAAAATTGCGGTGGTGGTCACCGGATTCTGGAAAAATGGCGGCGGTGGTCACCGGATTCTGGAAAATTGGTGGTGGTGGTGGCGGTGAATGAAGGTTGATGATGGTGGTGGTGGAGAAATGGTGATGGTGGTGGTCAGAATTTTGGAGAAATGGTGATGGTGGTTGGACTTTGGAGAAATGGTGGTGGCGGCGGCAAGATATGGCTGTAATGGTGGCCGGATTTGGGTGGTGGTGGTGGTTGTTGACTGATGAGGATGGTGGGGGTTAGGTGAAGAAGTAATTGCCACCCTCAATATAAATGGACCTTTATACCCTTTCTATTTTCAAGAAAAATGATAAAAAGAACCCTCACATGACATGCACATGACCATTTCTCGTTAATTTTCTAACGCCGTTAGGGGTCAAGGGGGGTCATAGGTCAAACTGGGACAAATGGCAAATTAGAGGGTCACTTTGGGACAAAATTGGGTTTGGGTAGTAAAGTGGGAATGGGTGGATACTTTGGGAGGCTAAACATATTTTGGCCTTAATAGAAACCCAGTTTACTTCATATGGATCCACTAGTCAAGATTCTCCGCTAGGTACTTCTCTTGACTAACTGAAGTTCATACGGATCATGGACGTCATCATGGTCGTAGGTGTTTTAGTTACGATATGAATAAATTGTTTTAATATGAAGAGAAGAAAAGAAGAGCATGAATTAAAGTGATAAACATATGTTATTGAGTTTCCAACCCCAAGAATAAGGGGGGTTACTCACTAGCCATTGTTTTATAAAGACAATAAGAGATGAATAAGATATAAAAATGATAGAGATAAGAGATACTTATTCACAATGATGGAAATAGAGACAAATGACTGAAAATAAACTTGGTGTATTATTGCTCAAACTCAGAATATTTCTCTCAAGATCACTCAAATGATTCCCACAAATTCTGAGTACAAATGATGTTTGAACTAAGAATTCACTATAGTAACTTTACAACAATTTTTCGATCTCTAAACTACTGAATTCTAGTCATTTATATAGGCCTTGGAGGAGGGAATGCATCATTTCCCGGATGGCTTATTTGAAAATGTGCCTTTTGGAGAAATCTGAAAAGTTGCTGAACAGGCGCGCTCGGCCATGCATATCAAGGTGCTCGGCCGTGCAGCTCATCCGAGTCAAGGAATAGGAGCGGCCGTATCTTCAGTAATTCAGTTCGGCTTTTGTTTTGCTCTGGTGCACAGCCGTGCAAGTCATAAGATTTGGCCGTGCAAACACTGTTCATCACCAGTTCTTCAATCCAAGTGCTCCTATTTCCACCTCTTGTTCCATAGAGCTCCAAAAATCATGTCTAAGGCCTTAAAAGTGTACCTATTTCATGTCTGAAATAATAAACACTGCCAAGTGCATTATATCATGTGTAATTAAATAAATCAAACTAAAATAGGACTAAAAATAGCTAAAACTAAGATAAAATAACTAAAATAAATACTATAAATGACTATTTAATTGTCATTTATCAGTAATTGTTGTTAATTTTGAATATTTGCCTAATATTTAAATTGTATAATCAACCTACATGGTAACTGATATACTTATATTATAGTATATGTTTTCTACTTCGTTGTAGTATTCTATGTTCAGTAGTCTTTAATATCAGAATTCGTGGCAATGAAACGGTAATGTAATCATTGTCCTCTAGTAAATACATGCACTTTTATAATATTCTTACAATTATGAAAGTTGAAAAGGTTGAGTATTCAAAAGTCTAGTGATAATACACATAGTAAAAATATTATCTATAATTATATTTTTTTAATCTTTTATTTTATACCAATAATTAAATTGATGACTTTTCCTATTCCTCATTAATCTTGTAACTCTTTTTTTTAATACTAACATTAAAAAAATCATGTATCATAAATTGACATTTAGTTATCACTAGTAATTATTTAATAACTATTTGTTTTAATAGAATGAATTGAATTTATTCTAGACTCTTGAGTTACCAATGTTCTTATCTAGTAGTATAAATAGTAATGTATTACCTATTAGAAGACACCCATAGAAGAACTTGATATCTTTTTCTATTATCTTTAAGAACATAAAGGTTAACTCATGTAGCAACTATTTATGTAATCTAATATGATTAGCTAAAGCCATAAAATTGAACATTCGCTTAATCGATGATGTGGCGATGAGGTGGCTTCATGAAATGAAAGATTCCTCAAAAGCTTGTCCACGTGGCACTTCCATATGCTTCCGCGTAGCCTCTAAGTTGTAGGGGCAATGCTGACATCGCTTCATGAAACGTAAGATTTGGTTAATTAATATTATAAATAATAATAGTTAATATATATATATAATAACTATTATAATTAACTAATAATATTAATAATAAAAGTTAACTTATATAGTAACTATTATAGTTAACAAATGTTATTCATAGTATTAGTTAACTTATATATATCGTAACTATAATAGTTAACTAATACTATTAATGGTAATAGTTAACTTTTATTATAGTAACTATCATTGTTAACTAATACTACTAATATTAATAGTTAACTTATATAGTAATTATTATGGTTAACAAATACTATTAATAGTAATAGTTAACTTATATAATAACTATTATGGTTAACTAATACTATTAATAGTAATAGTTAACTTATACGTATAGTAACTATTATGGCTAACTAATACTATTAATAGTAATAGTTAACCTATATAATAATTAATATCTTTAACTAATATTATTAGCTAATAAAAAGAATATCAAAAGTCACTTAAAGTTTAAGGTGGTGATGACATGGCTTCACCAAAAGCAACCTTTAGCAAAAAATGTCCACGTGGCGAATCCACATCCCTCTGCCTCAGCTTTTAATATATATAGATTTTTGGACATTTATATCTCTCATCTCCTTTTTTTTTTCTTTGGTTTCTTAATAAGCGTGGATAGTCAAACTAAGAATATTAAACTGGACGGAGGGAGTATCTTTTATGACTAAGGGAGTATTATTCGCTTAGTTATCTTAAAAAAAAGATGCTATTAACAATCTTTCTCAAATGTAGATGTGGCAAACACTATGTCAAGTTCAAGGAAACCAAAAATAAATAACGGAAATATGTAATCCTGTTATTGATATTTGAAATGTTAATACCTTTTTATTCATTAATTTACTCTTATACTGAAGGTTTTATCTTGAAATTGTTTCCAAAGCAAAGCACAGATAAATCTATATATCTGTATACATATAAATACATACGTATGTTGTAACACCCAAACTTTTCACTACAATTAAATAATAACTTAATACGAATAAATCCCAAAATCAGAATGCCCAACGGCTACAAATAACCACAATTCAAACTTTAACCAACGTTCAAATCCACAACGGCTAGTACAAACCACTAGCTCAAACGGTAACTAACGGAAAGTAAAGTGTATAACTTAACCGTAACGGAAACATAACTACTAATTAACTTTATTAAAAGATAACTCCTAAGCCGCCAAACCTTGCGACTCTTGATCTGCTTATTTATAACCTGGAGAGAAAAGGAAAATGAAAGGAATGAGCGAACAATGCCCAGTAAGTTCATATGGTATCCCCTCGGGTACTAAGAGGAGATGACCGAAACGAACGGTAACAATGAATTACAATGAACGGATATAACTCAAGGATCAACTAACACTCAGTTTGAAAAGGAACATTTACTTGATGAAAAACAATTCATTACTTGAAAACACGTGGCTTCAGAGGCAGTTTCCAAAACACAACATTTTACTCACACTTTACTTTTCTTTACTTTACTTTACTTCATTTAGGGATTAAGCACGTGCTGTACCCAGGGCTCGGGTTTCTACTGACCGCACCCAAAATCGGTATATCATGATAACCTACGTTACTTCATCAAGCAACGCCAAGGGGTCCACATGTTCAACTTAGAACTATGGATAACTGTAAGGGGTCCACTTATCCGTTTCGGGATTATGGATAACTGTAGTCACTTTACTTATTATAAAACTTCACTTTAAAGAGCTTTTACAAAACAAAGCTTAACTTTACAAACTTTACTTGATCACTTTTTAAAAGATACTCATCTCACTTGGACACCAAGGTTACAAAATCAATCATACACATGATACCCCTATTGAACAATAACAATATCAATAGAGTGGATAACAAAAGACGGAACAATTCGCAGAACGGAATAGTTATTAAAAGATTATCTAGCCACACAGATAGTTTACTTTATAAAACAAAGATTGGGAATCCTAACAAAGGATTAAGAATCAATACACAACTAAGAGCGTAATCCCTTACCTTAGCTTCGTGTTCTACTAGCTTGCTTTACCCCGTTTGGACAATCTACAACATGAAATAGTCTAGCCTTAGACATGAGAAAAATACTATTTTACTTCCGTCCCAATTTACTTCTTTTTACTCGATTAATTCCATGGTTTAGTCATCTATCACCTCTTTCCTAGTTAACTAATAACTTTAAGAATGACTACAACACCCCTAGGGTTTTTATTAGTCAATCCCCAATTCTCAATTTCACTACACAAATTACACACACTGATTTCACACTTTCTGCACACACTTACTGAGTACACCTACTGACAGACACACCCACCACTCTGATTCACACACACTCTGGTACACCCACCACTCTGAACACACCCACCACTTCAGACACACACATACTGAATACACCCCCCACACACACACAGATACACCCACACCAATCTACTGCACCACACGCACACACAAACACATTACAGCATACACACACCAACGCACGAACACGCAGCACACACACAGAACACGCACACACAGGCATGGCTGTCATTGCCGCCACACCCCCACACCCAACCCATCCTCTTCTTCCTTCTTAATCCCATACTACTAAACCCTAGTTCATACTTTTAGGGTTAGGGTTTCTTAATCCAACGATTTAACCTTACAAAGATGAAGAGAAAGGTTTGAGGGGTTCTAGAATTACCTTTATGAGCACGATTCCTTCTTCTCTTTTCTTCTCCTTCTCACGTTCTCTCTCTCTCTGCGCTTCTCTCACTCTGCGGCTTCTCTCCCTCTATTCTGCCGTTTCTTTTCTTAGCGGATGAGTATTATAACACTAAGGGTTTAAGAGTGAGTATTTATATTAATAGGGCTTCCCAATTCCCTAATTTAAATTGGACTCCTAATCCTTCTTAGTTAATGAATTGGGCCTTCTACTTTAGACCCAATAACTAAACTAAACTAATTATTAAAGTTTGGCCCATTAATAATTAAGAGTTTAATATAAATTAAAAAAAAAAGGTAAGTTCGGGTTATTACATTCTTACCCCTTAAAAGAGTTCGGTCCTCCAAACTAAACGTACCTTACTCTTCGAACAAAGCGGGATACATATCACGCATTTCACTTTCGAGCTCCCACGTGGCTTCTCTTTCCGTGTGATTGCTCCACTGCACCTTTACGTACGGAATCACTCGCTTCCGCAAAACTTGATCTTTACGGTCTACAATCTTTACCGGCTTTTCATCATAACTCAAATCTTCACGAAAACGTAACTGTTTGTACTCTATGACGTGGCTCGGGTCAGCTACGTATTTCCTCAACATCGACACGTGAAACACATTGTGCACACCAGACAGTACAGGAGGTAGAGCCAACTTATAGGCTACCGCTCCTATTCGTTCTAGAATCTCGAACGGCCCCACGTACCTAGGACTTAACTTCCCACGAATCCCAAACCGCGTGACCCCTTTTGTCGGTGAGATCCTCAAGAATACATGATCTCCTATTTGGAACTCCAGATCGCGCCTTCGATTATCCGCATACGATTTCTGCCTACTCTGCGCAGTTAACAACCACTTGCGAATCTGTTGAACTTTATCCGCCGTTACTTGAACAATCTCGGGTCCAGTTAACTTTCTCTCGCCTACTTCATCCCAACACGCAGGCGATCTACATTTCTGCCCATAAAGAGCTTCATACGGCGCCATTCCAATACTAGAGTGGTAACTGTTGTTGTAGGCAAATTCCACTAGTGGTAGATGATCATCCCACGCTCCTTGCCAATCTAACGACGTTGCTCTCAGTAGGTCTTCGAGAGTTTGAATCGTCCTTTCTGACTGTCCGTCTGTCTGAGGGTGGAACGCCGTACTCATAGTTAACTCCGTCCCCAACGCTTTCTGTAAACTCTTCCAGAAATTCGATGTAAATCTTGCATCTCGATCTGACACTATAGAGACCGGTATCCCATGTAACCTTACGATCTCATCCACGTACAACTTAGCTAACTTCTCCAACGAATCAGTCACCTTGATTGCTAGAAAGTGAGCCGATTTAGTGAGCCTATCCACTATGACCCAAATTGCGTTATGACCCTTCAACGTCTTGGGAAGTCCAATCACCAGATCCATAGTGATGTGTTCCCACTTCCACTCTGGAATAGGTAACGATTGTAGTAGTCCCGCGGGTTTCTGGTGTTCACTCTTCACTTGCTGACACACCAAACACTTAGAAACGAATTCCGCCACCTCACTCTTCATATTGTTCCACCAAAAGGATTTCTTTAGATCCTTATACATCTTAGTACTCCCAGGGTGGACCGAAAACCTTGAACAGTGAGCTTCTTCAAGAATTTCCCTCTTGATACTATCATTATTAGGCACCCAAATCCTTGATCGATACCTCATGATCCCGTCGTCGCTAACACGGAAGTCTACCATTCCCTTCTTACTGATAACCTTGTGAATCACTTCCAACTCGTCATCCCAATTCTGAGCTTCCTTGATTCTCACTAACAGTGTTGGTTGGACACTCAACTGAGCCAAATAGCCTTTAACTTTAACCTCTAGCTTTACTATTTCACTATCTCTCAATTCACTTACCCCCTTAGAAATCATAGTCGCGAATGTTCCATGGTTCTTTCTGCTTAACGCATCTGCCACCTTATTGGCCTTCCCAGGATGATACAAGATTTTGCAATCATAATCTTTAAGTAACTCTAGCCATCTCCTTTGCCTCATATTCAGCTCTTTCTGAGTGAAAATGTACTTAAGACTTTTATGGTCGGTGTAAATTTCACAAGGTACCCCATACAAATAGTGTCTCCAAATTTTCAATGCAAACACCACGGCCGCTAACTCCAAATCGTGGGTAGGATAGTTTTTCTCGTGGTTCTTGAGTTGCCTAGACGCATAAGCCACCACTTTATCATTTTGCATCAACACACAACCCAAACCTTTCAATGAAGCATCACTATAGATCACGAAGCCATCACTGCTTGTTGGTAACGTAAGGACAGGCGCAGACACCAATCGCCCTTTCAATTCTTGAAAACTCTTCTCACAATCGTCTGACCACACAAATCTTGTCCCTTTTGTGGTTAACCTGGTCAATGGTAGAGATAACTTCGAAAACCCTTCTACGAACCTACGGTAGTATCCTGCTAAGCCCAAAAAGCTCCTTATCTCACTAACAAAAGTTGGTCTCTCCCAATTAACTATAGCCTCAACCTTTGCAGGGTCAACTGCTATCCCATTCTTAGATACCACATGTCCCAAAAACGCTACTTCCTCAAGCCAGAATTCACACTTCTTGAACTTGGCATACAACTTTTGCTCCCTTAGAATCTGTAGTACTAATTTCAAATGCTCTTCATGTTCCTCTTTTGACTTCGAATACACTAAGATGTCGTCGATGAACACTATTACACACTTATCCAAATACTCCTGAAGTACTCTGTTCATAAGCTCCATAAACACAGCAGGCGCATTTGTCAGCCCAAACGGCATTACTAGGAACTCGCAGTGTCCATACCTTGTCCTAAAAGCCGTCTTTGCTACATCTTCCTTTTTCACTCTTAACTGATGGTAACCAGAACGTAGATCAATCTTAGAGAAGTAGCATGCACCTTGGAGTTGGTCAAACAAATCATCGATCCTTGGCAAAGGATACTTATTCTTAATTGTCACACGGTTTAACTCCCGATAGTCAATGCATAACCTCATCGATCCATCCTTCTTCTTTACAAATAATACCGGCGCACCCCACGGTGATGCACTCGGTCTAATCAGGCCCTTGTCCAAAAGTTCTTGTAACTGCTCCTTTAACTCTTTAAGTTCCGGCGGAGCCATCCTATATGGTGCTCTTGAAATCGGTGCAGTCTCAGGTGCTAGATCTATCGAAAACTCCACTTCTCGCTCCGGCGGTATTCCTGGCAAATCTTCGGGAAAAACATCCTTGAAATCTTTTACTATGGAGAGGGATTTGATGGTCACTTCTTTCTTGTTTGACTCACCAACATACGCAAGAAATCCCTCACAACCTTTCCTTAACAGTTTACGAGCCTTCATTACGGAAATCAGGCCTGTTCGGACTCTTGGTTTCGCCCCTTGAAAACAAAATCCTTCCCCAGAGGGTAATTCAAAATTCACTTCTTTTCTAAAGCAGTCTACTTTGGCATGATACGCAGCCAACCAGTCCATACCTAGGATGATGTCAAAGTCACTGAGATCCAGACATATAAGATCAACCTCGAGTTCTCTATCGCCTATCCTTAGAGGACAACTTTGAAACACTGAAGTAACTGGGATCGACTCCTTAGTCGGGGTATCAATTACCAAGGGTACTTCTAACGCCTTAGGTGACAATTTTAACTGTTTTGCCAACTTAGAACTAATCACAGAATGAGTGGCACCAGAATCTATCAAAGCGTATACGTTGCGAGAATATAACTGAAGCGTACCTGCCACCAAGTCATTTGTGGCTCTAGCATCTCTAGCAGTCATGGTGAACACACGCCCCTGACCACCGGTCTTACTTTTGTCTTCTGCCTTCACCCCATGAGTTTGTGCATTCTTCTTCGGCTCTGGGCACTTCCACTGCGGGTGCCCAATCTTCTCACAGTTATAGCATTTCCTGTCCCTGTACTTGCACGCATCAGCCTTATGATTACCATCACACGCAGGGCATACTTCGGCGGTCCCATGCTTTTTAGCCTTTCCCTTATCGTACGCGGTTCGGTTTCCAAGGTTCCTGTTCGGGTACTTGTTTGCTGTACGATCATAGCTTCCCTCAGCTTTCCTCTTTCCATGATTATCACGGTCTCGGTTGTTGAACTGTCCCTTGCTCCCAGCTGAATCTTTATTAGTAGACTTGTCTCCAGACTTCTTATTTTCATCCCTCTTGCTGCGGTACTCATCCGACTCCCTTTCTACAATTCTGGCTCTGTCTAGCACTAACCCATATGTCGCTAACTGCAGAGGCGTGATTCTGTATCGAATCCGATCACTCAGCCCGGCTTCGAACTTCCTGGCCTTTTGTTCCTCGCTGTCGAAGAAGGTCGGTGCAAATTCCAGCAGATCTGTGAACCTCTCACTATACTCGTCCACCGTCTTGTCACCTTGAGTTAAAGTCAAAAACTCTGCCACTATGGCGTGACGAACACTAGCCGGGTAGTATTTCTCATTGAATACTACTTTAAACCTTTCCCAGGTGAAATTTCCTTCACCCCTAGCCAAAGCTGCTCTCTTTTCTGCATCCCACCAAGTGCGAGCCGCACTCCTAAGCATAAATGTTGCAAAAACTACCTTCTGCTCCGTGGTACATTCCAAAGTCTCAAAAATGTGCTCCATATCCTTAACCCAGTCCTCCGGCTTCTCCTTTGAGGTACCGGAGAAAGTGTCCGGCTTCCTCCTTTGAAACATTTCCAGCGGGTCTCTCATTGGTACCTGCTGAGGTTGGTTTTGAGGTTGTGCTAGTTGGTTCACCACCTGTCCGATTCCAGCCACGGTCTGGTTCAGCGTTTGCAGAAGGTTCGCCATGTTCGGATCAACATTACCTTGGTTTCCCGCGTTGCGAGCGTTGCCACGGTTTCCTCTTCCTCTTCCAGACATCTGAAGTTAAGAAAGATTGAATTATAACTGATTGATGACCCACCACGAAAACGGGTTTTACATATTATTGACAATTGATTTAACTAGGTCGGTTACTTGACCTCACAATTTACTGTTTCATCGAGAGTCTGTACTTAACTTGGTCTCATACTAACTTCACGTACATATTTATGTGTATATATCGGTCTTACTTTAGGCCTTTCACTGCATCGACCTTACTTTAGGTCTTTAACTATATTAGTCGCTGTACTTCAAACGAATTTCATACTTTTATAGGCCGTCCCCACAGAACTGGTTACTATAATTTAACGCATTCACTAAGTTTATTCAAACATAGTTTAACTTAAAGAATCACATGACAAGAAATAACTTAACTTAAAAATAACTTTTATTTATTTAACTGATCTAAACTAGAATAATCACTAAGTTCTTTACTAATAGAACTAAAAAGAATACTAAACCTTTTTAATGAAAGAATGCTAACTTCTAAAAAGAATACTAATAAATGGCTACTCCCCTCATAATTATGGGGTTACATTTTTCCTAGGTCTACCCCTAGGCCTTCCAGTTGGCACATAAGCTCTCCTTGAACCTCTTGGCCTTCCTCTTGGCCTAGGGACCGGTTCTTCCTCCAGTACTTCATCTTCAATTATAATCGGGGCAGCTTCACTGCCCTCTACAATAATGTCAATTTCGGTGGCTTCTTCTTCAGTCACCACATTTTCTGCCACTGGCTCTTTGTAGAAATTCCTATAAAATTCCTCCCTGATATTGGCTATTTCTTCGTCCTTTTTGTTCATTGCTTCTTTTAGCTTTTCTACTTCTTCTCGAGCCTTATACCACAAACCTCTAGTTTGCATCCATTTGTCAAAGGTATAGTCCGGTTCCTTCTTTTTCTTCGTCAATTGTCCCTTAAGCTGCCTAATCGTCCATGCACCCCTTACGATTGCTCTCTCCTTGGGTGTTTTAGTCTTCAGTCCGTCCATGATCTACAATGTAAACACACAAGCATTAAAATCACAAGCATCCCATAGTGTAATTCATTCTTAAAAGAAAATATCAATCACTCAAGCCATACCCAAGTACATACTCATCCTCATTTAGAACCTCCCTTTAGGTTCTTTCCTAAAATAGCAAATTTCTATAAAAGGAAAGTTTCCTAACTTAGAAAGTTTCCTAAAATGGAAAGTTTCCCTAAATAGCAGCTTCCCTTCATTAGTGCTTCCCAAAAGTACTTTGTTCTTATCAGAGTTCTAAAGCCCACAGTAGTTAAGTACTACTTCTCCCAATAGTCTTAACTTCTAATTCTGAGTCTCCCAAGTAATCTTAAACCGGGGCTCTGATACCAACTGTAACACCCCAACTTTTCACTACAATTAAATAATAACTTAATACGAATAAATCCCAAAATCAGAATGCCCAACGGCTACAAATAACCACAATTCAAACTTTAACCAACGTTCAAATCCACAACGGCTAGTACAAACCACTAGCTCAAACGGTAACTAACGGAAAGTAAAGTTTATAACTTAACCGTAACGGAAACATAACTACTAATTAACTTTATTAAAAGATAACTCCTAAGCCGCCAAACCTTGCGACTCTTGATCTGCTTATTTATAACCTGGAGAGAAAAGGAAAATGAAAGGAATGAGCGAACAATGCCCAGTAAGTTCATACGGTATCCCCTCGGGTACTAAGAGGAGATGACCGAAACGAACGGTAACAATGAATTACAATGAACGGATATAACTCAAGGATCAACTAACACTCAGTTTGAAAAGGAACATTTACTTGATGAAAAACAATTCATTACTTGAAAACACGTGGCTTCAGAGGCAGTTTCCAAAACACAACATTTTACTCACACTTTACTTTTCTTTACTTTACTTTACTTCATTTAGGGATTAAGCACGTGCTGTACCCAGGGCTCGGGTTTCTACTGACCGCACCCAAAATCGGTATATCATGATAACCTACGTTACTTCATCAAGCAACGCCAAGGGGTCCCCATGTTCAACTTAGAACTATGGATAACTGTAAGGGGTCCACTTATCCGTTTCGGGATTATGGATAACTGCAGTCACTTTACTTATTATAAAACTTCACTTTAAAGAGCTTTTACAAAACAAAGCTTAACTTTACAAACTTTACTTGATCACTTTTTAAAAGATACTCATCTCACTTGGACACCAAGGTTACAAAATCAATCATACACATGATACCCCTATTGAACAATAACAATATCAATAGAGTGGATAACAAAAGACGGAACAATTCGCAGAACGGAATAGTTATTAAAAGATTATCTAGCCACACAGATAGTTTACTTTATAAAACAAAGATTGGGAATCCTAACAAAGGATTAAGAATCAATACACAACTAAGAGCGTAATCCCTTACCTTAGCTTCGTGTTCTACTAGCTTGCTTTACCCGCTTGGACAATCTACAACATGAAATAGTCTAGCCTTAGACATGAGAAAAATACTATTTTACTTCCGTCCCAATTTACTTCTTTTTACTCGATTAATTCCATGGTTTAGTCATCTATCACCTCTTTCCTAGTTAACTAATAACTTTAAGAATGACTACAACACCCCTAGGGTTTTTATTAGTCAATCCCCAATTCTCAATTTCACTACACAAATTACACACACTGATTTCACACTTTCTGCACACACTTACTGAGTACACCTACTGACAGACACACCCACCACTCTGATTCACACACACTCTGGTACACCCACCACTCTGAACACACCCACCACTTCAGACACACACATACTGAATACACCCCCCACACACACACAGATACACCCACACCAATCTACTGCACCACACGCACACACAAACACATTACAGCATACACACACCAACGCACGAACACGCAGCACACACACAGAACACGCACACACAGGCATATGGCTGTCATTGCCGCCACACCCCCACACCCAACCCATCCTCTTCTTCCTTCTTAATCCCATACTACTAAACCCTAGTTCATACTTTTAGGGTTAGGGTTTCTTAATCCAACGATTTAACCTTACAAAGATGAAGAGAAAGGTTTGAGGGGTTCTAGAATTACCTTTATGAGCACGATTCCTTCTTCTCTTTTCTTCTCCTTCTCCCGTTCTCTCTCTCTCTGCGCTTCTCTCACTCTGCGGCTTCTCTCCCTCTATTCTGCCGTTTCTTTCTTAGCGGATGAGTATTATAACACTAAGGGTTTAAGAGTGAGTATTTATATTAATAGGGCTTCCCAATTCCCTAATTTAAATTGGACTCCTAATCCTTCTTAGTTAATGAATTGGGCCTTCTACTTTAGACCCAATACTAAACTAAACTAATTATTAAAGTTTGACCCATTAATAATTAAGAGTTTAATATAAATAAAAAAAAAGGTAAGTTCGGGTTATTACATATGTATACATGTATATATAAATTAGAAATTCATTATAGAAATGTAAATGTAATTAAAAACATTTATCGTTTTCTTTCATGAAAAATAATGATGCCCCTCAAAGCCTAAAATGGTAAGCATGTCACACACACACACCCACCCCACACGCACACACCACACAAGCAAGCGCACACACGCACATAACATATAATCCCCATCTCGAAATAACTATCATAATTGACAAGTCAATATTTTTAAGATTTTAGTTATATTTCCTTGATTGCCCCAATCCATTCAACTACCCTGACATTGCAATTGTGTCCATTTAAAATGGATAGTATAGGAAAATCGCCAAACTTCATATTCTATTTTTAGTAATGCGACAAACCAAAATGAAAAATAGGATATTTGTTCCGGGACAGAGGGAGTAGGTGTCTTCAACAAGAGTCTGCACCCAATATAGGTATGATACAACTTTAAACTATAACCTCCATAAATGATTTCAAGAAAAAAAATACAAACACAAACAGTAGAATGTTAAAGAGCTCATAAACTTGCTTTCAATACACACATAATGTTTGGAATAAATTATCAAAGTAAAAACATGACTACTACATACGCAACATCAATTTGATCTGATAAAAGTTCCCACAAGTTTGTAGTCAAGTTCAAACCTGCCAATCTAGCAACATAAACAATTACCCACCAAGAGATTTGGTCTGTACCGTTGGATCAATTGTCGTGGTACTATAGGTGGTTGGTTACACAAAGTGGTATACAAACGATCTCGACTCTAGACTAAAACCTTATACACAATGTTGTATAATGGAGTAAGTAGCCATTTTTCACATACCAATAATTCGAACAGAAAAAATGAAAAATATATAATCTATAAATATAGGTTTCATGTTTAACCATAGTTGTCAATCCCGTCCCATATCGGTCCGTACCGGCTGGTACGCACCGTTCTGGTAAAAAACTGATACGGAACATGTTATGCACCGTTCCACTTTTTGTACCGCTCTGAATTGGACCGTACTGGTCCAGTTTGCAAACTTGTGCGCTCGCCGGTACGGGATGACAACTATGTGTTTTACTGCAACTACTGAAAAATGTGGAAAAAATAAATTAATGCGTAAGCTTTCAAAGAATGTTACGAACTTAAGTAGTTGCAGAAAGAATAAGGGAGAAGAGCTCCGTTTTTCCAACCCATTTTAGACAGAAAAGCTTGTGTCCTGCATTATACATGGGTAGTATTATTTGCCAGGCATGGGTTGTGCAAGGCATAAGTTATTTACTATAATACCCTCATATATATATATCTCCAAAATACCCAAATTCATTCATTTTATAACTCTAACTTTCAATTTCAATTCCTAACTTGACTTTTATGCCTAAAATTCGATCCTATAATGCTTAATTGTAGTTTAAATTTGATCCTACATTGTTGTAATTGTATTTGATTGCTTTATTTGAGGTTTATTGTTCGAATTGTGTACGAATTGGTGGTTAAAAAATCTGAAACTGTCGGCGTTGATTTCGTGTGGTGTTACACGAGTTGTTCTTGTGGGTTTCGTATGCCTTTACACGAGATAGTTCCATGTAACTCGTATGAACTTTACACGAGATGGTTCTCAACATTTCGTGTATAGGCATACGAAATGGTTCTCAACATTTCGTGTGTAAGCACACGAAATGTAAACTGTTACTGAAAAAAAACAAAAATTGTAGATTGATGATTTATTGCAGCTGCACATGTGTGTATCATGTATTGGTTTTTGAATTATCCAGTTTGTATGAAATTTGTTTGTTTGGATGTTTGGATTATGCAGCAGCCTTTTTAAAAATTGTTTATTTCTTGTCAAATTAGGTGAAATGCATCGTGTTATTTCGTGTAAAAGTTGGTGAAATGCATGTGTTATGTTTCGTGTAAACTTGGGTGAAACTCAACGCATTATTTCGTGTAAAATCAGGCGAAACTAACAACTTCTATATTTGCCATATTTCGTGTAAAAGTGTGCGAAATAAACCCATTATTTCGTTCACGTTTACACGAAACGCGCGTATCCAGGTAAGGGTATTTTAGGCATTCCTGTGCCTTGTACACAATGGTGCCTTGCAAATAGAATTCGCCATTATACATAAAAGGCCCGAGTTTTTTTTTTTTTTTATAAAGGTAAACCTCAATCACGCTTAGTACCTTGAAGAGAAGCAGGTAGAGGCATCTCATCTTTTGAGTGTTTAGGCTGTCTCCTTCTCTCTTCTTGTGCAGCAGTCTTCATGTAAAATTCCATCATTGCTACCTGTGTTACCCGGACTTGGCGTCATACTAGTGTCGACACGAGACACAGACACTGGTATGAAATTTGGCGCGGGTACGGCTGTGTAGCCTCAAACACGGCAGAGAAGGAAAGAACACGTCAGAGAAGGAAAAACAAAAAAACGATTACGCAAACATACCTAGAAAACCGTTACCGACCGATCGAAATTGAAGGATAAGAAATCTGTAATTGCGTAGAGAAAGAGAACCCCTGAGGAATTGGTTGACTCCGGCGCCAGCTCTGGCCTCCGGGTAGTAGAGAAAAGAACGAGAACCCGTGCGGAATTCGTAGAAAAAGAAAAAGCTTCGTGAAGAAAAATTTCAATTAGGGCACAGAGGGAGAGAAAGAGGCAAAGGAATTGGGAACGAGGCGAAGGAATTGGGAACAGTGGGTTGTTTTGGAACTTGTTGGAAAACGCGGGTCAACAAAAAAATAGTAAAGGAGGATGAACCGTGTAAATGTAATTTATAAGTACTTTATTTATATAAGAGTTTTTTATTTGATCAAATACTTTATTTTTTTATAAATCGATATATATTCTCTCCGTCCCATTGGAATTAGGATTCTTGGTCAATTTAATTATACTTTGACCAATAATTTGAAGAAAAATAATGATTCTGAAAAAAAAATTAAAAATTATTATTGTATCACGGTTACTAATAATTTTAATACCTATTTTTAGATTTTCATTAAGATAATTATTTTTCTTCAAAATATTAGTCAAAATATAATTATATTGACCAAGAATCCTCATTCGGATGGGACGGATGGAGTATTTTGTTTAGTTTTTTCTTTTAAATCCAGATATATATTGTGTTTGATGTTGAAGCTTGATATACATTGTAGGTGCCCTCTTTAACACCTTAATGTTTTAGAGGAGTTGGTTACTTAACATGGTATCAGAGCTCTGGTTATAGCAAGGTCAGGGGTTCGAATCCTTCCGCTTGCATATTATTACCCGGATTATTGAGTGCTAAAAATTGCACTATGTTGATGCCCGATAAGTGGCATGTTTGTTAACTCTCCACGTGTCACCGGGTCACACGTGAGGGGGAGTGTTGAAGCTTGATATACATTGTAGGTGCCCTCTCTAACACCTTAAGGTTTTAGAGGAGTTGGTTACTTAACATTTGATGTCAATAAATATAGAGTTTTTTTCTTTAAACTATATGATTTATTCCTATTTGTTATGATTAAAAATAGTACTCCATCGTTTGTGGATAGTCTACTTATAAACGTTTGTTATTGGTATTTATATTATGGTTCTTTTAGTTAAAAAAAAAATAGTACTCCATCCGTCCCGAAATACTTTTACGTTCTCATACATATTAAAAAAAAAGTAATCACTAAATGTAAAAAAGACTCAATTACCCTTATAAATTTCAATTAACTATGCAATTATATAAGGGTTAATGACAGATTAGGGCCTGAACTCCATGGGGGTGCGTCTAAAAGGGGCCTGGGTTTTTTTTTTCTCGCTAGATCAGGGCTCAATATCTAAATTTTTCGGCAGTTAAGGGCTTTTTGACGGAAATCGTTAGAAAAGTCAGTTAAATCGCATGTGCCTCGCACGTGATCATAAAAATGGATGGATTTGTAATGATATTGGTTAGTAAGGGCTTTAGTGAAATTTTTGAAACTCAAGGTTTTAAAATGAAATAAATATTTTTTTCTAAAAAAAATATCATTTTTCTAAATAATCAAGTACTCCCTCCTTCCCAATTTAAAGTTCCTAGTTTGACTTTACACGGAGATTAAAAAAAAGTAAATGTTGTGAGTATGGAAAAGTAAAGTAGGAGAGAGAAAGTGGGTAGGGAGTTTTTGTTGTGAGAATCACAAGTGAGTCTCAATTTCCATTATAGGTAATAAAACAAAGTAAAAACCTTAAATTGGGACAAATTAAAATGGAAAGTAAAAACCTTAAAGCGGGACATAGTGAGTATATAATAAAATAAGAAATTATCATATATAAATTAATTATCACTATTTACAAAAAAGAAAAGAAATACTCTCTCCGTCCCACCCGAATTAGGATTTTCTCTCTCGACACGAGATTAAGGAATAATAGTATTATATTGTGAAAAGTGATAATGAAATTGAATTAAGAGATTTAAGATTTATGATTAAGCAC
Organism: Campanula takesimana; assembly: GCA_026119855.1. NCBI lineage: Eukaryota > Viridiplantae > Streptophyta > Magnoliopsida > Asterales > Campanulaceae > Campanula > Campanula takesimana. The sequence goes on from JAOWBW010000034.1 coordinate 992,837, forward strand.
TAATCTTTTACCTAAAAATTGTCCAAATATAAAATCTTATACAGTCAAGTTTGGTAGTCAAATTTGTTAATGAAATTCAAAATTCAAATTTTACATTTCAACCAAATTATCATCACCATTCTCTCCACCTCCACCACCACCACCACCACCAGCCCACCACCATCACTACCACCGGACCACCACACCAACACTGCACCTCCACCACCAGACCGCCACCACCGCACCGCCATGACCCCAAACATTACACCACCTCCACCGCAACCATCACCATTATCGCCACCAAACCACCACTGCAGTGCCACCAACAACTTATCTCCGCCAAACTCATCCCCTTCTTCTACAAAATTAAACCCAGAAACCACCAATCTTCATGTACCCACGAAATTAAACCCAAAATTAAAGATTTGATTCCCGAAGTTAAACCCAAAATCAGGGAGAGATTAAACCCAAAAATCAAAAATCAAAACTTCAAAAATCAAAAATCAATACTTCAAAAATAAAAAAGGGAGTTGCTGGGTAGAATGGTTATTGAAGAAGGAGACCAGAAAGAGTGAGAAGGCGGTGATGATTCACCGGAATCTATGGCCAGCGTTTGTGTTCGGCGTCGGAATCTATGGCCGGCGTTTGAAAGAGGCGGCGTTGCTATGGTGTTCGGTGTTGGAACCTGGAGGGGACTTGACGGTAACCGGTTAGGATGGCCGGGAAAGAGGTCGCCGGTGGAAAGATTGGCCGGAGAAGAAACGGCAAGTGAGGTTAGGGTTAGGGTTTGGAGAGGATGAGAGATTTACTATGTGTGTGTGTGTGTTTTGTGTGAGAGAGGGAGAGATCTGGAATAAGTTACGGGAAGGGGGGAGAGGGATTTAGGCATTTTCGGATTTAACCCTTCAAATTTTGAAATTTATAGTTTGACCCTTTTTGACAAATTTTCATTACAAATCCATCCATTTTTATGATCACGTGCGAGGCACATGCGATTTAACTGACTTTTCTAACGATTTCCGTCAAAAAGCCCTTAACTGCCGAAAAATTTAGATATTGAGCCCTGATCTAGCGAAAAAAAAAAACCAGACCCCTTTTAGACGCACCCCCTTGGAGTTCGGGCCCTAATATGTCATTAACCCTTTCATTTATTCTAGGAATCTAGAATAGCTTTTGATATTTTCGTTGTTTGTTTCTTTCATTGTCTTGTATTCTGCAAGACCTGTTTATTAATGAAAGTTTTCCAGCAAGTAATTTCTTGCTGAAGTGTTTAATTTTTGTCTTTAAAATTCCGCTGCATATTTACTCTGTTCGTCGTCAGTTGACAGGACAACTGTCTTGACACTTGTGAGCACAACTGTACTGTCAAGTGGTCTCACAGTTGGTTGTTTTCCAGAACAGTCCTAGCCGGCCTAATTTCTTACAGTCGAGCTATCCGACTCGACTCGAGTGTCAAGGTGAGCTTCCAAGTAGTTGCCGAACTTGACTCGTTCAGGAATCACGGGCCAAGTCGAGTCTCATTTTGTCGAGTCCGGAAACGGGCAGCTCGCTCGGAGTTACGCCTCTAAATGTAAACTTCTTTTATTTCCAAGGGGAAAAAAAGATAGATAGACACTCATTTTAGGAATGATGGTGTAATTAGTAGTCTAATACTCCCTTCATTCCAAACTGACTATCCATATTTGACTTAGAGGGACACGGTGAAAAGTTTACTTTCAAGCAATTTTAGTAACAAATACACATAAGTAACCGTACTACTCACCCTATAGACTGGTATTATTGCAAGCACAGTAATGCTCCCTCTTTCCAAATAGAAGAGGTGTGTGTTTCTTTTTCGGTCATCCTTCCCAGGGATGGCCAACGCCGGTTCCGCCATTTTTGTGAACCTTAACCGGCCCTTGGTTACACCGGTTCCGGTTTCCACAATCCGGTTCCGGTTCCACGCCCCCCTCCCCCATTTTTTTTATCATACAATAATGAATAAACAGGAGAGAAAAAAGTGCAAGGGGATTAAGAAAATATGTTGGGTAAGAAAGTATTGTGAGTGGGTAGGAGAGAGAAAATACGTTAGTGGATAGTTGTTGTGAGCGGATAGGAGAGAAAAAAGTGAATATTTTGGGTAAGTAGCAATAAGTATAGGACGCCCAAAATGGAAATAAGTAGCGATAAGTATGGGACAGAGGGAGTACCATCCAGAAGTTTCAATAGCTGCTGTCTGTTCAGTTTCAACTTGTTTATCTGCAGTATCGACTTTTGAAGAATCAGTAATAGAATGGGAACTATCTGGCTCGCGTGTAGTTTTTGAACTCTTTGCCGCTTCAGCCTTTTCACAAGAAACAAAAATGAATTTAAAAGATGCACAGCGAAGATATTAGAATAATATTGAATTAAGCATTAGAGGCTAAAGTAATTTACCTGACAAAATGCAGTAATTAATTCTGGTCTCAAAATACAAAATCTGGAACCTGGTCCCGTATAATTAGCGTCACGATGAGTGACTCTCATCAGATCAAGTAGATAGTGCCTGGCTCATTACAAGTAGGGATGGCCAAACCGAACCGGAACCGAAAAGCCCGGAACCGCCTTGAACCTTGACGAAAACCGGAACCGTGTGAACCGGAACCGTTTGTAACACGGTTCGGGTCCGGTTCACCCCCTCTAAAAACCGTGAACCGGCGGTTCCGAACCGTCATGAACAGCCTAGAACGAACCGGAACCGTTATCAAAACCGTTAAAAACCGTCAAATCGTTAGATTTCTAACGATTTCATCAGAATTAACCGTTACTAACGGAACATTCACAAGAAAAGTTGAGTTTTGACTGATTTTTTAGTAAATTTAGTGAATAAAAATAATAAAATTTTGATGAGTATATAAAAGAAAAGAGGGACGGACCTCTTTGGTTTTTTAAACATTTTTCTATACCTTTTTGTAAAAAAATCGGTAATAAAATATTATTATAATTGTTTTTTCTGTTAAAAGATTTATTTATTTAAAAAAAATAAAATTGTAGACCGGCGGTTCCAAACCGTGAACCGGCGGTTTCGAACCGTGAACCGGCGATTCCGAACCGTAACCGTAACCGGAAGAGAAACGGTTCGGTTACGGTTCAAGCTTTCCGGGAACCGGAACCGGCGGTTCCGAACCGGAACCGTGTTTGGTCATCCCTAATTACAAGTAGAAGGATAAAGTCAAATAAATAGTTGAAGCATGAACACTTTAACATCACAAATATTATGATGTTCCTAGCAGGCCAAATTACGTTTACACTTTACACCCCCAGAGTATCCACCACATCCCACTTAGCAAGCCAGTTTGAAAAGTGGGTCTGTTTGATACTTTTTTTTTGAAATTGTCCCACTTTACCCCTTGATATGCACTTGGCCGGGGGGTGAAGTGGGATGATTTGGAAAGTGCTAGGGTAAAGTGGGACGATATGCGATTTAAAGTACGAAGACCCACTATTCAAACTGGGAGGCAAAGTGGCATTTGGTGGATACTTCGGGGGATGAATGTAATTTGGCCTTCCTAGAATAGCACTTGCAACAATTATTATGTAAAGAATATTTCTATAGGGCCTAAAACTCAGGCTCAGAAAATTCTAAGTTAATCCAAGTTGAGCCGGAATCAAATCAACCTTTCAAGGCATATAACGAAGTATATCAAAATGAAGTGCTGCTGTGCTGGGACAGTAAAGACATGTTGATTTTCAGTTCTAAGGTGTCATGGCAGAATAAGAGAACTACTTTCCTCATCCCAAAACAACAATCTCATGTTGATTCTTTTGAAAGGTATAAAGCACGTCATTTATAATTTAAAGTACTCAAAAAGGTTTAAACTGTATTTCATATATATGTGTGTGTGTGTGCATATATATACATACATATACATATATATACCCACATCCTTTTTGGGACGTCCCAAAATAAATATCCTCTTTCTATATGTAACCCTATTAAAGTTTATTTTCTAACCTTAGCATATGTAGATATGTGTATGTGTGTGTTGCATATAAATCCATAAAAGGTCCTACAAACTTTGAAAATCTATAAAGAGCTATTATTTTCCAAAGTTGGGAGTATATTATTCCGCAAGTAACAAATTTTTCGGTTAAAAACTAATGCACTCTTCGTCACAAATTAAAGGTCCCGGTATCCTTTTTGGGATGTCTAAAATAAATGCCTATTTTCCGGATCCATCAAGAACTGTGTGCTCCTTCAACCTGAGACGCTTTGAAGCCTCAAGTACCTATGGGCATATGATTTTTAGCACTTGTGACAGAAGCGAGAAAGTGAATATGTATAAAAACATAGTTGGATTAGAAATCAGACAAACTTAAGGAGAGAAACGAAAATAAGGTGCGACTATTTCTTTGGAGTATGAGTTAGTAACCAATCTAGGAAAAGAGCTGCTAACTTAAAGAACCTTATTATTGTTCGTAAAAAACATAAAAGAACCAACATCCAATACCCAAAGGCAGATTAAAAAAAAAATAAAAAAATACTAGCTGACCTTCAAATGAAAATCTTCATTCCAGCAAATCTTCTTGCCATTTGTCTACAGATCCGTACAAAAGGGACTCCGACTTATCACCTTGAAGGATAAGTAGAGTCAGATATGGGGAGGCGGGAGAAAACTAAATGACATAAGACAAGTGTAGGTTTGGAACCAGTATCAGCAATACAATAAAAAAAGACAACATGAAACAACAATGCAAATCAGAGGACAAATATAAGGAATACCAAGGATACTTAAACATCAATCTACCAAATGTCAGAACAAAAAACATTCCCACAAAGGACTCTACTTTCTCTATGAAATAATGGTCAAGAGAACATAATCAAAAGATATTGTCCGCTACTCCCTCCGTCCCGGAAAGATAGTCTCATTATGTTTTCATGGGCAACATGAATTTTGACCAAACATTAATGTCAATCTAATCATCCTACTGAAATTCCAAAAATTGTTATTGATAAGTCACTTAGTGATATATCAATAACAGTTTTAGAATATCAGTAGAATGATAAGACGGACATTAATACTTGGTCAAAGTTTAGTTGTGCTGACCATCAAAAATCAAATGGGACCATCTTTTTGGGACGGAAGTAGTATTAGAATGCAAGGGCAAATACAAACCTGTGTGATACGGGGAAAAACGCAACGGAAAAGAAGAATAAAGAAAATGGATAGAAAAGGATAGGATGCTCACCACTTCAAGGAATCCACCTTGAAGATACATAGCATAAACAACTCACCACTCTAAGGAATCCACCAAAGAGATACAGGGTTGTGTTTGTTCACCACTAAACGGAATCCACCGAATAGATAAAGAACAATAAAAGGTGGCACAAAGCACAATCTTATATTTTATAAACTCAAATTCAACTCTATCTTACAATGACAATTTGTAGGGTATTTATAGGTTACTTGGAACATCCTTTCAAGTCTAGGAATACTAAAGATACTAAGGGATTAGGATAATAATTATTATTTAGGATTAAGATAAAATAGAAAGCTCAAAAGACATGCTAAACATCAAGATAGTCCAATTTTCGGATGAATCTGATTTTCTGACTACCCTTCACAAAAATATCCATAACTCTCTCTATATTGATCCAAACAATGATCCGAAAAGTGTTCCAGAAACTAAATTCAGAAGCCTTTCCAATGGTATATTATTTGTAACATTTGGCCCAGTAGATTGATAGATACAACCTCTTGAAGTTGACTGAAATTATTAAGATTATCAAGTGCCAACCATTTGGCTCCCGCATCATACTCCCCTTCTTGAAGAAAATTCGTCCACGAATTTTGAGTAAGGTATTAAAGATACTTGTAGACAATCTGTTATTAAGAACTTGTCGAACTTTAACTTTGATTTCCCTCCTAACGATATCCATCCAGTCAGTCCAACAAGTTGCAAGAAAGTTATCAATGATGATTTTTTCGAGAAACAAAGAGAATGGCATGCTTGAATGATCGATATCGAAAGGATCGTTGTAGCAAAAGTCAAGTTTAAGATTTTGAAAACTATCCCTTGAATGACTCCATGAAAGTATATTAAAAATTTTTGAATTTTTCTCAAGTAAAGAAGATGAAGAAGATTCACAAATTTGACAATCATCGATGCATTTATCAAAACATGGTGATGAATCATTTTTAAAATGATGAAATGAATTTTCTTTTAGATCTTGGGGACATTCATCGAAGATTGGAGGTAAAGACCAATCAACAACGGGTTGAGGAGTAACCAAATCGGTAAACGGCCAAACAAGAGCATTCATTATGAGTCGAGAAAAAGAATTATTTATATATATATATATATATATATATATATTTTTTTTGGATAAGAAAAGATGGAGATACCCACAGACTAAACAACGCTAAGAAGGTTGTTTATAACCGAGCTCTAGATACCACTTGATACAGGGAAACGTAGCGGAAAGAAAAATTAAAGAAAATAGATAGCAAGGATATATATGCTCACCACTTCAAGTAATTAAAAGCATTTGAATTTTTGCAAAGTAAAGAAGATGATAAAGAACCACAAATTTGACAATAAGCTACACATTTGTCGAAACGTGGAGGTGAACCATTTTGAAGATAATGAAAAGACAAATCTATTATATCTTGAGGATACTCATTGAAGATCGGAGGTAGAGACCAATCAACATTTGGTTGTGATGTAATGGTACTAGTAAAAGGCCAAAAAAGACTATCCATGATGAGTTGGGAAAGGAAAATATTTTTTTGGTTTTTTTTTTTTAATAAGAAAATAGGAGATGAAGAATAAGGATCGGCGAAATGATATATAAACTGAAACAAAAACACCCACGGACTAAACAACGCTAAGAATGTTGTTTATAACCGAGCTCTAGATACCACTTGATACGGGGAAAACTCAACGGAAAAGAAGAATAAAGAAAATGGATAGAAAAGGATAGGATGCTCACCACTTCATGGAATCCACCTTGAAGATACAGGGCATAAACAACTCACCACTCTAAGGAATCCACCAAAGAGATACAGGGTTGTGTTTGTTCACCACTAAACGGAATCCACCAAAGAGATACAGGGTTGTGTTTGTTCACCACTAAACGGAATCCACCGAATAGATAAAGAACAAGAAAAGATGGCACAAAGCATAATCTTATATTTTATAAACTCAAATTCAACTCTATTTTACAATGACAATTTGTAGGGTATTTATAGATTACTTGGAACAACCCTCCAAGCTTAGGAATCATCAAAATACTTAAAGGATAAACATAACATTTATTGTTAAGGATAACATAGCCTATAAATCTCAAAAGACATGATAAACATGAATACTAGTCAATTTTCGGATGTATTGGATCAGAATTTGCAGTTTTCTACAGAGAGTTATGACTGTCAAACTATCATTCACCAAAACAGTCATAACTCTCTGTAGAAAACTGCAAATTCTGATCCGAAAAGTGCCTTGGAATCTAGACTCATAGAGATTTCCATTGGTACATTTATTGTAATGTTTGGATGAACAAACTGGAAGATACAATATGTTAAAGTGGACTGACTTTGTTAAGAATGTCAAATATCGATCACTTGGTTCCCGCGTCACTGTGCTACTACTCTATGGCCTCTGTAATCAACAATGGCCATAGCTAGATTATACAAGCCAGGAACATCAGCTTCCTGGTACACCTTGGTGCCTTTCAGATCATTGTTTGCAGATGCGTATGTTGCTTGCTCACTTTCAGCCAGCTGGCGGCTTCCCCGCCTCTTCAGGAGCCAAATCAATTGCACCATTAACATCCACACGGTATTTGATTAAGTGGATCTCTCCCCACTAAGTTTGCTAGATCCAATTGATGATTTGAATGAAATCTTATCTGAAACATTGTTTGATAAGCTTGTGCTCTCAATCTTTATACTCAAATCTGATAACTGCTTCTTGGATAGCTGCTCGAGGTCCCCATCAACAGCAAAACTATGAGTGGAAATCAGAATTCTCATAAATTTCATGTTGTTTTGATAAATTCCACTATAGTCCTCCAATGAAATATTGTATGTTTAATAGCTCTACACACATCTCTTGTTATTGTTAATTTATTTAAAATTTTTAGTTCACTCCATTATCAAAAATCAAATTGATATTGTTTTATTATTTTATAACAAGCAAATTAGTAGTATAACCTAAGCAAATTTATATGTATTTGTTTTTTTCATTGGTATTGAGTAGGAATTAACTTATAGACAATTCTCACGTATTTGTCATGAGACTCATCCTCACATTTAAGAACTATTTTGCCCCAAATTACATTAAAATTGTATGAATTGACAAAATTGTATTGTGCCCACCTAACAAGTTGCATACAATATTCATTGTGTTTGTTACGGATCTGACCCAATCACAATTCTTTCTATTTTCCACCCGTGTAAGAAGTAAGTACTCCAAGTCCATGGGAGTATATTTTTGAGTTTATTTATTTGGAGTTAACAAACATTATAAATAATTGTTGGGCCAATTAGTAAATAAATATTTTTGGGTTTTTACCAAATAGACATGGATGGGCCATTTTGGGACATTTAAATTAGGCCAATTTAGATTATAAGAAAATGGTTGGATTAATTATCTGGGCTGGGCCCATTTGAAGGCTAAATTAGAAATTAAGTATGGGTGTTAGTATAAATCAAGCCTTATAAATTAGGGTTCAGTAAAATAATCAATTAAGAAACTAATTTTAGAGAAACAAAATAGAAGACGACGGTAGCGGTAGTGGCCGCAAAGAGGTCACGGCAAAGAGGTCATGGCTGTGGGTGAATTAAGGTAGGTTTAATGTTCTGATTTATGAAATTTTAGGGTATGTAGAAGTTAAAAGCAAGCTCTATATGGATTGCAATATGAGAATTTCATTTTTACGGAAATTGAAATACTATGAATTGAGTTGGGAAGTATGTATTAATTGGTTAACAAGAAGAGAGAGAAAGGTGTTTGGATTTTGGGGAGGGGTCTATGTGTGAGTGTGTACAGATTAGTGTGTGTGTGTGTGTGCGCGTGAGTGCAGGTGGTGTGTGTGATTTGTGGGCATAATGGAGGTGCTTAGTTAATCTGCTAGGTTAAACAGGATATTGATTTCATGTCTAGGGATAGACTCAATGATTTAGGTGGAAGAATTATCATATGTAATTTGGGATTTAAGCTTTTATTACAATATTTAAATGGATTATACTTTAAGTTTGATTCATATTTAGGGTATGGTAGCTGTTGGTTTTCATAAAATATCTAATTTTATTAAGTACTAAAACTAAGTTTATGAAGTTAGTTATAATGTGTGCTTCTTTTGATTTTAGATTTTAGCAAGAAAGCTTAAGCTAATGATCCGGGCACCTGATTGGAGCAGCAGTGAGAATCCCAATTAAGGTAAGGGATTATACCTCTTTTAGGTATTTGATTCGTGTACCGTTTTAATTATTAGGCTTCCGCATATTTTGTTAGCGATGTTCGTTCTTTGATACGTATGGACTGACCTCACGTCAGTGCTTTGCTTTGACTCCCTCGGTCACCGTCATTTGATAATCCTTTGCTATTTCGTTTGCTAATTTCGTGACTTTCGTTTCGTCAGTTCGTAAATTTGTCGAGATCGTTAAATTTTGTATTTTGAAACAAATGAGATTTTTGATGTGAAAATAAGTTTTGAGATCCTATCAATGATCACTTAAGTTAGACAAACCCGTCTCGACGGGGTTTATTTGATTTTGGCCTGAAAAGACAACTTTGTTCACTGCTCAAGAGGAGTGCTGGGGTGATCCGGATTCACTGTTTAGACCCTGCGGGGTAATTTTGTGTGCTCTTCGGAGTTTTTGTCCCTTCGGGGAATTTAGGTTTGAAAAGGTCATTAGACCACTTATGTGATCATGATATCTGTGAGGGGTTTCGTTATTTACGGCTGGTATGGGACGGTCGTAAATAATTAGATCTCTCGAGTTAGTTTTGTTCAGTTTATCAGTCCTTTGAAATTCTGAAATCTGTGAGTGGTTTAATTATTTATAGCTGGTATGGGACGGTTATAGATAGTTAAATCATTCGAGTCTTTTTACATCGATTTGTTATCGTTTGGAATTCTATAATATCTGTGAGTAATCTAGTTATCTACAAACGGTATGGGACGGTTGTAGGTAATTAAATTACTCGAGTCTGTTCTGTTAAATTTGTAAAACCTTTGAAACTTTGTTAAAGCGTTTGAATTTCCTTTTTGATTTCGTACTCGTTGATATTCTTTCAGGTCAACTCCTCCTTCGGTAACCGGAGGGGTTGTATATGAACTTACTGAGCTTTTGTTCGCTCACCCTTTCATTCTCTTTTTCTTCCAGGTAATAATAGAAAATATTTGAGACAGTTGGAGAAGCATTAGCAAATGTTCGCGGAATATTTTAGATATGATTTTCAGGCTCTGTTATTGTATCTTTTGGGTTGTAGTGAGTTTGAGAATATTATGTACAGATGTTTATGAAGAAAAATAATAATAGCAAAAGTGTTATTTAAGGGTGTTTTATGGTTTTAGAATTGTGAATGGTGACGTGGCCGGACTTTTGGACCTGTAAAGTTTGGGTCCGGGTTTCGGGGTGTTACAGAGCGGTATCAGAGCTTTGGCATAGATCTTTTGGGAGTTTAAAAGTTATAGGATATAAGTTATGACCAAAGCCTTAAGTTTGATCTTAGGGTAACTATAGAATTCATTATGGTTTTAGATCTTGAAGGGTGTTAGGTGCTTGAAGATTAAACAATCTTAAACATGTGGGTGATAGACATTCTTGAATAATTAGTAAGTTACTTGTCAACTGCTGAATTTTAAGATATGGTTGGGTTTAGAATAAGAAAATGAATTTAGTTATTAATTTGTGAGTCTTCACGAAATTGAGATTCAGAAAGATTGATGATTTCGTAGTTTTAATTTTGTTTAACATGTTTAACTTGGGTGATTTTCTAGTTTTATGATTAACATAAATGGCTTTTGGAAGGATTGATTTTGAGTGATACTTTTAAGGTTAAAAATGTTAGATCTTAAGAATCTAGAATACCTTGTGGCTTTTGGTGGTTTGACATTTTAGAGAAATGAATACATATTGGGCTACTTCTTAGAAGTAAAGTTATATAGTGGAGTGTGCGGCGGCATTATAGTGTTCAACTCTTTTAGATTTAGACTTTGATAAAATTTGGTGGATCAAATTTATTTTAGGGAGGAGAATGTGATAATTCTTTTTATCATTATTAAATCTTTTTTTTTTTGGGATTGAAATATGAGTTTTACGCAAAGTTTAAGTAAGTGCTCATAACTATTATAGAGGAATAATGAATTTGAGGAGCATCAATGGCAATGGGGAATAAGTTCTATAGTGGATTAGCAAATTTTGTAAGAAAAAAAAAAAAAAAAAAAAGATGATAGACTAAGTTAAGTTTCGAGGACGAACTTCTTTTAAGGTGGTAAGAATGTAATACCCGAGAAATTCTACTTCTATTTTTGAGTTTATTTATTTGGAGTTAACAAACATTATAAATAATTGTTGGGCCAATTAGTAAATAAATATTTTTGGGTTTTTACCAAATAGACATGGATGGGCCATTTTGGGACATTTAAATTAGGCCAATTTAGATTATAAGAAAATGGTTGGATTAATTATCTGGGCTGGGCCCATTTGAAGGCTAAATTAGAAATTAAGTATGGGTGTTAGTATAAATCAAGCCTTATAAATTAGGGTTCAGTAAAATAATCAATTAAGAAACTAATTTTAGAGAAACAAAATAGAAGACGACGGTAGCGGTAGTGGCCGCAAAGAGGTCACGGCAAGAGGTCATGGCTGTGGGTGAATTAAGGTAGGTTTAATGTTCTGATTTATGAAATTTTAGGGTATGTAGAAGTTAAAAGCAAGCTCTATATGGATTGCAATATGAGAATTTCATTTTACGGAAATTGAAATACTATGAATTGAGTTGGGAAGTATGTATTAATTGGTTAACAAGAGAGAGAGAAAGGTGTTTGGATTTTGGGAGGGGTCTATGTGTGAGTGTGTACAGATTAGTGTGTGTGTGTGTCCGGCGTGAGGCAGGTGGTGTGTGTGATTGTGGGCATAAATGGAGGTGCTTAGTTAATCTGCTAGGTTAAACAGGATATTGATTTCATGTCTAGGGATAGACTCAATGATTTAGGTGGAAGAATTATCATATGTAATTTGGTTTAAGCTTTTGTTCATTACAATATTTAAATGGATTATACTTTAAGTTTGATTCATATTTAGGGTATGGTAGCTGTTGGTTTTCATAATATCTAATTTTATTAAGTCTAAAACTAAGTTTATGAAGTTAGTTATTGTGTGCTTCTTTTGATTTTAGATTTTAGCAAGAAAGCTTAAGCTAATGATCCGGGCACCTGATTGGAGCAGCAGTGAGAATCCCAATTAAGGTAAGGGATTATACCTCTTTTAGGTATTTGATTCGTGTACCGTTTTAATTATTAGGCTCCTCCTAGGTAACGGAGGGGTTCGTATATTTGATACTATGAGCTGACGCTCACGTTTCATCTCTTTTTCTTCGGTTAATAGAAAATATTTGATTGGAGAGCATTAGCAAATTTCGTTTAGATATGATTTTCAGGCTTGTTATTGTATCTTTTGTTGAGTGTTAAATTTATGTATGTTTATGAAGAAAAATAATAATAGTGAAAAGTATTTAAGGGTGTTTTTATGGTTTTAGAATTGTGAATGGTGACGTGGCCGGACTTTTGGACCTGTAAAGTTTGGGTCCGTTCGGTACAGAGGGTTTCAGAGCTTTGGCATAGATCTTTTGGGAGTTTAAAAGTTATAGGATATAAGTTATGACCAAATCCTTAAGTTTGATCTTAGGGTAACTATAGAATTCATTATGGTTTTAGATCTTGAAGGGTGTTAGGTGCTTGAAGATTAAACAATCTTAAACATGTCGGTGATAGACATTCTTGAATAATTAGTAAGTTACTTGTCAACTGCTGAATTTTAAGATATGGTTGGGTTTAGAATAAGAAAATGAATTTAGTTATTAATTTGTGAGTCTTCACGAAATTGAGATTCAGAAAGATTGATGATTTCGTAGTTTTAATTTTGTTTAACATGTTTAACTTGGGTGATTTTCTAGTTTTATGATTAACATAAATGGCTTTTGGAAGGATTGATTTTGAGTGATACTTTTAAGGTTAAAAATGTTAGATCTTAAGAACCTAGAATACCTTGTGGCTTTTGGTGGTTTGACATTTTAGAGAAATGAATACATATTGGGCTACTTCTTAGAAGTAAAGTTATATAGTGGAGTGTGCGGCGGCATTATAGTGTTCAACTCTTTTAGATTTAGACTTTGATAAAATTTGGTGGATCAAATTTATTTTAGGGAGGAGAATGTGATAATTCTTTTATCATTATTAAATCTTTTTTTTTTTTGGGATTGAAATATGAGTTTTACGCAAGTTTAAGTAAGTGCTCATAACTATTATAGAGGAATAATGAATTTGAGGAGCATCAATGGCAATGGGGAATAAGTTCTATAGTGGATTAGCAAATTTTGTAAAAAAAAAAAAAAAAAAAAAAAAAAGATGATAGACTAAGTTAAGTTTCGAGGACGAAACTTCTTTTAAGGTGGTAAGAATGTAATACCCGAGAAATTCTACTTCTATTTTTGAGTTTATTATTTGGAGTTAACAAACATTATAAATAATTGTTGGGCCAATTAGTAAATAAATATTTTTGGGTTTTTACCAATAGACATGGATGGGCCATTTTGGGACATTTAAATTAGGCCAATTTAGATTATAAGAAAATGGTTGGATTAATTATCTGGGCTGGGCCCATTTGAAGGCTAAATTAGAAATTAAGTATGGGTGTTAGTATAAATCAAGCCTTATAAATTAGGGTTCAGTAAAATAATCAATTAAGAAACTAATTTTAGAGAAACAAAATAGAAGACGACGGTAGCGGTAGTGGCCGCAAAGAGGGTCACGGCAAAGAGGTCATGGCTGTGGGTGAATTAAGGTAGGTTTAATGTTCTGATTTATGAAATTTTAGGGTATGTAGAAGTTAAAAGCAAGCTCTATATGGATTGCAATATGAGAATTTCATTTTTACGGAAATTGAAATACTATGAATTGAGTTGGGAAGTATGTATTAATTGGTTAACAAGAAGAGAGAGAAAGGTGTTTGGATTTTGGGGAGGGGTCTATGTGTGAGTGTGTACAGATTAGTGTGTGTGTGTGTGTGCGCGCGTGAGTGCAGGTGGTGTGTGTGATTTGTGGGCATAAATGGAGGTGCTTAGTTAATCTGCTAGGTTAAACAGGATATTGATTTCATGTCTAGGGATAGACTCAATGATTTAGGTGGAAGAATTATCATATGTAATTTGGGATTTAAGCTTTTTATTACAATATTTAAATGGATTATACTTTAAGTTTGATTCATATTTAGGGTATGGTAGCTGTTGGTTTTCATAAAATATCTAATTTTATTAAGTGCTAAAACTAAGTTTATGAAGTTAGTTATAATGTGTGCTTCTTTTGATTTTAGATTTTAGCAAGAAAGCTTAAGCTAATGATCCGGGCACCTGATTGGAGCAGCAGTGAGAATCCCAATTAAGGTAAGGGATTATACCTCTTTTAGGTATTTGATTCGTGTACCGTTTTAATTATTAGGCTTCCGCATATTTTGTTGGCGATGTTCGTTCTTTGATACGTATGGACTGACCTCACGTCAGTGCTTTGCTTTGACTCCCTCGGTTACCGTCATTTGATAATCCTTTGCTATTTCGTTTGCTAATTTCGTGACTTTCGTTTCGTCAGTTCGTAAATTTGTCGAGATCGTTAAATTTTGTATTTTGAAACAAATGAGATTTTTGATGTGAAAATAAGTTTTTGAGATCCTATCAATGATCACTTAAGTTAGACAAACCCGTCTCGACGGGGTTTATTTGATTTTGGCCTGAAAAGGCAACTTTGTTCACTGCTCAAGAGGAGTGGTGGGGTGCTCCGGATTCACTGTTTAGACCCTGCGGGGTAATTTTGTGTGCTCTTCGGAGTTTTTGTCCCTTCGGGGAATTTAGGTTTGAAAAGGTCATTAGACCACTTATGTGATCATGATATCTGTGAGGGGTTTCGTTATTTACGGCTGGTATGGGACGGTCGTAAATAATTAGATATCTCGAGTTAGTTTTGTTCAGTTATCAGTCCTTTGAAATTCTGAAATCTGTGAGTGGTTTAATTATTTATAGCTGGTATGAGACGGTTATAGATAGTTAAATCATTCGAGTCTTTTTGCATCGATTTGTTATCGTTTGGAATTCTATAATATCTGTGAGTAATCTAGTTATCTACAAACGGTATGGGACGGTTGTAGGTAATTAAATCACTCGAGTCTGTTCTGTTAAATTTGTAAAACCTTTGAAACTTTGTTAAAGCGTTTGAATTTCCTTTTTGATTTCGTACTCGTTGATATTCCTTCAGGTCAACTCCTCCTTAGTAACCGGAGGGGTTGTATATGAACTTACTGAGCTTTTGTTCGCTCACCCTTTCATTCTCTTTTTCTTCCAGGTAATAATAGAAAATATTTGAGACAGTTGGAGAAGCATTAGCAAATGTTCGCGGAATATTTTAGATATGATTTTCAGGCTCTGTTATTGTATCTTTTGGGTTGTAGTGAGTTTGAGAATATTATGTACAGATGTTTATGAAGAAAAATAATAATAGCAAAAGTGTTATTTAAGGGTGTTTTATGGTTTTAGAATTGTGAATGGTGACGTGGCCGGACTTTTGGACCTGTAATGTTTGGGTCCGGGTTTCGGGGCGTTACATATATATATATATAATATATATATATATATATATATATATACATAAAAATAATATAAGGGCTCGATCAGTGGCGAAGCCATGATTATAAGGGAAGGGGGTCGAAATTTAGCATAAATTGCAGAACATTATAATGTTTTCAAAAGTAAAAGCTCCACAAAAATATTCCCTCAAAACCTATAAATGAAATAAAAAAAATTACAATTGCTTTCCCTTAATACTCATTGTTTTTGTTTCACATTTTAAGTAACCACTCCATTATAAATCTAGAAAAAATATTTCAATGTAAAATAAAAATAATGGAGATAATTATTAATTTTAATTAATAGTAGAAATATACATTCTTTTTTGGATGGATGAGTACAAATAATTAAAGCTTGAGCCTTGACAATAACGCCTCAAAATACAATTTCTTGTAACACTCTGTTTTTCAAATGTAACATTTTTTTTCAAAATTAACATAAGATTAACAAACTAAACTAATTTTACATTTTATAAAAAATGAATGTAACATTTTTTTATCTCAATTGTAATAGTTTATATTCTTAAATGTAACATTATATCTTAAATGTAACAATTTTTTTATTGAGAAAGTAACAATTGAAATGCAACTCGATTATATATATGAATTTCTACTCTTTTTTTAAAGAAGAAAAGTAACATTTACTAAATAAAAATGTTACATTCATCTATATAAAAAAATTATAATCATATATTCACTTTGTTACACTTCAAATATTACTTTTTTTAACCACAAAAACTATCAAAACAGTTTAATTTTCTTGTAAAATTGCTGTTACATTTGACTGTAAAAGTGTTACTTTTTGTATATGAAACTGTTACTTTTATTTGACCAGAGTGTTACATCTCAGCTGACAAGCAACTCAAACTTTTTGTGTCTAAAAAAGTATGTTTTTTTTTAAAAAAACAAAAAATCAAACCATATCATGACCTATGTAGTTTTATTCGTCTCGTCGAGACGAACAGAACGGTGTTTTTTTTTTTTTTAAATACGACTTATAAATCTCAAGATATAACATTTTAAAATTATTGTTTTTTTTAAGGAAGACACGTGTCGCGATCTGGGAAGAGGGAGGGCTGGATCTGGCCGTCGGCTGTAGCAGAGTAGGCGGCTGCGAGAAGCAGCGGAACAAATCAAGGTTTCCGCACATGGTGCGGTGGTTGTAGCCAAGAATTTGTCCTTTAATATTACTCCCTCCATTTCCAAATAAATACCCAAATTTATATTTAGACATTTTAAATATTTACTTTTTATATGTTGAACTAGACATGCCCAAACGGTTCTGGTTCCGGTTCCCAGAAAGCCAGAACCGTATTCAAACCGTCCTAATCCGGATCCTGGTTCTATCCGGTGGTTCCGGTTTCGGTTCTCACGGTTCCAACGGTTCCTGCCAATTAACTCTTTTTTTGCAATGTAGTCCAAATCCGTTAGAAAAATAACTGCTTCGAGCTAAAAAGTTATAAAACTAAATGATTTGATTGTTATTTTTTGCCAAACTAAGTTATTTTTTAATAAATTTAGTTACTTTATAATCAAGCATGTAATAAAAATAAAAAAATATTAATTTTAAAAAAGAGGACGGTACCCTTGTAATTTTATTAATATAATTAAAAATATTACAATCAGGTAAGTGTTTTTCTTTATTTTTTTGTTACCTGAAAATCTTCCTAAAAGAAGGTCAAAGTTGGTCAAACTTGACCAAAAAGTTAAATACAACTGTTACTAACAGCTATATTCCTCTATGCGCCTAACGGCTATTAACGGGAAGCAGGGGGAACCAATGGCTAGTTTGAATCTAGTGACCGTTGGAACCGTTCGGTTCCAAAGTTCCGGTTCTCAGTTCCGGTTCCATGGTTCCATTAACCTCGGACCCGTATTCGAACCGGCTATACACGGTTCCTGGATCCGGTTCTACTCGTCGGTTCCACCGGTTCCCGATTCCTTTTGGTCATGTCTATGTTGAACAGTAATATGCATAATTGTTATCCACTTCAAACATTTAATTTAACAAAAATAAATTGACTAGGTGTAGATACCCCGATCTCGCACCCCTTTTCAAACCCCGAATCGGTCTAAACCCTGAAACTGACCTAGATCCCTCGATTTGGCTGTGCGGGACTGCCGTGATCCTTATCGGTACATCGAATGGACGAACGGACTTCAAATTCATGATCAGAGCGAAAAAAACGAGTAAACAGGCAAAAATTCCATTTTTCGAGGTGCGGGACCGGAAACGGGGCCCGCACCCCTCGAACTGCTCGTTGTTATCCATTATGTGCATTAAAAATATATTATTGTCGTTCCTTGCTCATAAAAATATTTCAGATATATCGGCCTGACCAGAAAAATATTCCGAGAAACTTTCATGTTGGACTCGCGGACAACCGGGACACCGGAGGCGCGCACAACGGAGCAGTTACGGAGCGGAAAGCCGGAACTGAAAAGATGGTTATCCACATTGCAAAATATCTCAAAATATCTAAGCAAGTGGTCAAGAAGAGCAAAAATATATTATTGTCGTTCCTTGCTTATGAAAATATTTCAGATATACCGCCCTGACCAGAAAAATATTCCGAGAAACTTTCATGTTGGACCCGCGGACAACCGGGACACCGGGGCGCGCACAACGGAGCAGTTGCGGAGCGGAAAGCCGGAGCTGAAAAGATGGTTATCCACATTGCAAAATATCTCAAAATATCTAAGCAAGTGGTCAAGAAGAGCAAAAATATATTATTGTCGTTCCTTGCTCATAAAAATATTTCAGATATACCGGCCTGACCAGAAAAATATTCCGAGCAACTTTCATGTTGGACCCGCGGACAACCGGGACACCGGAGACGCGCACAACGGAGCAGTTGCGGAGTTAATGCCGGAACAGAGATAAGGAAGATGACTTGAATCCTTAGTGTAAGAAGGATAGATAATGATATAAAAAAATCACCTCCCTCCTCCAATTTACAACCTCCCCCCTCCAATTTACAACCAATTTACAACCTCCTTCCTCCATATTACCATCTCCCTCATCCATTATTTAAAAATAATTCATTCACACATCACACACACACCACTCTCCATATTCACCACCACCCTTACTTGCTCTCTCTCAAGTAACCCTAAAACACCCTCAACCACCACCACACCACCACCATACCACCATAGCACCACCACCACACAAACACTAAACTCAAACCCTTTCAAACACTAAGCAAAAGCTTTAGAAAACAAACCAAAAAAAAAGACTTCCCTTGGAAGCAAAGGGAGCACAACCTAGGCCTTATTCTCACCTTGTAATCACCTCAAAGGGTAAGATGTAGTGTTCTTATGTAATTTCTTGAGAGGTTTAGCCACTTGTTAGGCTAAACCTCCATTTTATATTCAAAGATACAATATTGATACTCTTGTTGTTTTTTCTCTTCAAATGATATTATAATGATGTTTTGAGCTCTTTAGCATGCTATGCTATTGATCTTGTGTATATATATAATTCATGAATGAGTATCAAATCCTTGTGTGTGTTTGATTCAAGGGATTTTCAAAGAACCAACTTGTTTCCCCTCAAAAAACCTTGAATCTGTCCATAGCTTGTAATATCACCTTGTGAGAACTCATGTAATCTGACTTAGAAGCATGGATAAATGTTGTTTTGTGTTGTTAATATGTATATATATGCATGTTCAAAGTTTCATGTTCATAGCTTTTCATTTGAGTTAGTTTTGATAGGTGTTTTCATGACATAAGTGAGATGCCAATAATCTGTCCATATGGTACCTTACTGCCTTGTTGCTTTGTTTAGGCATAGAAAACTTGGGTTCTGGTCTTAGACCACAAAAGAGAACTTGTTCTACACAGAACAAGGAACATTATTATGTAAATATAATATTTTTAGCCTCAGTGGAAAAGGCTCTTTCCAGTTTTTGTTTGAGCTCTCTGTTCTCAGATTTGTGCTTGTCCATTTCTGACATCAAAAAGTTAGAAGTGTTTTGAATGACTTAAACTTGTTTTTTGGACTTGAAACTCCCCAGATCTTAACTTTGACATGTTAGTAGAAACTTTCATGTTTTGTGTCCCCCATGATTCCCCCGTTTTGATGATGAAAAAAGTGGATACGTTAGGGATGTATGAAATTCTGTCAGACTGGGCTGTGAAAAGAATTGCCTTGCATGCTTTGTTTGAACACCATAACATTCCCCTAAAATCAAGGGAAAAATCATGGTAGATGTTTAATATGTTAGGAAGTTTTATTGACCTTTACTTTCCCGATTGGATGAGTACAAGAACAGGTACACAAAGAAAGGTGCACAGCAGTCCCTGAAAATGTTTAGGGACGGAGTTTCGGACATTTATTTGTTTTGGGAATTGTTTCCCTTTTTGTGCAAATGTAAATATTAATCCCCCACCCATTTATGTGTTTTATTCACTGTATATAAATGATAAAACCATTTTCTAAAACCAAGTGTGAGTCCACCCAATTCGACTCTCATTTGTGAATAAAAATGAACCTTCCTAGAATAGGAAGACCTCCATATATTAAACCACTATTTTTTGTTTGGGCACAAATAGCAATTCAAAAGGCATAAAATGAATCTACGTGGCACGCATATAGAGACCATCATGGGCGAAGAGAATGCCTAACCCCTTCTCTCTTCGTAACTTAGCCCCCGAACCCACTTTCTCTAAAAAAAGGTTTTTTCTTCGTTTTTCCTAAAATTAAAATGAGGTGGCGACTCTTGCAATTAAATCACAGCATCAAGAGGAAACCATTGTGCGGGAACCGAGCACATTTCCAAAAGCGCATCAGCACGAGGCGAACCCGAATCGCTTTCGCGAGCGATCATTTCGAGGTTCGGTTTCGAGCGCGGGCTCTCACAGTGGCGACTCTGCTGGGGATTTGTTTGAAAGTGGGCTAGACTCTAAATCTTTGTGTGTGCCATGCTTTATGTGCCTTACTTGGGGTGTATATATCTGTGCCCTAACCTCTGTTTTGCAGGGGCGTTTTTTCGCTTATCTTATTTGTATATATATATATATATATATATATATATATATATATATATATGCATTGCGTGGTGAGTGATTCCCCAAAAAAGGGGTAAAACAAGTAAAAAAAGGAAAAAAAATGATTTTCTTGTTTTCTTTACGTGCTTTCAAAATGATTTTTTCGAACTCATAGATACCTAACACACATGCACGTTTTTTGAAAAGCGTCTTAGAATCTCAAACCCGAGACGGTAAACCTGGGGCATAAGGGAGCTCACTTGACTTCCCCATAGGGTCAACGGTATACTGTTTCCCCCTTAGCAGCGCCTACGGTCGCTGTGATGGGTGTAAGCCAAGCTTCAAAAGCCGAAATGCGATGTCCATATTCTTTCGAAAATAACACGTCACAGACTTCATGTCGGTTTTTGTCTAAACAATTTTACTTCAATCCTATGAATTCCCAAAAGGTTATAATCGACCTCAATTGTGGATATCATGTTGAAATTCTTGGATTGACTTGAAATTATCAAGACCCTCACATAGACCGTAACCGAATGGTGGATCCCAGAAAGAGTATAGGCCCTTCGTTAGGGGCTCGGACGGCCAATAGTACAGGTGAAAAACGTTGGTCCTATACTTTGGAGAAGGTATCCACTATTCCAGGATTCCATGCGAAAACATGTCAAAACAAAGCAAAGTGCTTGTCCGGCATCCATAGGTTTGTGCATTGCTTGCGCTTCAAATTTCGAACAAAAAGAAAAACAAAAAATTGGCTTCTTTAATTCATAAAGCTTCATTCCCCGGAAATCTAAAATAGGTTTCCTTTTTCATCCATCTTGTAGAGGGAGAATTTCTTCTTGTTCTCTAGCGCGACATTCAAGGTCCGTTCCAGGCACCGCTTTGATCAAAGTTCTACTCCGGTTTTCATCATCGATTATGGCCAACAAAGGACAGGCATCATCAAACTCGGTAAGGGTTTCCCGGACTTCGAGCCAGGGTATGCACTGGAACAGTGGTTGGAAAGGCGCTTGCATGATCACACCAATCGTATGATCAGCATATTCCAAGGACATCAAGAAGAAATGTTAGACCTTGTGGCTACCCTTTTGAAGAAATTGGAGCTCAAAGATCTCCAAGCACTCCATTTCCAAGATGTCAATTCCAACGCGAACTTTCACTCCACCCGAGATATGGGACTCAAGACTTGTAATGATATCTATGTGGGAGCTAGCGAAATGGTGACAACAAATAATTTGAACCCTACTGCCTCTCTAGAGACACGTGAAACTTCAGTGAAACCCACAGAGATCTATTCATCAAGCAGTTCGCAGAAGAGGTTTTGTCATAATGGTAGATACTTCAACAATTTGAATGCCCCATTGTCTGTGGTTTTTCAAGACCTAAGCGCTCAAGGATTGCTAAAGCCAGTGGAAAACTATCGTCCCGAAAATCCCACCTATGGAGATCGAAGCAAGTTATGCCAATATCACCAAGCCCGCGGCCACGACACTGATTCATGTTGGGCACTCAGGAAAGCAGTCCAAGACCTTTTTGATGAAGAAGTCATTGAAGTGCCCGTGCCAGAGACAAGCCGTCTGTGTAAAAATCTCACTGCCCAAAGGCCTGTGACTCCATGCTATGTAAAACCCCATCAGATTTTTGCACCAATTGTCAAAGCTAAGGAAAAAGGTTTGGTACGAAATGGGGATAGGCACTTTGATGAATTCGAGAGCCCGCTATCCAATATCTTCTATGGGTTGGTTGCTCTAGGGATTATGAAACCTATTGAAGGATACAAGCTACCCAGACGATTGCCCAAGCACTTTAACCCCGCAGAGCTCTGCGTGTATCATCAATTCGTGGGTCACGATACAAACTCTTGTTGGTCTCTCAAGCATGTTATCCAAGACCTCATAGATCACAGAGTTATCCCAAGGCCACCTCTAAGGGCCTCATGTTAGAGTAGTTATCCCAAGGACTCATCAACCCCTGAGGAAGGTGTTTCCCCTTAAATATGATTGGATCTCATCAACCCCGAGGAAGGTTATCCCTCTTTTGCTGGTAACAGAAGTGTGTTGACTCGTAAGGTCGTGCCTCTAGTGCATGGATCTCTTTTTGCGTGTGACTGGGATCACCGCCCCAACTCCTAATCCTGTTCTTGTTGCGTAATACTTAGTAATATGCTCACACATCTTCTTTGTCTTCTAAGTCTAAGAGTGTGTTGTTGTCTTCGTGCTTTTATTTTATTGCTTGTCATGTAAATGTTTCAGTCAATGAACTTGCCTTATAACCAAGTGCCTTGTAAATCGCGTATCTTGTAGATCTGGACCCGCAAACAATTAATCTCACTTAAATAAAATCAATCAATGAAATTTGAACAAAAAATTAGACTGTGATTAATTGAGATGGGAACTAGGGCCGAAGGCAACCGACGAAGTTCACAAAGGCGATCGACAAAGTCACCCGACAAACGAAGATTTCAGGGTGCAATCAAAGACATGTTCAGAAGGGCCAATCAAACGAAAAAGTCCGAAGACTATCACAGTGATGCCAACGCAAGTGTCGGCGATTTTCCTTTAATGTATAATGTGTTGTAAATTCTCGCATTTTGTAAATTTATGTTTCAGAAGATATATGTTTCTTCTTGAGTGAAAAAAAAAAAGATGAAAGAGAGCAAAAACGGAGAGGTTAAAAAAAAAAAAAGAAGGAACATTATTCATTTACTTTGGTACATGCCATTCGCTTTATTGTTTAAATCAATTGTTTTAGAAAGGATATCGCGACACTTCAAGTTTATGTGTATGACTTCAACGACGGCATCTGGCAATTCATAATGAAGACTTCATCGCTCGTTACACTAAGAACGAGACGTGGACCGAGGGTCCGACAATCTCATGTGACATTATCAATTTCAAGGAGCACCGCGCTGCGAAGCCAATCTGAATTAAATAAGATCTCAATCTTTCAACTTTGGGCAAAGTACCATCGACGACGACAACTGGTGACTTCAGTTGGAGACCAACGTGCTCTACCAACCCCTTACACTGAGGGAGCCCAAAACGACGTAATCAATCTTGGAAAGCGAGACAACAGCGAAGGCCTCTCATCAAACGAGGTCAAACGGCGGCGCGAATCATAAGTCATGCCCAACGATGTTCTCATCTTGATCTTTCACGGTCTAATTTGAGTTTAAATGATTTGTGAATCTTATCTAAATGAAAACTAAAATACTAATCTGACGCTATAAGGGTCCATTTGTTTTGTGGCACTTGACCATTAACGCTTGTTTAAGTCTTGAGTCTTTGATTTCAATGTGTAAGCATACTTTTCCCGAGTATAGGGGCTTCCCCCTACCCTTGTCCTTCCGTCATCTAATTTCTGCGCAAACACAATGTCGGAGATCCCACTGGGATTTCCCTTTGCTTCTCAAAACACTGGCCTCGTGCCTTCCCTTGCCAACTCCTGCAAGTTGTCACAGCAAAAGAGACAAAGGAATGCTATTCCTTAGATTTCAAACTCTCAATGTCGGCAATTGATCTCGAATGAATGAGCACGAACTGGGGCTGCATGTCAAAGTTTCGGGTTTTGTTTCAAGAGCAATGATGTGGCTTCATGACAGTACGATTTGTTGAGAATGGTTTGTTTCGGGTAACACGGAAATTCAGATGGCAGAATGCCAGGGTATAAGACAACTCTCAATGACAGTTGATTCCTCAAAGAAGGAGTATTGAATGTCAGAACATGTGAATCATGATCAACAGCAAAGCCTCGAATGTGGGATGACTCTCATAGACAGTCGGTCCCTTAATGTGGGAATCAATAGAAACATAGTGCCATCTCGGATTGTCAGTATGGCCTGCGAAGCTCAAAGCTCTTTTCTTCAACAACATCGGGATTGCGTCCCGCCGAGCAACTCTCAAAGACAGTTAACCCGACTGATTGGGTATTGTGTATCAGAAATTGTGAATTGCCTCCAACAGCGAGACATCGAACACTTGAATCTCTCAATGACAGTTAAACCCCCAAAGGTTGAAATGCCAAAACATGAAGTTGTGTCCAAACGACAAATGCTACAAGAGGTTCATATGCCTGATTCAGGGGGTTGTCCTATAGCATGACTGGGGCTTCCGTAGCCAACATCTGAGGTTGATCTTTGCGAGACACTGGGGCTTCAGCAGCAAGAATGTTGGGGGTCGATATCAGAAAGAACAAATGGGGTTTCTTCAGCCAGCAACTGGGGCTGACCCAACTATAGCATCCGGAGATACCGTTGAGTAATCTTGATCAAATGGGTGTTCGAAATTGACCTTTTGAGTGCGCGCGCTAGGCTTTCGGCTTCGCTTCACCATACACATATCCATACTCCTCATTTTCGCAAAAATGCAAAATTCATAACAAAGTGGAATCCATTCCATTCATGATTCTCCCTCTGATTCATTCATAAGCTTTCAGTCATTAATTGATAACAAGCAAAGTTTGAGATGCGAGCGATGCACATGAGTCAAATAAAAGAAAAAAAAAAGAAAAGAAAAATCAAGTGCAAAAGGAATCATCGTGCAAAAGGAGAAATTTGACTTTCACCCTCCAAATGAAAAACGGTTGCAAAATGAAAAAGGAATGTATTCTTGTTCCAATCTTTCTCTGAATCTCTCAATTTTAAGGATTCCAATCCGTGTATGTGTTCTAAAACTTTTGTTGCACATGAATGACACTCTCGAGCACATTAATGTCAAAGATATATTTCGCTTGCTCTTGGAAATCTCTTGCAGGTACAAATCGCACACCCTGCCACATCGTGGTCCTCAAAAGAAGTTTCCTCATCAACATCAATGCTAAGGGAATGAGATTTCCCTATGCCCTTTCTGCAAAATCAGTTTGACTTGCCAACTTCGAACTACGTTGGTCTGATTCTCGAAAGAGATACGTAGGCAGCTTGAATTTTCAGGCACGACCACATACTTGCAAAAAATCTTATGCAAGTACACATCATCCATTCTGCCACATCGTGATCTTCACAAGAAGGATCCTGACAATATCGACGCTAATATTTCTGCGTAGGGAGCGAAATTTCCCAGTGACCTTTTGAACAATAAAATGTTCGACTTGATAACGTTGAACTACGTTGGTCTGATTCTCGAAAGAGATACGTAGGCAGCCTGAATTTTCAGGCACAACCACATACTTGCAAAAAATCTTATGCAGGTACGAAGTTGGAACCACACAATGAATCACATCTTGGTTTCACAAAGAGGTTGCTCATTGCAAGTGATCAAAATCCCACAAGAGTTGCAGGAGCTCCAAAAGTGAAGAAGATTAAACTGTGAAATAATCAAAAACCCCTATTAGGAGAATCAGGGATCCAAAATGAGGTTGCAGCACTCAAAACAGTACCGATGGGTCACGCGAAGCGATGGTTCATTGCTTGATAAAGCACAAAAATCTCATCACACAGCAATTCAAAGGCAGAGGAATCTGAACAGCGCAGAATGCAGCGTATCCTTGATTTTATTTTGTGCATATAAATAGCTTCAGTTGTTTATTGCCCTTGGTCTTCTCGAAAGAGCGAGATTACCTCACTTGAACTGCGCAACGTCGTATGTTCCCCTTTTGAAATGATGTTATTCCACCTTGGTCTTCTCGAAAAAGCGAGATTACCTCCCCTGAAACTGCGCAACGTCGTAGGTCCCCCTTTTTGAAAAGATATGTTATTCCACCTTGGTCTTCTCGAAAAAGCGAGATTACCTCCCCTGAAACTGCGCAACGTCGTAGGTCCCCCTTTGTGAAAAGATATGTTATTTCACCTTGGTCTTCTCGAAAGAGCGAGATTACCTCCCTTGAAAATGCGCAACGTCGTAGGCCCCCCTTTTGAAAAGATATGTTGTTCCAGCTTGGTCTTCTCAGGCACCCGAGATTAATTCCCCGAACTGCGCAACGTCGTACGTTCTCCATTTATGATAACCACCCCCTTGCAAAGAGAGATCGAATCTCAATGCACCCTTTACTCGGATTGTACCTTACGTCAATCCTTGAGT
The DNA here is from genome assembly GCA_026119855.1 of Campanula takesimana. NCBI lineage: Eukaryota > Viridiplantae > Streptophyta > Magnoliopsida > Asterales > Campanulaceae > Campanula > Campanula takesimana. The sequence continues at coordinate 1,019,685 of JAOWBW010000034.1, forward strand.
CGTGATTGGTCTTAAGCCTTCTCTTAAATTGTGTGAGTCGGTTCTAATCAGAACTACGACTCGACTTGATTCCCATGGAGGGATACGTAGGCAGTTCATAACGTTGGACTCAGTCTCCCATTCTCGCAATTTGTTGGTCAAATACCAACCCCCCAGAAAAGAGAGATGGAATCTCAATGCTCCCCCCCCCCCCAGCAAAGAGAGATGGAATCTCAATGCTCCCCCCAGAAAAGAGATATAGAATCTCAAAGCAATTTGTTGGTCAAATACCAACCCCCCAGCAAAGAGAGATGGAATCTCAATGCTCCCCCCAGCAAAGAGAGATGGAATCTCAACGCAATCCCCAGCAAAGAGAGATAGCTTCTCAATGCTACCCCCAGCAAAGAGAGATGGAATCTCAATGCTACCCCCAGCAAAGAGAGATGGAATCTCAATGCAACCCCCTGCTTTAAATTTTAATAAACATGAACTACGTTTGGTCTGATTCTCGATAGAGATACGTAGGTAAAACGGGAAACCGGAACCGACCATTTCCTGTGTTTGATTGATTGTTTGAGTTAGAACTACGGAGGCTGTTGGTAGTGGTGCCCTAGGCACGTTTAATAAACGTTGTAATTGTTATCATTTATTTCATATCAATAAAGAGATGTTTTGATTATTATTGTTGTTCATGTTTACTTATAATAATCCCCGTCCCTAGTGCTTGTTAAGCACTAGTATAAAGGCTAAATGATCATGGGATGATCATGTTAGATTTATGGGTACTTGTTTGGAACAAGGTACTGGACATGACCCGCTGTATGAGATTTATGTCATGGTCTATGTCGAACATATATCTCATATTAGTTATGTCATTTGAATCCTTAGACATGAAGTTATTATAGTCTTCCACTTGATGAACATTGTGTTTGACATATTCAAACGCTACCTTAACACGGTAGTTATAAAGGGTATGATTGGCATAATCGGATTCCCATTGGGAAGAATAATAAGCTAAATGGATTTGTCCCTCCACGGAGAGATGTCAAGCTTGGGCCTCTCGAAGGAATGATGTTGATGAAATGTTCGGCCGGGCTCAAATGGATTGATTGGATCAATAGCATTTGAATTATCAACATATTCGGAATCGAGAAAGTATTGAACAAAACAAGTTGACTGTTTGACCATGACTTGTGTTCAATGACATCGCGGACAAAGGGATTGTGACATATTCTAAAGGAATGCGAACTTGTATCTAGTTATACTATTGGGGTAGGTATGACGGTTTGCTAGAACCTAATCATATCTTATGGGATCATGTTTGAGCCCATTGCCAACTTAGTATAATCCTAGAGGGTCACACACAATAGAACGAATCTTAAATAAAAGGACTATATTGGCATTTAGGGTCGGAGGACTTCCAAGGAATTTCTGGAAAGTTCTGGGCCTCCTGGTCAACCAAGCGGGCGCTTGGGTTGCACCAGGCGGGCGCCTGAACAAGACGGAAAGGAATTGGACTTTCTGTCTAAACAAGTGGGCGCCTGGGTAGGACCAGGCGGGCGCCCGGTATGCCGGTTTGAAATTTCCTAATTCGATTAGGAATGGTTTTTGACACAAGTTACCTATTTGGAATAGGTCTTAATTGTGTATAAAAACACCAATTCGGCCAGACCATATATACGTGTGCCTTTTGTGAGTCTCAAAGAGTTTGAGAGAGATTTTATTTTGTTCTAAGATATCATTGATTGAGGAACAAAATAATTCACAAATAAATTCCATATAGTTCTTTATTAAATTGTGGAAGTGTGTTTCATAATATTGGTCTAGTAACCAAGATCAAAGAATCTCCTTTGATATTCGTTCGAAGTGTGGATACCGCTAGAGGGTGAAAATCATCATCTTCAAAGTTCGTGTTCAAGCTTTGTGATCGTGATCAAGTCTTCAAGTTTCTCCACCAAAGATCAAGAGAAAATTCATAGCCATCAAGGGTTAGTTATTCCTCTATTCATCTTGTTGTATTTGATTTAATCATATGAACGGATCCATGGCTTTGGGTTTCTTAAAATTTTAATTGCTATATTCCGCTGCGTATGTTACTTGGAAACCCAACAGAGGCTTGATTCTCGAAAGAGATACGTAGGAAGTCCTACTTTGGACCCAGCCGTTACACCCTAGACGAGATCGAGTGTCTCTTAGTGAATCGTAGAATCCCCTTTAACAAGGAGATTCGACGAGGGGCTCTGTAGATACCCCGATCTCGCACCCCTTTTCAAACCCCGAATCGGTCTAAACCCTGAAACTGACCTAGAACCCTCAATTTGGCTGTGCGGGACTGCCGTGATCCTTATCGGTGCATCGAATGGACGAACGGACTTCAAATTCATGATCAAAGCGAAAAAACGAGTAAACAGGAAAAAATTCCATTTTTCGAGGTGCGGGACCGGAAACGGGGCCCGCACCCCTCGAACTGCTCGTTGTTATCCATTATGTGCATTAAAAATATATTATTGTCGTTCCTTGCTCATAAAAATATTTCAGATATACCGGCCTGACCAGAAAAATATTCCGAGCAACTTTCATGTTGGACTCGCGGACAACCGGGACACCGGAGGCGCGCACAACGGAGCAGTTACGGAGCGGAAAGCCGGAGCTGAAAAGATGGTTATCCACATTGCAAAATATCTCAAAATATCTAAGCAAGTGGTCAAGAAGAGCAAAAATATATTATTGTCGTTCCTTGCTTATGAAAATATTTCAGATATACCGGCCTGACCAGAAAAATATTCCGAGCAACTTTCATGTTGGACCCGCGGACAACCGGGACACCGGGGCGCGCACAACGGAGCAGTTGCGGAGCGGAAAGCCGGAGCTGAAAAGATGGTTATCCACATTGCAAAATATCTCAAAATATCTAAGCAAGTGGTTAAGAAGAGCAAAAATATATTATTGTCGTTCCTTGCTCATAAAAATATTTCAGATATACCGGCCTGACCAGAAAAATATTCCGAGCAACTTTCATGTTGGACCCGCGGACAACCGGGACACCGGAGACGCGCACAACGGAGCAGTTGCGGAGTTAATGCCGGAACAGAGATAAGGTAGATGACTTGAATCCTTAGTGTAAGAAGGATAGATAATGATATAAAAAAATCACCTCCCTCCTCCAATTTACAACCTCCCCCCTCCAATTTACAACCAATTTACAACCTCTTTCCTCCATATTACCATCTCCCTCATCCATTATTTAAAAAGAATTCATTCACACATCACACACACACCACTCTCCATATTCACCACCACCCTTACTTGCTCTCTCTCAAGTAACCCTAAAACACCCTCAACCACCACCACACCACCACCATACCACCATAGCACCACCACCACACAAACACTAAACTCAAACCCTTTCAAACACTAAGCAAAAGCCTTAGAAAACAAACAAAAAAAAAAGACTTCCCTTGGAAGCAAAGGGAGCACAACCTAGGCCTTATTCTCACCTTGTAATCACCTCAAAGGGTAAGATGTAGTGTTCTTATGTAATTTCTTGAGAGGTTTAGCCACTTGTTAGGCTAAACCTCCATTTTATATTCAAAGATACAATATTGATACTCTTGTTGTTTTTTCTCTTCAAATGATATTATAATGATGTTTTGAGCTCTTTAGCATGCTATGCTATTGATCTTGTGTATATATATCATGCATGAATGAGTATCAAATCCTTGTGTGTGTTTGATTCAAGGGATTTTCAAAGAACCAACTTGTTTCCCCTCAAAAAACCTTGAATCTGTCCATAGCTTGTAATATCACCTTGTGAGAACTCATGTAATCTGACTTAGAAGCATGGATAAATGTTGTTTTGTGTTGTTAATATGTATATATATGCATTTTAAAAGTTTCATGTTCATAGCTTTTCATTTGAGTTAGTTTTGATAGGTGTTTTCATGACATAAGTGAGTTGCCAATAATCTGTCCATATGGTACCTTACTGCCTTGTTGCTTTGTTTAGGCATAGAAAACTTGGGTTTTGGTCTTAGACCACAAAATAGAACTTGTTATACACAGAACAAAGAACATTATTATGTAAATATAATATTTTTAGCCTCAGTGTAAGAGGCTCTTTCCATTTTTTGTTTGAGCTCTCTGTTCTCAGATTTGTGCTTGTCCATTTCTGACATCAAAAAGTCAGAAGTGTTTTGAATGACTTAAACTTGTTTGTTGGACTTGAAACTCTCCATATATTAACTTTGACATGTTAGGAGAAACTTTCATGTTTTGTGTCCCCCATGATTCCCCCGTTTTGATGATGAAAAAAGTGGATACGTTAGGGATGTATGAAATTCTGTCAGACTGGGCTGTGAAAAGAATTACCTTGCATGCTTTGTTTGAACACCATAACATGCCCCTAAAATAAAAGGAAAAATCATGGTAGATGTTTAATGTGTTAGGAAGTTTTCTTGACCTTTACTTTCCAGATTTGATGAGTACAAGAACAGGTACACAAAGAAAGGTGCACAGCAGTCCCTGAAAATGTTTAGGGATGGAGTTTCGGACATTTATTTGTTTTGGGAATTGTTTCCCTTTTTGTGCAAATGTAAATATTAATCCCCCACCCATTTATGTGTTTTATTCACTGTATATAAATGATAAAACCATTTTCTAAAACCAAGTGTGAGTCCACCCAATTCGATTCTCATTTGTGAATAAAAATGAACCTTCCTAGAATAGGAAGACCTCCATATATTAAACCACTATTTTTTGTTTGGGCACAAATAGCAATTCAAAAGGCATAAAATGAATCTACGTGGCGCGCGTTACAGGCGCCCGCTCGCGCTGGACCAGGCGCGCGCTCGCTTGGCCAGAATGGAATATTCTGATTTTGTTCAAAATCTGATTCTGGAATTTTTCGATAAATCCAACAAAACAGTAACAAGACCACTCCAGACTTACTGATCTGGAATGGGTTTTGGGTAGTTGGTTTGTGTGTGGATTTTGGGGTTTGATTTTCCTATTTGTTTTAGTCTTGTGATTCCTAGATTGGTTCAAGTTTTGGATGGCTAATCTGCGTTCATCGAGATTGTGTTTCCCAAAATTGATCGCAATCAAAGTTTCAAAGATAAAACGAAGTTAGAATTATGAAGAGTTCATAATTGCTAAAATTGAGAAACAAAGGTTCTTGATTCAATGATTGGAGATCCATGTGGAATTGTGAATGCAATTGGCCTACGTTCATCGAGACCATCTATTGCTTAGTTTCGGCCACATGGACTACTTTCTTGGTTTCTTGAATTAGTGCGGGATTGTGGTTGCCTTATGGCTTAGTTCGACCGCACGTCTTGTTGTCTTGATTTGTAGATAATAACCGAAGTTGAAATAGTCTCATCCTCATAATTATAGAGAAACTAATGACACATAAATATCATGCTTAAATTAATGGAGATTAATTTAGTGGCTAAACTTGATGTGTAACATGTTTATATTATGTGCTCATAAACGTGTTATATGCTATAAGTGATGAACCTTCAAAGAAAGCTTTAAGTCCTTCTTTGCCATGCCATGATTAAAACACTTGTTTATATATGGGTGATTTTGATGTGGGTTCGCCTCCGCGAAGTGCATTGATTTTATTCATATATGAGCAAGATGAGGTTCATTAATTTAATGTGGGCTTGCCTCCGCAAGGTGCGTTAAATTGAATGGTTCCTATGCGTTTAAAATGGTCGCACTTAATTAGGCGCCAAAACAGTTTTGGGCCTAGGCAAAAGATGAGATTAAACATGCTTTTTGAAATTGGATTTCTCAAAGAATCTCATAAAAGGATCTAAGAATCATATGAGATATGATTGACATGATTGTCTACCTAATTAATTTAGTTTTTGAGCGGTCCGCCTCCGTGGACTCAAAAGTTAAATTAAAGTTGGATCTTAGCCCAATTAAATTATATTATACATTGGATGTATATGAAGGTTATACAATTTAGTGGGAGTATTTTGTTTAAAAAAAATACATTATTTGTCTCTTTAATGAAAACCGGTACTTATTAAATTTTGGAAATTTTGCATATTTGTAGATAATGACTAATAACACTCAATCAATGTCGTTGCGATCAATCCTTGAGAAGGATAAGCTCGAAGAGAATGGTACTAACTTTATGGATTGGATCCGAAGCATAAGAATTGTTCTTAGGCAAGAAGATAAGTTGTACATTCTCGATGGGCCTCTCCCTGCTGAACCACCGCCTACTGCCCCTAGGGTGGAAAGAGACAATTACAAGAAACATCGTAATGATTCTAGAGATGTAAGTTGTCTCATGCTTGCTGCTATGTGTTCAAAACTCCAACAAAGTTTGGAACATTTGGAAGCCTATGAGATAGGCGTGGAGTTGAGAACCATGTTTTAAGAGCAAGCTAGGCAAGAGAGGTACAAGACCATTGTTGCATTCACTACTTGTAAAATGAATGAAGGGCAACAAGTGAGTCCTCACTTTCTTAAAATGAAAGGTTATGTAGAGCACCTTGAGAAACTTGGCTATCCAATCCCATTGGAGCTAGCCACGGATCTCATTCTTAATTCATTGCCTAAAAGTTATAATCAGTTTGTAATGAATTATAACATGTATGGAATGGATAAGAATCTCTCTGAGTTGCATGGGATGCTCAAAACTGCAGAGATGAAAATTGTGGAGAAAGGTTCTCCCGTGCTCTTGGTTCATGATGGGAAGAAGGCTAGTGCCAAAGGAAAGGGTAAGAAAGTTTTCAAACCCAAAATAAGCAAGGCAAAGGTTGCCAAAGCTTCTGAGGCAAAACCTGATTCACAAAAGGATGCAATTTGTTTCCATTGTCAAGAAATTGGTCATTGGAAACGTAATTGCAAGGCTTTCTTGGAAGAGCAAAAGAAGAAGAAGGGCAGCAAGGCTGCGTCGACTTCAGGTATCTATATGATAGATATTCTCCTTTCTACCACTGATTCCTGGGTATTGGATACCGGATGTGGTTCTCACATTTGTCTAAATGTGCAGGGACTAAAGAATAGGAGACTGCTTAAAGAAGGTGAAGTAGATCTACGCGTGGGAAATGGAGCAAGAGTTGCTGCATTAGCCGTAGGGACTTATGAAGTCACTTTACCTTCCGGATTAATTCTTGTTTTGAACAATTGTTATTATGTTCCGGATTTAAGCAGAAATATTATTTCAATTTCTTGTTTGGATAATGAAGGTTTTAAGTTTCTTATTGAGAATAAGAAATTTTCTATTTATTTAAATGATGTGCTTTATGGTATTGCTAATTCATTTAATGGCCTTTATATCTTGGATGTCAAGAATGAAAATAGTGACAATGTCTATCATGTAAATAAGAAATCTAAACCTAATGATGTAAATCATACTTATTTGTGGCATTGCCGTCTAGGTCATATTAATGAGAAGCGTATCTCAAAGCTCCATGGGGACGGACTTTTAGGTTCATGTGACTTAGAGTCATATGACACTTGTGAGTCGTGTCTTCTTGGAAAAATGACTAAGACACCTTTTACCAAGCTAGGTGAAAGGGCAAGCGACTTATTGGGGTTGATACATTCCGATGTATGCGGACCATTAAGTAGCAATGCTAGGGGAGGATTTCAATACTTCATAACCTTCACTGATGATTATAGTAGATTTGGGTATGTTTACCTAATGAAACATAAAAGTGAAGCATTTGAGATATTTAGAATATTTCAAAATGAAGTAGAAAAACAACTTGGCAAAAGTATAAAGGCACTTCGATCAGATCGAGGTGGTGAATACTTAAGTCAAGAATTTGATGATCATCTAAAGAATTGTGGAATAGTTTCACAATTGACTCCACCCGGAACACCACAATGGAATGGTGTGTCCGAGAGGAGGAATCGAACTTTGTTAGACATGGTTCGATCAATGATGAGTCAAGTTGATCTTCCAATATCCTTTTGGGGTTACGCCCTAGAAACCGCTGCTTTCACACTAAATCGTGTTCCAACTAAATCGGTTCAAAAGACTCCATATGAGATGTGGAGCGGAAAGAAGCCTTGTCTGTCTTTCATGAAGATTTGGGGTTGCGAAGCTTTTGTCAAAAGACTTGTCTCAGACAAACTTGCGCACAAATATGATAAATGTATTTTCGTGGGATATCCTAAGGAAACTAGAGGATATTACTTTTACAACCGTGAGGACAACAAAGTGTTTGTTGCCCGAACTGGTGTCTTTCTAGAGAAAGAGTTTCTCTCCAAAGAAATCAGTGGGAGTAAAATAAATCTTGAAGAAATTCGAGACCCAGAAAATAACATTGAACCAATATTGGAACAAGAACAAGAACCACAAGGAGTTGTGGAAACCTGTTCAAAATACACAAGCAACTCGCAGATCTAGTAGGTTACGATCCGAGCCCGAGAGATATGGATTTCTCGTAACGGATAGTAATGAGGTTGAAATCATTGAGAATGATGAACCGTCAACCTACCAAGAGGCGATGTCTTCTCCTGATTCGGACAAGTGGCTTGGAGCCATGGAATCCGAATTGCAATCCATGCAAGACAATCAAGTTTGGAATTTGATTGATGCACCCGAAGGTGTAAAAACCATAGGATGCAAATGGGTCTTCAAGAAGAAGACTGACATGGATGGGAAGGTGCATACTTACAAAGCTAGGCTTGTAGCGAAGGTTATAGGCAAGTTCATGGTATTGACTATGATGAGACCTTTTCACCCGTAGCAATGATCAAGTCTATAAGAATTTTGCTTGCCATTGCCGCATATCATGACTATGAAATATGGCAGATGGACGTCAAAACCGCTTTCCTGAATGGAAAACTCCAAGAGGATGTGTATATGACACAACCAGAAGGTTTTGAACAAGATTCTAAAGTATGCAAATTGCAGAGATCTATCTATGGATTGAAGCAAGCTTCTAGGAGTTGGAATCTCCGTTTTGATGAATCGGTCAAAGAGTTTGGTTTCATCAAGAACGAAGATGAGCCTTGTGTATACAAGAAGATTAGTGGGAGCATAGTGCTATTCCTTATTTTATATGTGGATGACATATTGCTCATTGGAAATGACATTCCTACACTTTAGTCTGTGAAGACTTGGTTAGGAAAGTGCTTCGCAATGAAAGATATGGGTGAAGCCGCATATATTCTTGGCATTAAGATCTATAGAGATAGATCAAGGAGGCTACTTGGTTTAAGCCAAAGTACATACATTGACAAGGTCATTAGAAGATTCCGTATGGAAAATTCCAAAAGAGGCACCTTGCCCGTGTTACATGGAGTTTTTCTAAGCAAGACTCAATGTCCTAAGACAAACGATGAGCGTGAGAAAATGAATGATGTTCCATATGCTTCGGCAATTGGGTCCATCATGTATGCCATGATTTGTACTAGACCGGATGTATCTTATGCTTTGAGCATGACAAGTAGATACCAATCCGACCCTGGCGAAAATCACTGGATAGCTGTAAAAGCGATTCTTAAGTACTTGAGAAGAACTAAAGACTCCTTTTTGGTCTATGGAGGAATGGAAGATGATCTCGTTGTAAATGCTTACACGAATGCAAGCTTCCAAACCGACAAAGATGATAGCCGATCGCAATCGGGTTTTGTGTTTATGTTAAATGGTGGAGCTGTAAGCTGGAAGAGTTCCAAGCAAAGTACAACCGCTGATTCTACAACAGAAGCTGAGTATATTGCTGCATCGGATGCTGCAAAGTAAGCTGTTTGGATTAAGAAGTTCATAACTGAACTTGAAGTGGTTCCTAGTATTGCTAATCCAATAGACCTTTATTGCGATAATAATCGTGCTATTGCTCAAGCAAAGGAACCAAGAGCACATAAAAAATCCAAACACATACTTAGGCGTTTTCATATCATTCGAGAGATCGTTGATAGGGGAGACGTAAATATATGCAGAGTACCTACTGATGACAATGTTGCGGACCCGCTAACAAAGGGACTTCCACAAGCTAAACATGATGGTCATGTTAGGTCCATGGGTATTAGATACATGGGAGATTGGGCTTAGGGCAAGTGGGAGATTGTTGGTAGTGGTGCCCTAGGCACGTTTAATAAACGTTGTAATTGTTATCATTTATTTCATATCAATAAAGAGATGTTTTGATTATTATTGTTGTTCATGTTTACTTATAATAATCCCCGTCCCTAGTGCTTGTTAAGCACTAGTATAAAGGCTAAATGATCATGGGATGATCATGTTAGATTTATGGGTACTTGTTTGGAACAAGGTACTGGACATGACCCGCTGTATGAGATTTATGTCATGGTCTATGTCGAACATATATCTCATATTAGTTATGTCATTTGAATCCTTAGACATGAAGTTATTATAGTCTTCCACTTGATGAACATTGTGTTTGACATATTCAAACGCTACCTTAACACGGTAGTTATAAAGGGTATGATTGGCATAATCGGATTCCCGTTGGAAAGAATAATAAGCTAAATGGATTTGTCCCTCCACGGAGAGATGTCAAGCTTGGGCCTCTCGAAGGAATGATGTTGATGAAATGTCCGGCCGGACTCAAATGGATTGATTGGATCAATAGCATTTGAATTATCAACATATTCGGAATTGAGAAAGTATTGAACAAAACAAGTTGACTGTTTGACCATGACTTGTGTTCAATGACATCGCGGACAAAGGGATTGTGACATATTCTAAAGGAATGCGAACTTGTATCTAGTTATACTATTTGGGTAGTATGACGGTTTGCTAGAACCTAATCATATCTTATGGGATCATGTTTGAGCCCATTGCCAACTTAGTATAATCCTAGAGGGTCACACACAATAGAACGAATCTTAAATAAAAGGACTATATTGGCATTTAGGGTCGGAGGACTTCCAAGGAATTTCTGAAAAGTTCTGGGCCTCCTGGTCAACCAAGCGGGCGCTTGGGTTGCACCAGGCGGGCGCCTGAACAAGCCGGAAAGGAATTGGACTTTCTGTCCAAACAAGCGGGCGCCTGGGTAGGACCAGGCGGGCGCCCGGTATGCCGGTTTGAAATTTCCTAATTCGATTAGGAATGGTTTTTGACACAAGTTACCTATTTGGAATAGGTCTTAATTGTGTATAAAAACACCAATTCGGCCAGACCATATATACGTGTGCCTTTTGTGAGTCTCAAAGAGTTTGAGAGAGATTTTATTTTGTTCTAAGATATCATTGATTGAGGAACAAAATAATTCACAAATAAATTCCATATAGTTCTTTATTAAATTGTGGAAGTGTGTTTCATAATATTGGTCTAGTAACCAAGATCAAAGAAGCTCCTTTGATATTCGTTCGAAGTGTGGATACCGCTAGAGGGTGAAAATCATCATCTTCAAAGTTCGTGTTCAAGCTTTGTGATCGTGATCAAGTCTTCAAGTTTCTCCACCAAAGATCAAGAGAAAATTCATAGCCATCAAGGGTTAGTTATTCCTCTATTCATCTTGTTGTATTTGATTTAATCATATGAACGGATCCATGGCTTTGGGTTTCTTAAAATTTTAATTGCTATATTCCGCTGCGTATGTTACTTGGAAACCCAACAGAGGCTTGATTCTCGAAAGAGATACGTAGGAAGTCCTACTTTGGACCCAGCCGTTACACCCTAGACGAGATCGAGTGTCTCTTAGTGAATCGTAGAATCCCCTTTAACAAGGAGATTCGACGAGGGGCTCTGTAGATACCCCGATCTCGCACCCCTTTTCAAACCCCGAATCGGTCTAAACCCTGAAACTGACCTAGAACCCTCGATTTGGCTGTGCGGGACTGCCGTGATCCTTATCGGTGCATCGAATGGACGAACGGACTTCAAATTCATGATCAAAGCGAAAAAAACGAGTAAACAGGCAAAAATTCCATTTTTCGAGGTGCGGGACCGGAAACGGGGCCCGCACCCCTCGAACTGCTCGTTGTTATCCATTATGTGCATTAAAAATATATTATTGTCGTTCCTTGCTCATAAAAATATTTCAGATATACCGGCCTGACCAGAAAAATATTCCGAGCAACTTTCATGTTGGACTCGCGGACAACCGGGACACCGGAGGCGCGCACAACGGAGCAGTTACGGAGCGGAAAGCCGGAGCTGAAAAGATGGTTATCCACATTGCAAAATATCTCAAAATATCTAAGCAAGTGGTTAAGAAGAGCAAAAATATATTATTGTCGTTCCTTGCTCATAAAAATATTTCAGATATACCGGCCTGACCAGAAAAATATTCCGAGCAACTTTCATGTTGGACCCGCGGACAACCGGGACACCGGAGACGCGCACAACGGAGCAGTTGCGGAGTTAATGCCGGAACAGAGATAAAGAAGATGACTTGAATCCTTAGTGTAAGAAGGATAGATAATGATATAAAAAAATCACCTCCCTCCTCCAATTTACAACATCCCCCCTCCAATTTACAACCAATTTACAACCTCTTTCCTCCATATTACCATCTCCCTCATCCATTATTTAAAAAGAATTCATTCACACATCACACACACACCACTCTCCATATTCACCACCACCCTTACTTGCTCTCTCTCAAGTAACCCTAAAACACCCTCAACCACCACCACACCACCACCATACCACCATAGCACCACCACCACACAAACACTAAACTCAAACCCTTTCAAACACTAAGCAAAAGCCTTAGAAAACAAACAAAAAAAAAAGACTTCCCTTGGAAGCAAAGGGAGCACAACCTAGGCCTTATTCTCACCTTGTAATCACCTCAAAGGGTAAGATGTAGTGTTCTTATGTAATTTCTTGAGAGGTTTAGCCACTTGTTAGGCTAAACCTCCATTTTATATTCAAAGATACAATATTGATACTCTTGTTGTTTTTTCTCTTCAAATGATATTATAATGATGTTTTGAGCTCTTTAGCATGCTATGCTATTGATCTTGTGTATTTATATCATGCATGAATGAGTATCAAATCCTTGTGTGTGTTTGATTCAAGGGATTTTCAAAGAACCAACTTGTTTCCCCTCAAAAAACCTTGAATCTGTCCATAGCTTGTAATATCACCTTGTGAGAACTCATGTAATATGACTTAGAAGCATGGATAAATGTTGTTTTGTGTTTTAATATGTATATATATGCATGTTCAAAGTTTCATGTTCATAGCTTTTCATTTGAGTTAGTTTTGATAGGTGTTTTCATGACATAAGTGAGATGCCAATAATCTGTCCATATGGTACCTTACTGCCTTGTTGCTTTGTTTAGGCATAGAAAACTTGGGTTTTGGTCTTAGACCACAAAATAGAACTTGTTATACACAGAACAACGAACATTATTATGTAAATATAATATTTTTAGCCTCAGTGTAAGAGGCTCTTTCCATTTTTTGTTTGAGCTCTCTGTTCTCAGATTTGTGCTTGTCCATTTCTGACATCAAAAAGTCAGAAGTGTTTTGAATGACTTAAACTTGTTTGTTCGACTTGAAACTCTCCAGATATTAACTCTGAATGTTAGGAGAAACTTTCATGTTTTGTGTCCCCCATGATTCCCCCGTTTTGATGATGAAAAAAGTGGATACGTTAGGGATGTATGAAATTCTGTCAGACTGGGCTGTGAAAAGAATTACCTTGCATGCTTTGTTTGAACACCATAACATGCCCCTAAAATAAAGGGAACAATCATGGTAGATGTTTAATGTGTTAGGAAGTTTTCTTGATCTTTACTTTCCAGATTTGATGAGTACAAGAACAGGTACACAAAGAAAGGTGCACAGCAGTCCCTGAAAATGTTTAGGGACGGAGTTTCGGACATTTATTTGTTTTGGGAATTGTTTCCCTTTTTGTGCAAATGTAAATATTAATCCCCCACCCATTTATGTGTTTTATTCACTGTATATAAATGATAAAACCATTTTCTAAAACCAAGTGTGAGTCCACCCAATTCGACTCTCATTTGTGAATAAAAATGAACCTTCCTAGAATAGGAAGACCTCCATATATTAAACCACTATTTTTTGTTTGGGCACAAATAGCAATTCAAAAGGCATAAAATGAATCTACGTGGCACGCATATAGAGACCATCATGGGCGAAGAGAATGCCTAACCCCTTCTCTCTTCGTAACTTAGCCCCCGAACCCACTTTCTCTAAAAAAAGGTTTTTTCTTCGTTTTTCCTAAAATTAAAATGAGGTGGCGACTCTTGCAATTAAATCACAACATCAAGAGGAAACCATTGTGCGGGAACCGAGCGCATTTCCAAAAGCGCATCAGCACGAGGCGAACCCGAATCGCTTTCGCGAGCGATCATTTCGAGGTTCGGTTTCGAGCGCGGGCTCTCACAGTGGCGACTCTGCTGGGGATTTGTTTTAAAGTGGGCTAGACTCTAAATCTTTGTGTGTGCCATGCTTTATGTGCCTTACTTGGGGTGTATATATCTGTGCCCTAACCTCTGTTTTGCAGGGGCGTTTTTTCGCTTATCTTATTTGTATATATATATATATATATATATATATATATATATATATGCATTGCGTGGTGAGTGATTCCCCAAAAAAGGGGTAAAACAAGTAAAAAAAGGAAAAAAAAATGATTTTCTTGTTTTCTTTACGTGCTTTCAAAATGATTTTTTCGAACTCATAGATACCTAACACACATGCACGTTTTTTGAAAAGCGTCTTAGAATCTCAAACCCGAGACGGTAAACCTGGGGCATAAGGGAGCTCACTTGACTTCCCCATAGGGTCAACGGTATACTGTTTCCCCCTTAGCAGCGCCTACGGTTGCTGTGATGGGTGTAAGCCAAGCTTCAAAAGCCGAAATGCGATGTCCATATTCTTTCGAAAATAACACGTCACAGACTTCATGTCGGTTTTTGTCTAAACAATTTTACTTCAATCCTATGAATTCCCAAAAGGTTATAATCGACCTCAATTGTGGATATCATGTTGAAATTCTTGGATTGACTTGAAATTATCAAGACCCTCACATAGACCGTAACCGAATGGTGGATCCCAGAAAGAGTATAGGCCCTTCGTTAGGGGCTCGGACGGCCAATAGTACAGGTGAAAAACGTTGGTCCTATACTTTGGAGAAGGTATCCACTATTCCAGGATTCCATGCGAAAACATGTCAAAACAAAGCAAAGTGCTTGTCCGGCATCCATAGGTTTGTGCATTGCTTGCACTTCAAATTTCGAACAAAAAGAAAAACAAAAAATTGGCTTCTTTAATTCATAAAGCTTCATTCCCCGGAAATCTAAAATAGGTTTCCTTTTTCATCCATCTTGTAGAGGGAGAATTTCTTCTTGTTCTCTAGCGCGACATTCAAGGTCCGTTCCAGGCACCGCTTTGATCAAAGTTCTACTCCGGTTTTCATCATCGATTATGGCCAACAAAGGACAGGCATCATCAAACTCGGCTAAGGGTTTCCCGGACTTCGAGCCAGGGTATGCACTGGAACAGTGGTTGGAAAGGCGCTTGCATGATCACACCAATCGTATGATCAGCATATTCCAAGGACATCAAGAAGAAATGTTAGACCTTGTGGCTACCCTTTTGAAGAAATTGGAGCTCAAAGATCTCCAAGCACTCCATTTCCAAGATGTCAATTCCAACGCGAACTTTCACTCCACCCGAGATATGAGACTCAAGACTTGTAATGATATCTATGTGGGAGCTAGCGAAATGGTGACAACAAATAATTTGAACCCTACTGCCTCTCTAGAGACACGTGAAACTTCAGTGAAACCCACAGAGATCTATCATCAAGCAGTTCGCAGAAGAGGTTTTGTCATAATGGTAGATACTTCAACAATTTGAATGCCCCATTGTCTGTGGTTTTTCAAGACTTAAGCGCTCAAGGATTGCTAAAGCCAGTGGAAAACTATCGTCCCGAAAATCCCACCTATGGAGATCGAAGCAAGTTATGCCAATATCACCAAGCCCGCGGCCACGACACTGATTCATGTTGGGCACTCAGGAAAGCAGTCCAAGACCTTTTTGATGAAGAAGTCATTGAAGTGCCCGTGCCAGAGACAAGCCGTCTGTGTAAAAATCTCACTGCCCAAAGGCCTGTGACTCCATGCTATGTAAAACCCCATCAGATTTTTGCACCAATTGTCAAAGCTAAGGAAAAAGGTTTGGTACGAAATGGGGATAGACACTTCGATGAATTCGAGAGCCCGCTATACAATATCTTCTATGGGTTGGTTGCTCTAGGGATTATGAAACCTATTGAAGGATACAAGCTACCCAGACGATTGCCCAAGCACTTTAACCCCGCAGAGCTCTGCGTGTATCATCAATCCGTGGGTCACGATACAAACTCTTGTTGGTCTCTCAAGCATGTTATCCAAGACCTCATAGATCACAGAGTTATCCCAAGGCCACCTCTAAGGGCCTCATGTTTGAGTAGTTATCCCAGGGACTCATCAACCCCCGAGGAAAGTGTTTCCCCTTAAATATGATTGGATCTCATCAACCCCGAGGAAGGTTATCCCTCTTTTGCTGGTAACAGAAGTGTGTTGACTCGTAAGGTCGTGCCTCTAGTGCATGGATCTCTTTTTGCGTGTGACTGGGCTCACCGCCCCAACTCCTAATCCTGTTCTTTTTGCGTAATACTTAGTAATATGCTCACACATCTTCTTTATCTTCTAAGTCTAAGAGTGTGTTATTGTCTTCGTGCTTTTATTTTATTGCTTGTCATGTAAATGTTTCAGTCAATGAACTTGCCTTATAACCAAGTGCCTTGTAAATCGCGTATCTTGTAGATCTGGACCCGCAAACAATTAATCTCAATTATATAAAATCAATCAATGAAATTTGAACAAAAAATTAGACTGTGATTAATTGAGATGGGAACTAGGGCCGAAGGCAACCGACGAAGTTCACAAAGGCGATCGACAAAGTCACCCGACAAACGAAGATTTCAGGGTGCAATCAAAGACATGTTCAGAAGGGCCAATCAAACGAAAAAGTCCGAAGACTATCACAGTGATGCCAACACAAGTGTCGGCGATTTTCCTTTAATGTATAATGTGTTGTAAATTCTCGCATTTTGTAAATTTATGTTTCAGAAGCTATATGTTTCTTCTTGAGTGAAAAAAAAAAAAAAAAGATGAAAGAGAGCAAAAAAGGAGAGGTTAAAAAAAAAAAAGAAGGAACATTATTCATTTACTTTGGTACATACCATTCGCTTTATTGTTTAAATCAATTGTTTTAGAAAGGATATCGCGGCACTTCAAGTTTATGTGTACGCCTTCAACGACGGCATCTGGCAATTCATAATGAAGACTTCATCGCTCGTTACACTAAGAACGAGACGTGGACCGAGGGTCCGACAATCTCATGTGACATTATCAATTTCAAGGAGCACCGCGCTGCGAAGCCAATCTGAATTAAATAAGATCTCGATCTTTCAACTTTGGGCAAAGTACCATCGACGACGACAACTGGTGACTTCAGTTGGAGACCAACGTGCTCTACCAACCCCTTACACTGAGGGAGCCCAAAACGACGTAATCAATCTTGGAAAGCGAGACAACAGCGAAGGCCTCTCATCAAACGAGGTCAAACGGCGGCGCGAATCATAAGTCATGCCCAACGATGTTCTCATCTTGATCTGTCACGGTCTAATTTGAGTTTAAATGATTTGTGAATCTTATCTAAATGAAAACTAAAATACTAATCGGATGCTATAAGGGTCCATTTGATTTTGAGGCACTTGACCATTAACTCTTGTTTAAGTCTTGAGTCTTTGATTTCAATGTGTAAGCATACTTTTCCCGAGTATAGGGGCTTCCCCCTGCCCTTGTCCTTCCGTCATCTAATTTCTGCTCAAACACAATGTCGGAGATCCCACTGGGATTTCCCTTTGCTTCTCAAAACACTGGCCTCGTGCCTTCCCCTGCCAACTCCTGCAAGTTGTCACAGCAAAAGAGACAAAGGAATGCTATTCCTTATATTTCAAACTCTCAATGTCGGCAATTGATCTCGAATGAATGAGCACGAACTGGGGCTGCATGTCAAAGTTTCGGGTTTTGTTTCAAGAGCAATGATGTGGCTTCATGACAGTACGATTTGTTGAGAATGGTTTTGACACGCCCCAAGTCCCGGGATTCCCTAATAGAACCTCGAACCTGGTGCGCGTAACTAACAAGAAACAAGAAACTAACGGGAAACAGGAACAATACCTGTTAAAAAAAAACTGACATGATATATATACTTAAGAGTAGGGAGCTAAGATAGCTCACACGAGTCCTAGACCAAGAAAATTAAAACCAAACAAGGTTACATACAGCGGAAGACATGCCTAGCAAATAAGCTGGCAACAAGAACTGTCTAGGGACAACAAATACTACCCCAATACAAGCCCAGAGTTTATTAACTCATACAAGATCGTCCTTACCAAAATATAAAAGGACCCTAACTTCGAACAAGAATTTCCTGCTGAGTAAGTTCCCAGCTAAGTCGAGCCTCACTGCGTACTATCCCCTGCTTTCCTGGGGGGGAAATTAAACAAATAAAGGGTGAGATAAATCTCAGTAAGCTATTAACATGCAACTACATGACATGTTATCACGAAATTCCAGTAGATACTCAAGTAATCATATATCAAGTATCATCAAGTAACAAGTATAGGAGAGGCTAAGCCAACTCAACAAGTAATCAAGCTCAAGATATGATCAGGTAACAAGTAGTCAAGTAGTGTGAGAGGCTAGACCAGCTCACCAAGATGCACATAGGCCTATCACGCATTTGTACCTGAATCCTTCCTTATTCCACCCAAGAATACCATTTGTTGTCGATGCTTTTCTAGCCGAGGACAACCAAGAACAAGAACAAGAACTGCTGTGCAGTATATAAGAAGACCTGGTAACCAGTGTCATCCACAAGAACAAGATCTACGTGGTGTTCAAGACAAGAGTTAGCATTCACTTAGGTCAGGCTTATTGCTCCAACCAAGGAAGCTATGCCCTTACTATGGCCGGTAGTAAGGGGTCAAGCGGAAATACATAGGGACCCGATTATCACTTAAACCCCAGCTCTCGCGACAAGCGTGAACCTATATATTTTCGAACAAGCAAGGAGAACCAGCTGGACTCACACAAGAATGCACAAGTAGATGTTTACTTGAACTACGAGAATAGAACTAAGTCCCATATTAGTGGACCAGTCTTTATGCACCATGTAATCATGTATCATGTGCTCACGAGAATATGCACTATGTAATCATGTATCATGTGCTCACGAGAATATAAGTACACGTACGCAATTATTACAAATACAAACCAAGATAACAATGGCACATAAGGTGTCCACGTAACACGATCAATCCAAGTAAGAGTCCATTTATAACAGACTTCAGTCAAGTAGTAGGGTATATCACTTTGTCACATGCCAAGTTTGCACGTACATATTCATATCACGTTTAACACATTAAAGTGTCTATCACGATACCCTTACTATCAAGTAGAGCTCAATACATTATACTCTAAACACGTAGTAGAATAGGTCACATTGTACCTAGACACAGTCATATCTCACGTATATGTATCGTTAATAATCGAATACATTTTCCAGCACATATTGTGTTCTGTAGTTATTCTTATTAACTTAAATCGTAGTATTCATGATTATATGAATTATCTTCATATTACACTAGTCCCTATTTTCTTTAGGAACCCATTTCAAGACAAGATATCTTCTTTATTCTTTATATACTTCATTTAGTATATACACGATTAAAACCAATCACTAGCACTTTAGTGTTTGTTCATAACACTTACAATACACACGTATCAAATTCAAATTTGTAGTAGAGTTATTCATTCTCTATCTAGTTCCATATCCCAACTCTTTTGGTTATTCATACCACGTACCAATCAATCAAGAAGCCACATTCTATCAAGTAAATATATGCAAGATTTGCATATACACATCAAGACTCTTTCAAGTTTATTACCATACACATATATTGGTGTCAAGGCACGTACAAGATTTTATAATCTTATATTCAAGTCTTAATCCAATTATTTGGATGTTCAAGTCATGTACAAGGTTTTATTGTCTTATAC
The DNA here is from genome assembly GCA_026119855.1 of Campanula takesimana. Lineage (NCBI taxonomy): Eukaryota > Viridiplantae > Streptophyta > Magnoliopsida > Asterales > Campanulaceae > Campanula > Campanula takesimana. Next base: position 1,039,707 of record JAOWBW010000034.1, read on the forward strand.
CTCAAGTTACTGTCTCAACTTAAGACATTCAAGATATTCAGGACATTCAATACATATACAAGATTTTATCATCTTATATCCAAGTTCTCAATCCATTTCTTTGGATGGTTAAACATGTACAAGAGTTAATTATCTTATACTTCAAGTTCAAGCTAGGAAGATGAATTATACATCTTTCACGAATTATTTTCCAATCCTTTTCTTAGGACATTCAAGCTCAAGACATTAGTTGGTGCCCCTAAAGTACACAACCATTAACTTCAAGACACATAAAAGAGTTACTACTCTTATATCCAAGTTATCATTTAATTATGATTCAAGTCCACATTTCATTTGTTCACAAAGGGACTATTTTTCAGTACTAGAGTGTTCTACAACACTTATCTAGGCCATCTAGGGTAGTACCCTAAACCTAGACCCAGACTACTTCAAGTTCAAATTAAGTAAATGAGCTATACCACTCATACTTACAAGTTCTTAATCCCCTACATAGGATATTCAATCTCAAGTCATTGTTTTAATGCCCCTAAGGTGCACAATCCTTGGCTTCAAGACAAGCATAACACATAAGTGCTTGTTCATAGAACTTTCAAGACATATAAAAGAGTTCTTCCTTTTATACTCAAGTTCTCATTTTAATTTAATGAGTAATCATGTTCAAGACTCACTTCTGATACCCCTAATGTGTCACAACACTTTCTAGGACATCTTATCTTAAGGCTATATGCCTTAGGAGGGATAAGCTTTCAATTTAATTTAGATTTAAAACACTTTGGTTGAAACAGGGGACCGGGCGGGCGCCTACAAGGGACCGGGCGGGCGCCTGTTAAAGCACTTTAGAAACCCAAAACTTCTGTTGAAAAGGGCGGGCGCTTGGTGGGTAACCAGGCGGGCGCTCGGTACGATTTTTAGCAAATTCCAAATTCTTTCCCAGGCTTAGTAATCCCCGTCCCAAGCGTAGGAGTATACTTTTACTAACCCTTAGGCAATACCCAAGACACTATTTCAAGCTCAATTCATTTCTTTTACCGTCCCATAAATAATAGGACAATTTCCTTTTATTCATTTTAATATTTCACCGACCCAAAAGTATAAGTACAATTTTATATTATACTAATATACCCATTTAGAGATACTTCCATTTATTTCCCCGTACCACAAATAATGGTACAATTTTTCTAATAATATTTAAATCAAGTTACTATTTTACCGTCTCACCAATAGGAGTAATTTTCCTATTAATCTTTTAACAAACCCAGAAGGGTTAACCAATTTGAAGCACTTTTCAAGTTTCTTTCATACATACGCAGTATATTTATACTCCCTTCGTCCCAAAATTACAAGTATCACAATTAATTGCTCAAAACACAATTTTAACAAAAACAGGTAGCGGGAATAACATATATGCATGTTATTACAAGTAAGGGGGAGTCAATAACTTACCTAGTCAAAAATCAAGTTGACCCAAATTAATTTCTGATCGGCCTGGAACGCTCTATTCAACGCCACGAATATTTATCCGGGACCAGAATCACGAACAGAGGAATAATTAAGCTCGAGGACTCGAGAATAGGAAGAATCCTAACCTTGGCTTTAGAACAGAAGGAGACGTACAGAGAATTGGGGAAGAAATACTTCCTCCAGCAAACCAAAACAAGATATACTTGGAACTTTCCAAGAATTGCAATTTGGCCCCTCAAGTTCCAACTTTGACAAAAAGGCCCCTAAACTTTCAACTCTGACATTTAGCCACCTTAATTTTCTAAAGTAATTAAATAATTAACTCAAATAAAATAGCATATAAATATGCTAACCAAGAATTTAACAAGCAAGTCAAATATTTAACGAGATTAAGGATGGGCGTTACATCCTCCCCACCTTAAAGAAAATTCGTCCTCGAATTTTACTGATCAAGATTATAACATATATAATCAACAAGTAGAACTCAAGAGCAATCAAGAATATACACATATACTCACAAATAGACATTACACGTATGCTCATAAATATTCTATGCAATCAAGATGTATCAATTATAACATCAAAACACATAAAGTCAAACAGACTCGATTAGTCAATCCACTATATCGGTGAAACTTGACATATCCACTAGAAATAATAGAACTGGTCATATCCTCCAGATCACTGTAATACTAGTCAAATCCACTAGGCAATCTCAGATACTGAAGTCGTGGTTATCCATCGTTTCAATATTCAGAACTGACTTTACGTATATCAATCCATCAAGACAATCCATCAAAAGATGTAGCTCTCAGTGTCAAATAATTAACAATAGAGCTGCCCTCGAAATTCATTAATGAATCTCTAACAAGATCAAGAATATCTCAATAACACGCGTACCTTGGTTATTTCCACTTATAGGTCAACACAGATACTCACTTCAGACATCCACTACAAGGTAGATATATCCTCTATCAAGAAATTCTCAAGTTGAATCTTCAACTCGTTTAACTCAATCGAGGTCAAGAACATTAATCCAGGTGTCAGCACTGTATTTGCACTGTAACCACTCAAGATAACCCAGTTTCTCATCAAGAATAGATACATCCATCTGGTTTGGTTTAGAAATTCCACTATCAATCACATAGGTTAAATACCCAGTATAATCTCGAGAACCCTTTCTAGACTTTCAATGCAGAACATAAAGGTTATGCATAAATCTATCATGCTCATATATATAGTCAAGCATACTAGCATAGAAATAATTACAATCTATTGTGGTAAACAAGAATGGCATAACATCTAGAAAGCCAAATCATAACACGTAAGAGCCAAGCCATAACACGTATCACATCAATGTCCCATCTAGGTAACATGACCAAGTTAGCATAGAACGTATAGGGTGTTATCACCCACACTTCTATCAAGCTCTTACTAATAACAATATCAACACGTAGTCTCTTACTAGAGAATACACTTCCACGCAATTCACGAGATAAGGACAAGCATTCATATATAGCACGAAACAATGTCCACAAGACAAGATAGATACGCCTAAGTCTTTAAAGACTCGCGCTCTCGATTCTCAAACCATCTAATCCAATTGGATCAATCCTATCAACACCAGTCCTATGCCTGGTATAACAACAAGTAACGAAGCACTCGACGTCGGTAGCACGCCCAAGACTAACCCAACCTAGGCCATAGACCCTATCCAGGCTTAGAGCTAAACCATAGCTCTGATACCATACTGACACGCCCCAAGTCCCGGGATTCCCTAATAGAACCTCGAACCTGGTGCGCGTAACTAACAAGAAACAAGAAACTAACGGGAAACAGGAACAATACCTGTTAAAAACAAAACTGACATGATATATATACTCAAGAGTAGGGAGCTAAGATAGCTCGCACGAGTCCTAGACCAAGAAAATTTAAACCAAACAAGGTTACATACAGCGGAAGACATGCCTAGCAAAGAAGCTGGCAACAAGAACTGTCTAGGGACAACAAATACTACCCCAATACAAGCCCAGAGTTTATTAACTCATACAAGATCGTCCTTATCAAAATATAAAAGGACACTAACTTCGAACAAGAATATCCTGCTGAGTAAGTTCCCAGCTAAGTCGAGCCTCACTGCGTACTATCCCCTGCTTTCCTGGGGGGGGGAATTAAACAAATAAAGGGTGAGATAAATCTCAGTAAGCTATTAACATGCAACTACATGACATGTTATCACGAAATTCCAGTAGATACTCAAGTAATCATATATCAAGTATCATCAAGTAACAAGTATAGGAGAGGCTAAGCCAACTCAACAAGTAATCAAGCTCAAGATATGATCAGGTAACAAGTAGTCAAGTAGTGTGAGAGGCTAGACCAGCTCACCAAGATGCACATAGGCCTATCACGCATTTGTACCTGAATCCTTCCTTATTCTCCCAAGAATACCATTTGTTGTCGATGCTTTTCTAGCTGAGGACAACCAAGAACAAGAACAAGAACTGCTGTGCAGTATATAAGAAGACCTGGTAACCAGTGTCATCCACAAGAACAAGATCCACGTGGTGTTCAAGACAAGAGTTAGCATTCACTTAGGTCAGGCTTATTGCTCCAACCAAGGAAGCTATGCCCTTACTATGGCCGGTAGTAAGGGGTCAAGCGGAAATACATAGGGACCCAATTGTCACTTAAACCCCAGCTCTCGCGACAAGCGTGAACCTATATATTTTCGAACAAGCAAGGAGAACCAGCTGGACTCACACAAGAATGCACAAGTAGATGTTTACTTGAACTACGAGAATAGAACTAAGTCCCATATTAGTGGACCAGTCTTTATGCACCATGTAATCATGTATCATGTGCTCACGAGAATATGCACTATGTAATCATGTATCATGTGCTCACGAGAATATAAGTACACGTACGCAATTATTACGAATACAAACCAAGATAACAATGGCACATAAGGTGTCCACGTAACACGATCAATCCAAGTAAGAGTCCATTTATAACAGACTTCAGTCAAGTAGTAGGGTATATCACTTTGTCACATGCCAAGTTTGCACGTACATATTCATATCACGTTTAACACATTAAAGTGTCTATCACGATACCCTTACTATCAAGTAGAGCTCAATACATTATACTCTAAACACGTAGTAGAATAGGTCACATTGTACCTAGACACAGTCATATCTCACATATATGTATCGTTAATAATCGAATACATTTTCCAGCACATATTGTGTTCTGTAGTTATTCTTATTAACTTAAATCGTTGTATTCATGATTATATGAATTATCTTCATATTACACTAGTCCCTATTTTCTTTAGGAACACATTTCAAGACAAGATATCTTCTTTATTCTTTATATACTTCATTTAGTATATACACGATTAAAACCAATCACTAGCACTTTAGTGTTTGTTCATAACACTTACAATACACACGTATCAAATTCAAGTATGTAGTAGAGTTATTCATTCTCTATCTAGTTCCATATCCCAACTCTTTTGGTTATTCATACCACGTACCAATCAATCAAGAAGCCACATTCTATCAAGTAAATATATGCAAGATTTGCATATACACATCAAGACTCTTTCAAGTTTATTACCATACATATATATTGGTGTCAAGGCACGTACAAGATTTTATAATCTTATATTCAAGTCTTAATCCAATTATTTAGATGTTCAAGTCATGTACAAGGTTTTATTGTCTTATACCTCAAGTTACTGTCTCAACTTAAGACATTCAAGATATTCAGGACATTCAATACATATACAAGATTTTATCATCTTATATCCAAGTTCTCAATCCATTTCTTTGGATGGTTAAACATGTACAAGAGTTAATTATCTTATACTTCAAGTTCAAGCTAGGAAGATGAATTATACATCTTTCACGAATTATTTTCCAATCCTTTTCTTAGGACATTCAAGCTCAAGACATTAGTTGGTGCCCCTAAAGTACACAACCATTAACTTCAAGACACATAAAAGAGTTACTACTCTTATATCCAAGTTATCATTTAATTATGATTCAAGTCCACATTTCATTTGTTCACAAAGGGACTATTTTTCAGTACTAGAGTGTTCTACAACACTTATCTAGGCCATCTAGGGTAGTACCCTAAACCTAGACCCAGACTACTTCAAGTTCAAATTAAGTAAATGAGCTATACCACTCATACTTACAAGTTCTTAATCCCCTACATAGGATATTCAATCTCAAGTCATTGTTTTAATGCCCCTAAGGTGCACAATCCTTGGCTTCAAGACAAGCATAACACATAAGTGCTTGTTCATAGAACTTTCAAGACATATAAAAGAGTTCTTCCTTTTATACTCAAGTTCTCATTTTAATTTAATGAGTAATCATGTTCAAGACTCACTTCTGATACCCCTAAGGTGTCACAACACTTGCTAGGACATCTTATCTTAAGGCTATATGCCTTAGGAGGGATAAGCTTTCAATTTAATTTAGATTTAAAACACTTTGGTTGAAACAGGGGACCGGGCGGGCGCCTGTTAAAGCACTTTAGAAACCCAAAACTTCTGTTGACAAGGGCGGGCGCTTGGTGGGTAACCAGGCGGGCGCTCGGTACGATTTTTAGCAAATACCAAATTCTTTCCCAGGCTTAGAAATCCCCGTCCCAAGCGTAGGAGTATACTTTTACTAACCCTTAGGCAATACCCAAGACACTATTTCAAGCTCAATTCATTTCTTTTACCGTCCCATAAATAATAGGACAATTTCCTTTTATTCCATTTTAATATTTCACCGACCCAAAAGTATAAGTACAATTTTATATTATACTAATATACCCATTTAGAGATACTTCCATTTATTTCCCCGTACCACAAATAATGGTACAATTTTTCTAATAATATTTAAATCAAGTTACTATTTTACCGTCTCACGAATAGGAGTAATTTTCCTATTAATCTTTTAACAAACCCAGAAGTGTTAACCAATTTGAAGCACTTTTCAAGTTTCTTTCATACATACGCAATATATTTATACTCCCTTCGTCCCAAAATTACAAGTATCACAATTAATTGCTCAAAACACAATTTTAACAAAAACAGGTAGCGGGAATAACATATATGCATGTTATTACAAGTAAGGGGGAGTCAATAACTTACCTAGTCAAAAATCAAGTTGACCCAAATTAATTTCTGATCGGCCTGGAACGCTCTATTCAACGCCACGAATATTTATCCAGGACCAGAATCACGAACAGAGGAATAATTAAGCTCGAGGAGTCGAGAATAGGAAGAATCCTAACCTTGGCTTTAGAACAGAAGGAGACGTACAGAGAATTGGGGAAGAAATACTTCCTCCAGCAAACCAAAACAAGATATACTTGGAACTTTCCAAGAATTGCAATTTGGCCCCTCAAGTTCTAACTTTGACAAAAAGGCCCCTAAACTTTCAACTTTGACATTTAACCACCTTAATTTTCTAAAGTAATTAAATAATTAACTCAAATAAAATAGCATATAAATATGCTAGCCAAGAATTTAACAAGCAAGTCAAATATTTAACGAGATTAAGGATGGGCGTTACAGGTTTGTTTCGGGTAACACGGAAATTCAGATGGCAGAATGCCAGGGTATAAGACAACTCTCAATGACAGTTGATTCCTCAAAGAAGGAGTATTGAATGTCAGAGCATGTGAATCATGATCAACAGCAAAGCCTCGAATGTGGGATGACTCTCATAGACAGTCGGTCCCTTAATGTGGGAATCAATAGAAACAAAGTGCCATCTCGGATTGTCAGTATGGCCTGCGAAGCTCAAAGCTCTTTTCTTCAGCAACATCGGGATTGCGTCCCGCCGAGCAACTCTCAAAGACAGTTAACCCGACTGATTGGGTATTGTGTATCAGAAATTGTGAATTGCCTCCAACAGCGAGACATCGAACACTTGAATAACTCTCAATGACAGTTAAACCCCCAAAGGTTGAAATGCCAAAACATGAAGTTGTGTCCAAACGACAAATGCTACAAGAGGTTCATATGCCTGATTCAGGGGGTTGTCCTATAGCATGACTGGGGCTTCCGTAGCCAACATCCGAGGTTGATCTTTGCGAGACACTGGGGCTTCAGCAGCAAGAATGTTGGGGGTCGATATCAGAAAGAACAAATGGGGTTTCTTCAGCCAGCAACTGGGGCTGACCCAACTATAGCATCCGGAGATACCGTTGAGTAATCTTGATCAAATGGGTGTTCGAAATTGACCTTTTGAGTGCGCGCGCTAGGCTTTCGGCTTCGCTTCACCATACACATATCCATACTCCTCATTTTCGCAAAAATGCAAAATTCATAATAAAGTGCAATCCATTCCATTCATGATTCTCCCTCTGATTCATTCATAAGCTTTCAGTCATTAATTGATAACAAGAAAAGTTTGAGATGCGAGCGATGCACATGAGTCAAATAAAAGAAAAAAAAATAAAAGAAAAATCAAGTCCAAAAGGAATCATCGTGTAAAAGGAGAAATTTGACTTTCACCCTCCAAATGAAAAGTGGTTGCAAAATGAAAAAGGAATGTATTCTTGTTCCAATATTTCTCTGAATCTCTCAATTTTAAGGATTCCAATCCGTGTATGTGTTCTAAAACTTTTGTTGCACATGAATGACACTCTCGAGCACATTAATGTCAAAGATATATTTCGCTTGCTCTTGGAAATCTCTTGCAGGTACAAATCGCACACCCTGCCACATCGTGGTCCTCAAAAGAAGTTTCCTCATCAACATCAATGCTAAGGGAATGAGATTTCCCTATGCCCTTTCTGCAAAATCAGTTTGACTTGCCAACTTCAAACTACGTTGGTCTGATTCTCGAAAGAGATACGTAGGCAGCTTGAATTTTCAGGCACGACCACATACTTGCAAAAAATCTTATGCAAGTACACATCATCCATTCTGCCACATCGTGATCTTCACAAGAAGGATCCTCGACAATATCGACGCTAATATTTCTGCGTAGGGAGCGAAATTTCCCAGTGACCTTTTGAACAATAAAATGTTCGACTTGATAACGTTGAACTACGTTGGTCTGATTCTCGAAAGAGATACGTAGGCAGCCTAAATTTTCAGGCACGACCACATACTTGCAAAAAATCTTATGCGGGTACGAAGTTGGAACCACACAATGAATCACATCTTGGTTTCACAAAGAGGTTGCTCATTGCAAGCGATCAAAATCCCACAAGAGTTGCAGGAGCTCCAAAAGTGAAGAAGATTAAACTGTGAAATAATCAAAAACCCTATTAGGAGAATCAGGGATCCAAAATGAGGTTGCAGCACTCAAAACAGTACCGATGGGTCACGCGAAGCGATGGTTCATTGCTTGATAAAGCACAAAAATCTCATCACACAGCAATTCAAAGGCAGAGGAATCTGAACAGCGCAGAATGCAGCGTATCCTTGATTTTATTTTGTGCATATAAATAGCTTCAGTTGTTTATTGCCCTTGGTCTTCTCGAAAGAGCGAGATTACCTCCCTTGAACTGCGCAACGTCGTATGTTCCCCTTTTGAAATGATGTTATTCCACCTTGGTCTTCTCGAAAAAGCGAGATTACCTCCCCTGAAACTGCGCAACGTCGTAGGTCCCCCTTTTTGAAAAGATATGTTATTCCACCTTGGTCTTCTCGAAAAAGCGAGATTACCTCCCCTGAAACTGCGCAACGTCGTAGGTCCCCCCTTTGTGAAAATATATGTTATTCCACCTTGGTCTTCTCGAAAGAGCGAGATTACCTCCCTTGAAACTGCGCAACGTCGTAGGGCCCCCTTTTGAAAAGATATGTTGTTCCAGCTTGGTCTTCTCAGGCACCCGAGATTACTTCCCCGAACTGCGCAACGTCGTACGTTCTCCATTTATGATAACCATCCCCTTGCAAAGAGAGATCGAATCTCAATGCACCCCTTTACTCGGATTGTACCTTGCGTCAATCCTTGAGTCGTGATTGGTCTTAAGCCTTCTCTTAAATTGTGTGAGTCGGTTCTAATCAGAACTATGACTCGACTTGATTCCCATGGAGGGATACGTAGGCAGTTCATAACGTTGGACTCAGTCGCCCATTCTCGCAATTTGTTGGTCAAATACCAACCCCCCAGAAAAGAGAGATGGAATCTCAATGCTCCCCCCAGAAAAGAGATATAGAATCTCAAAGCAATTTGTTGGTCAAATACCAACCCCCCAGCAAAGAGAGATGGAATCTCAATGCTCCCCCCAGCAAAGAGAGATGGAATCTCAATGCAATCCCCAGCAAAGAGAGATAGCTTCTCAATGCTACCCCCAGCAAAGAGAGATGGAATCTCAATTCTAACCCCAGCAAAGAGAGATGGAATCTCAATGCAACCCCCTGCTTTAAATTTTAATAAACATGAACTACGTTTGGTCTGATTCTCGATAGAGATACGTAGGTAAAACGGGAAACCGGAACCGACCATTTCCTGTGTTTGATTGATTGTTTGAGTTAGAACTACGGAGGCTTGATTCTCGAAAGAGATACGTAGGAAGTCCTACTTTGGACCCAGCCGTTACACCCTAGACGAGATCGAGTGTCTCTTAGTGAATCGTAGAATCCCCTTTAACAAGGAGATTCGACGAGGGGCTCTGTAGATACCCCGATCTCGCACCCCTTTTCAAACCCCGAATCGGTCTAAACCCTGAAACTGACCTAGAACCCTCGATTTGGCTGTGCGGGACTGCCGTGATCCTTATCGGTGCATCGAATGGACGAACGGACTTCAAATTCATGATCAGAGCGAAAAAACGAGTAAACAGGCAAAAAATCCATTTTTCGAGGTGCGGGACCGGAAACGGGTACCGCACCCCTCGAACTGCTCGTTGTTATCCATTATGTGCATTAAAAATATATTATTGTCGTTCCTTGCTCATAAAAATATTTCAGATATACCAGCCTGACCAGAAAAATATTCTGAGCAACTTTCATGTTGGACTCGCGGACAACCGGGACACCAGAGGCGCTCACAACGGAGCAGTTACGGAGCAGAAAGCCGGAGCTGAAAAGATGGTTATCCACATTGCAAAATATCTCAAAATATCTAAGCAAGTGGTGAAGAAGAGCAAAAATATATTATTGTCGTTCCTTGCTTATGAAAATATTTCAGATATACCGGCCTGACCAGAAAAATATTCCGAGCAACTTTCATGTTGGACCCGCGGACAACCGGGACACCGGAGACGCGCACAACGGAGCAGTTGCGGAGTTAATGCCAGAACAGAGATAAGGAAGATGACTTGAATCCTTAGTGTAAGAAGGATAGATAATGATATAAAAAAATCACCTCCCTCCTCCAATTTACAACCTCCCCCTTCCAATTTACAACCAATTTACAACCTCCTTCCTCCATATTACCATCTCCCTCATCCATTATTTAAAAAGAATTCATTCACACATCACACACACACCACTCTCCATATTCACCACCACCCTTACTTGCTCTCTCTCAAGTAACCCTAAAACACCCTCAACCACCACCACACCACCACTATACCACCATAGCACCACCACCACACAAACACTAAACTCAAACCCTTTCAAACACTAAGCAAAAGCCTTAGAAAACAAACCAAAAAAAAGACTTCCCTTGGAAGCAAAGGGAGCACAACCTAGGCCTTATTCTCACCTTGTAATCACCTCAAAGGGTAAGATGTAGTGTTCTTATGTAATTTCTTGAGAGGTTTAGCCACTTGTTAGGCTAAACCTCCATTTTATATTCAAAGATACAATATTGATACTCTTGTTGTTTTTTCTCTTCAAATGATATTATAATGATGTTTTGAGCTCTTTAGCATGCTATGCTATTGATCTTGTGTATATATATCATGCATGAATGAGTATCAAATCCTTGTGTGTGTTTGATTCAAGGGATTTTCAAAGAACCAACTTGTTTCCCCTAAAAAAACCTTGAATCTGTCCATAGCTTGTAATATAACCTTGTGAGAACTCATCTAATCTGACTTAGAAGCATGGATAAATGTTGTTTTGTGTTCTTAATATGTATATATATGCATGTTTAAAGTTTCATGTTCATAGCTTTTCATTTGAGTTAGTTTTGATAGGTGTTTTCATGACATAAGTGAGATGCCAATAATCTGTTCATATGGTACCTTACTGCCTTGTTGCTTTGTTTAGGCATAGAAAACTTGGGTTTTGGTCGTAGACCACAAAAGAGAACTTGTTCTACACAGATTTGTGCTATCTGTTCTCAGATTTGTGCTTGTCCATTTCTGACATCAAAAAGTCAGAAGTGTTTTGAATGACTTAAACTTGTTTGTTGGACTTGAAACTCTCCAGATCTTAACTTTGACATGTTAGGAGAAACTTTTCATGTTTTGTGTCCCCCATGATTCCCCCGTTTTGATGATGAAAAAAGTGGATACGTTAGGGATGTATGAAATTCTGTCAGACTGGGCTGTGAAAAGAATTGCCTTGCATGCTTTGTTTGAACACCATAACATGCCCCTAAAATCAAGGGAAAAATCATGGTAGATGTTTAATGTGTTAGGAAGTTTTATTGACCTTTACTTTCCAGATTGGATGAGTACAAGAACAGGTACACAAAGAAAGGTGCACAGCAGTCCCTGAAAATGTTTAGGGACGGAGTTTCGGACATTTATTTGTTTTGGGAATTGTTTCCCTTTTTGTGCAAATGTAAATATTAATCCCCCACCCCTTTATGTGTTTTATTCACTGTATATAAATGATAAAACCATTTTCTAAAACCAAGTGTGAGTCCACCCAAATCGACTCCCATTTGTGAATAAAAATGAATTTTCCTAGAATAGGAAGACCTCCATATATTAAACCACCATTTTTTGTTAGGGCACAAAATAGCAATTCAAAAGGCATAAAATGAATCTACGTGGCACGCATATAGAGACCATCATGGGCGAAGAGAATGCCTAACCCCTTCTCTCTTCGTAACTTAGCCCACGAACCCACTTTCTTTAAAAAAAGGTTTTTTCTTCGTTTTTCCTAAAATTAAAATGAGGTGGCGACTCTTGCAATTAAATCACAGCATCAAGAGGAAACCATTGTGCGGGAACCGAGCGCATTTCCAAAAGCGCATCAGTACGAGGCGAACCCGAATCGCTTTCGCGAGCGATCATTTCGAGGTTCGGTTTCGAGCGCGGGCTCTCACACTAGGTAAAACATTATTTAGAGATAATTTTTTTTTAAAAAAAAAAGACATTTACTTTTAGACAATGAGAAAATTTTGTGGGAAACTAGTTGCTCCAAAAGTTATAAAAAAAATCTTGTTTTTATAGGGTTTAGAGAATATTATGTCCTAGTCCCTGGATAATATGAAATCTACGTTTTAAGACAAATACATTTTTGAGTTACATCCTAATCATATGAAATATTTTATGTAATTATTTAGTCCTTTAGTGGATAACTGCACCCCCCCCCCCCCCCGCTCTCATTCTATACCCATCCACACAGATTTGTTCTCTCTCTCTCTCTCTCTCTCTCTCTATCCCTCTCTCTCTCTCTCTCTCTCTCTCTCTCTCTCTCTCTCTCTATATATATATATATATATATATATATATATATATATATAGTTCCTCACCGGTAACCTTCCCCTCCCCTCTCCAGTTACCCCTCCCTTCTCCGGCGACTCCTTTCCTCTTTCTCCGACAATCTGTCTTCGATCTCCTCCCCTCCGACCAAACTCCCGCGAACCCTTCGGCAACCATCTTTCTCTCCCAATCTCCAGCAACTTCTTCTACCGACTCCGACCACTCCATTACCTCCAGCCACTCCTTACGCCGGCGTCCTCCATTTCTGTCCAAGCTTAGATCCACATATACCCTATCCCGATTTTCTCGTACTTGGTCCCAGATCTACCTTAAATGCCATCTCCCTCCACAACTCCGGTGACCGTCTCCCTCCCCAACTCCGGCCAGATCTGGAACTCTATCGCCCAACCTCACCTACACGAGCGTCTCAGTTGACGAACTAGACATGCCGAACTACGCTACCACGGTTGTCAAACTCCGGCGGACTAATAGTTCACTCTTCAAGCCCTATATCCATCGGATCTACAACCTCTCCCTAGTCCGACATACTTCTGTGATTCACATTTGTCTTACTCTGAGCAAACAACAACAATGTTGATTCTCTCTTTTATTTTATTTGATTGCTTACTGGTGTGTGAGAGAAAAGGTAGAAGCCAACATTGAATGATTGAAGATTTTTTTTTCAAATAATTCCCTTTTGAATCCATATGTACCAGAATGACACTAGGGAAAATTTATGCACCAAAATGACCACTTTCTTTGAAGTCGGCATTGGTAGTGCCATTTTTAGCTTGAAGTCGGCATTTGCCGACTTAGGTCAGAATTTAGGGTAATTCGTCAAGTCCGCATTGACAATGCCGACTTTAGCTAGGGTTTCCAGAAATCGTCATTGCCAATGCCAACTTTATCACACTCCCGTTTATACCTCAAACCAGCCTCTTCTTTCTCATCATCCTTTCATTATTTTTCTCTCCACTTCAAAGATGTTTATACCTCAAGACTAGCCTCTTCTTTCTCATCCTTTCATTATTTTTCTCTCCATTTTAAAGTTCAAACATTCTGCAATATTTGGTGAATAAAAAGATTCAAGCATTTAAGGTACATTTTAATATTTTTTATCTAACTTTTTATGTGTATAATGTGAATGTAAACTAGAGTTATTTGTTGTTTTTTATGTAAATGCATTGGTAATAAAATAATTATTATGATTTTGACTGTCGAATTAATTTGTTTAGGGAAAAATATGAGTGGAGTGACACTTATTTTCATGTGCTACTGGGGAAGAGATGATGAACACCCGTTTGAAGATAGTAATCTTGAACAAGGGCCGAAATGTCCACTTAGGGCAAAAACTCGTTGGAGTTACAAAAAATTGATTAAGAAGTTATATAAGAAAATTGGGGTAGATGTTGGATATTATGCCCTAGGCCCTTGAGAAAGGCCTATGCGTTATATCATAGCTTCATTGTTATAGAGATAACAAACCTGATTATTATATCTTTTGCATGTTTATTATAATGATCATTGTTCCTAGCACTTATGAAGGGCTAGCATGAGTTTAATGGATAATCATATAATGATTATAGCGCATAGGATGCGGATTAAACTTATGGGTACATGTTGGAGAACAAGTACTGGATAGACCCGTTATGAGATTTATGTCATGGTCAAATGTCATAATTAAATCTCATAATAGTTATATTATTCATCCTTAGACCTGAGATTATCATAGTCTTCCACATGGTGAACATTATGTTTGACGTACTCAAACGCTACCCCTAACCAGGAAGTTATAAAGGCTACGATTGGCATAATCAGATTCTTGTAGGGAAGAATGATAAGTCAAGATGTGATTTGTCCCTCTCTCAATAGAGATATCTGCTTGGTCACTCGATGAGTGAGATTGATAATAGTGTACGGCCGTACCCAAATGAATTGAAGCGTTTAATGTTATTTGCTCATATCAATCTACTCGAGATAGAGAAAGCATTGGACAACATAAGTTGACGTGGACCATGACTTATGTCCAATATGATATCGTGTGACAAAGTGATTGTGATATGTTCTATAAGTTTAATTTGGGCTTTCAAATTTATACTAATTGGGTAGTCATAATGGCTTGCTAGAGTCCGCTTATGACTTATGGGTTCTGACTCGTTCGGACTCGTTGCCAACTTAGTATAATCCTATTGGGTCACACACAATAGAACGGATTGAATAAGGCACAGAAAAAATATGAAAAACTGGATCCTGCTGGAAGGATCCGTACGGATGGTTTGGGAGCCACCCAACCAATCCGTACGGATGGTTTGTCCAGACGGAAAACAGTTTGTTCAGATCTCTTGTTTGACAAGGAATTCTGATCCCAAAAGGAATTAGGTTTATACCCTATTATATATGTGTGCAGTCAGGTTTGAGAAACCAAATGGTTGATTTTAGAAATCGTAACATGTTGTTTGAGAAACAATTACACACATATAGAGGGGATTATTAGTTTTGAGATTTAGAATCATCAAAACTCAATAATCAATGGAGAAAAATAATTTTTATAAAGAAATCATTTCTTCATCAAGCCTTGGGTCTAGCAATCCAGATCAAGAAGGTGTTCTTGATATCCGTTCGACGTATGGATACCGATAGAGGGTGTTTGCTTTAACACCTTAAAGTCCGTGTTCATGGATTCGATCTTCAAGGGTATGTTTCTTTCATCTTGTATTTAATTTAATCAACATGCACAGATTTCGGGCTCTTGGGTGTTTGATTTTATCTGTTTATTCCGCTGAACATGATGCATCAAAACCCAACAGTGGTATCAGAGCCCCGTTCATTGTTGATTATTTTAGTATATCATGTTGAAATTGTTTAATTCGATTATATAATATCTACATGATAATTAGATGAATGTGTGATTTGAGTTTTATATATGAGATATAAAATTTATGAGCATGAATATGGGGATTATGTAATTATCGTATTGATTTGATCTATATGAATAATTGCATGTTTGGGATATCAATAAATAATTGGATTATGTGTATTTGTAATTTGGATCTATTTTGTGTATGTAATAAATTGTTTATTCATGGTATTGATTAGATCTAATTAAATTCGTAATCTGTAAATTCATGTTTCTGTAATCTGATTATGTATAAACATGATATTGGATTTGGTCGAATTTCTGAAATTTTGAAAAACCTGGAAATCTGGGATCCTACCAATGGATCCGTACGGATGGTTTGGATGATGCCAATCTGATCGGTACGGATAGTTTGGAAATTCTCAGATTTGATTTTTTTTTCTGGTGTTCAGATTCTTCTGTAAATTGTTTACAGAATTCAAATCTGGAAACTGGAAACTGCTTTCAGACGGCTGGTTTCCGAAACCGTGTTTCCTGAAACAGTTTTCGGCCGAAGAATTCAATTTTTTTTTATTTTTTTTTGCAGAAATCAGAATTCTAAAGAGTTTAGAACTGCTGTAATCTGTGAGATTAAGAGACAATGAAAGATCTTGAAACAAGTATCCAATCTATACGGGAATGTGGATGCCTTTTGGCTTAGTTTCAACCGTATAAAGACTTTGCTTGGTTTCTTAATCTTAGCACGGAAATGTGGATGCCTTTTGGCTTAGTTTCGGCCGTGCGGTTTGTCCTCTCAATTTCAAGATGCTCTGCGGATACAGTTTCAGAATTTTGAAGAGTTCAGAGTTTATGTGACCTGTATGAAAGAGCTGTACGGATAAATCTGGATGCTTCCAGAAACATCCGTACGGATGGTTTGGGCATTACTGATTCTAATCTGTTTCAGACGGCAGGTTTTGGAAACTGTGTTTCCTGAAACAGACTTTAGTTCATAAGTCCAGACAGTTACTGAAATCATAATCTTAAAGGAGTTTAAGGTTAGTGTAATCTCAAAGTTTCAGAATTTATCCCTATACAAAGTGCAAATAGTTTGCAGAGAAAGAAACTATATTTAGATTAATTCATTGCATGGACCAATAGCAGGCTTACGCCTTGTTTCTGGGAATACGAATGAAATATCCAATCTGTAAATCTTTTACAGATAATTTAGATTTCGTCCCCACAATGTTGCTTCATGATTGAATCACAAGATTTTGCTTCTGATAATTAATTTGATTAGTTAACCTTGATTATGCAAAGACTATATTATAATATGACATAATTAAATATATGATGCATATCTCTAAGAAAATAAACCTCCTTAAAACTTAAGTCATGTGCCAATCCATTATTAAAACACTTGTGAGTACACCGGGTATTTTTATGTGGGCTCTGCCAAAGCGAGGTGCATTAATTCTATCAGTGTATGAGCAAGATGAAGAATGAGAGTTTCCTATACGTTTAACGTGGTTTGACTTAATTAGGCTATCAAAAAACAAAGTTTTGGGCCTAAGGCACAAGATGAGATTAAAACATGTCTGACATAAGATGTCTAACAAATCTCATAAAGGATCTAAGAATCATATATGATATGATTGACAAAGAGCTGTCTACCTAATTAATTTAATTTTGAGCAGTATCGCCAAAGCGGGCTTGAAATTAAATTAAAGTTGGATCTTAGCCTACTTAAATTATATTATATAATTGTTGTATTTGAAGGTGTATAATTTAGTGAGAGTATTTATGAAATACATTAAATGTCTCTAAATGATAATGGTATGAAATATATGTGTATATTTATTTGCATATTTCGTGGAATGTCTTAAACTATAATCATGTATAATTACTGCGATTGACCCCACTTTAAGAAGAATAAGATTAACTTTCATTACCTAGTCATGAGCTTATGAATTGTTCTAAAGCAAGATCGGAAGTTATGAATTCTTAATAAATCATATTTCTAAGAAACCTAATGCTTAAGGATGGACAAAGACAATTATTAGAAACATGTGGATGATTCTATAGATGTCAATTGTCTCATGACTTGCTACCATATGTTTAGAGCTTTAGAAGTATCTGAAACACATGGATGCTTATTTGATAAGCGATCACGTAGAAAGCGTTCCTACAAGCAAGAAAGGCAAATAAAGTTTGAGATTGATTAAGAGCCTAATATTCATATGATGAATGAAAGATATATTAATAAGTTCTCATGTTTTGAACATGGAGAGACATATTAATTACCTTAGTTGTCTTGGTTATCAAGTTAGTTTGGAACTAACAAACGGATTTGATATTAATTCATAAGCGACATTCGATGTTTAAAGTGCTATGTCTTAATATCAAATGGAAACATTCTCAAACTCGAAAGGTTAAAAAGGACAAGGATTTAAGATAAAGGCAAGACAATAGTTGTCAAGCTTAAAAGAAAATATTTGTGGCAAAACCTAAAATCCAAATAATGTAATTTGTACCTTGGCAATAGGATTGACCGTTGGTGAAATTATAATTTGAATTAAAAGATCAAAAGGAAGGGTAGTTGGACTACCACTTCAAGTATTTATGTTAAAATTTCTACTTGTAAGGGTAACGATTAACCTATGTGACAATAATGATGCAATGGTTGCAACATTAATCATAGGAACTTGAGAAGTGTCTTTACCTAATAAGTTCATATTTGTTTTGAACAAATGGTGCTATGTTCTTATTTTAAATAGAAATATTATTTTTGGTTTCTTCATTAGAAGATTATGGATATCTCTTATTTCGAATAAGAAAGTGTTCCATTAAATATGATTTGCTTTATTGTATTGCTAATCATATAAATGGGACTTTATATCCTTATCTTAGAAGAACAAAATAATGAGTAGAAACATAAATAAAGGAAATCCTAATCTAAGGAAGTAAGCGTTACATTCTTAAAGCATAGATGTCTATATCAATGATAAGAAATACATATATAAAATTCCATGGGACGGAGTTTTAAATTCACATGATTTCGAACCATGTGATATATGTGAATCTTAAAAATTGATGAAGACACCTTTTACTAATGGTAGTAGAAGGAAGAACTCTTTTGGATTAATACATATTGATGTATCAAGTTCATTAAAGTAACAATGCTTGAAAATGTTTTCGGTATTTCATGGCAAAAGTATTAAGTACTCTGATCTGATCAAAGTAACGAATATTTGAGCCCTGGACTTTACGAGTATTCGGCAGAAAGTCTGCAGAATAAGAAAAAAACTGATATTGTAACAAGATCTGTACGGCTGAATATCAGGTGTACGCCTAATCTGAAGCCATACGGACCCTGCTCCAGAAGTTTACAGATTGTCTGTAAAACACAGTTTTTCATCTCATAATAAGTCAAACTGATCTTTAATTATCCTTCTGGATTATGTGCTGGAAACAGCTGCGCTTACACTAAATTGAGATTCGTCTAAGGAGGTTCATTATACCATATAAGATATGGAATGAAAGAAAACTTGATTTGTCTTTCATAAAGATTTGTGATGTGATACTTTTGAGAAAAAATTGTCTTCGACAAAATCACACCTAAATCTAATAAATGTATTTTATGGGATATCTTAATGATATTGATTTTACACCTTTTAGAGTACAAATCGTTTGTTACTCTAAATGGCACTTTCTAGATAAATCATTTATCTCTAAAGAACTAGTGGGAGTAAAATGTATCTCAAAGAGTTAGAGACCTAGAAAATGACATAGAACCTAAGATGGAAGATTGAACAAAGTTTCACAAAGAGTTGTAGAAATTCGTTCAAGTATACACAAAGTTATTTGCATAAATGATAGGATACTATCTATAACAAGAAATATTGATTTCTCGTAATAGAAAGTAATTAGGAAAAATATCATTGCGAATGATTGACCTATTACCTATCAAGATGTAAAGTCCGATCCGGAGTTAGATCAATGACTTGGAGTCATGAAATCTAAAAGTGTATATTGATTAAGCAAGACTAATTGAGAAAAGTTAATTCATAATGTCGATTATGATGAAACTTTATCACCTGTAGTCATGCTTAATATTATTAGAATTCTTATTGTCATGACCTCATATTTTGAATATGAAATATGACAAATGGATATCAAAATAGTATTCCTTAACAGGAACATACATTAGGATGTGTTTGATACAACCTAAAAGTTTTGATTGATCCATAAAATTCTAATAAAATATGCAAGTTGCAAAAAAATCATGAGATGGATTAAAGCAAACTACTTGAAGTGAAATTTCATTTTGATGTAGTATTCAAAGAGTTTGAATTCATCAAAGATGAGACTTGTGATTACAATAAATTTATTGGGAGCGTAATATTATTCCTAGTCATATATAGATGTTGTTGACATATAATTCATTTTGAAAGAGTTTCTAAATGAAAGACTTGGATAAAAGCCACCTATATCATTGGAATTTAGATTTATGAAGATAAGTCTAAAACGTTGTTTGGTTAAAGTCAAAGTACTAGTAAAGACAAGATAGTGAAAAGTTCACTATGCAAGACTCTTGGAGAGGTCACTTGCAAAAGTCTAATGGCATTAATCTTTGCAAGGTTTAGTCTTACTGGAAGACTGATGAGCAAAGAGTACATGATTAGGATTCCATATGCTTCGGCAATTGGATCTATCATGTAAGCCATGTTAATATACTAAGACCGGATGTCTCATATACTTGGAGTATGATGAGATAATACCAATCAGATCCTAGTGAAAGTCACTAGTTAAGAAACATCCTTAAGTACTTTAGAAGAACTAAAGGATGCATTCTTGATCTTTGATGAAATATAAGATGATCCTGTAAATGGTTACAAAGATGCATTCTTACAAACCATCAAACATAAATACTGCAGTATGAATACATGTCTAAGTTTAATAATGGTGTTAGAAGAGTTCTAAGTATACAATTACTATTCTACATAAGGGTTGAGTGTCTAGTGGCATGAGATGCAACTAGAAAATGTTAAGATTAAGATTCTAATTAGTAAACTAGAAATCATTTCTGGTGTCACTAATTTTATGTACCTTCATTGTGTCAATAATCGTTATTACACAAGTCAAGGGACTAATATCTTATCTAAACATATACTCAGACGTTTCTATCTTTTTCGAGAAATCGTCAAAGATAGGAGATGTCTAAATATGCAAAATACCTTATGATAATAACAAGGATAATTATCCTACATAAGCTCGTTTGCAATTATGATGGAGATCATAACTAAGATCAATGGGTATTGGATATGCATTGATTGGGCCTAGTGCAAGTGGGAGATTGTTGGATATTATGCCCTAGGCCCTTGAGAAAGGCCTATGCGTTATATCATAGCTTCATTGTTATAGAGATAACAAACATGATTATTATATCTTTTGCATGTTTATTATAATGATCATTGTCCATAGCACTTATGAAGGGCTATCATGAGTTTAATGGATAATCATATGATGATTATAGCGCATAAGATGCGGATTAAACTTGTGGGTACATGTTGGAGAACAAGTACTGGATAGACCCGTTATGAGATTTATGTCATGGTCAAATGTCATAATTAAATCTCATAATAGTTATATTATTCATCCTTAAACCTGAGATTATCATAGTCTTCCACATGATGAACATTATGTTTGATGTACTCAAACGCTACCCCTAACTGGGAAGTTATAAAGGCTACGATTGGCATAATCGGATTCTTGTAGGGAAGAATGATAAGTCAAGATGGGATTTGTCCCTCACTCAAGAGAGATATCTGCTTGGCCACTCAATGAGTGAGATTGATAATAGTGTACGGCCGTACCCAAATGAATTGAAGCGTTCAATGTTATTTGCTCATATCAATCTACTCGAGATCGAGAAAGCATTGGACAACATAAGTTGACGTGGACCATGACTTATATCCAATATGATATCGTGTGACAAAGGGATTGTGATATGTTCTATAAGGTTACTTTGGGCTTTCAAAGTTATACTAATTGGGTAGTCATAATGGCTTGCTAGAGTCTGCTTATGACTTACGGGTTCTGACTCGTTCGGACTCGTTGCCAACTTAGTATAATCCTATTGGGTCACACACAATAGAACGGATTGAATAAGGCACAGAAAAAAGGGGAAAAACTGGATCCTGCTGGAAGGATCCGTACGGATGGTTTGGGAGCCACCCAACCAATCCGTACGGATGGTTTGTCCAGACGGAAAACAGTTTGTTCAGATCTCTTGTTTGACAAGGAATTCTGATCCCAAAAGGAATTAGGTTTATACCCTATTATATATGTGTGCAGTCAGGTTTGAGAAACCAAATGGTTGATTTTAGAAATCGTAACATGTTGTTTGAGAAACAATTACACACATATAGAGGGGATTATTAGTTTTGAGATTTAGAATCATCAAAACACAATAATCAATGGAGCAAAATAATTTTTATGAATAAATCGTTTCTTCATCAAGCCTTGGGTCTAGCAATCCAGATCAAGAAGGTGTTCTTGATATCCGTTCAATGTGTGGATACTGATAGAGGGTGTTTGCTTTAACACCTTAAAGTCCGTGTTCATGGATTCGATCTTCAAGGGTATGTTTCTTTCATCTTGTATTTAATTTAATCAACATGCATGGATCCGGGCTCTTGGGTGTTTGATTTTATCTGTTTATTCCGCTGCGCATGATGCATCAAAACCCAACAGTAGATCGAAGGGATGTTAAGTTGAAAGTTATTTGTAGATATCCTTATCTGGTCGGCAATGGGTTTGCAAATTACATTCCGTTTCCAGTCGAGAATGATATGTGTATGGAAGTCATGTTTGATGTTTCTGCTCAATTAGGTGGGATGAGTAGCTTGCAGTTGTATGTTGTCATGAATTTTATTGATAATGTACGTTCTGGTGAGCTTGAAACACGTGAGGAGCCGATACAAAATGAGAATTTTTTGGACATGGGTAACTTTCATATGGGTTTGGGTTCTCCAAATTACTACCATGAGAGAGATGATGATGGTTTTGAAACACATGTGGAAGAGGAAGAGGAAGAGGAAGTGGAAGCAGAAGCGGAAGTGGAAGTGGAAGAGGTAGAGGAACGTGAAAATGATGATGATTCCGATTATAAAGCTCATATTCTTGCATTAAGTTCCGATGCTGATTCTGGATATGAAGATTGTCCGAGTCCAACTGATAGCGAGAATGAGGGTGATGATGGGGAAGGTCGTGATGTAGGAGCACACATGATTACTCTTAATGAGCCGCAGAATCAAATGTATGGGAGAGGAGACTATCAATTTTACCGCGATATTAGTGAAGGGTCAGAGAATTATGATAATAATGAATACAAGTTTGCAGAATGGAATGCGAAGAGTGATGGAATCACCAAAGGTATTCGCTTCTCAAAGAAGATTGAAGTGCAATATCAAATAAAGAAGTACCATATTACGAAAAATCTGAGGTTCAAGGTGAAAAAGAGCACACCGCAAAAGTGGACTATTGAGTGTTTGGTGAAACAGTTTCCCTGCAATTTCTATGTGAATGTGAGTCTAAAGAAATGTGGGTATTGGGAAGTAACTAAGTACAAGGGTCCACATTCTTGCTTGGCTTTAGATGTTAGCGGAGATCATCCTAATTTAGATGCTAAGTTTATAGGACGAGAAGTTATGGATTTTATCAAGGCTGATCCAAAGTACAAGATTAAGCTTATTATGACAGCAATAAAATCAAACTACGGTAAGGATGTTTCATATCGGAAGTCTTGGTGTGTTAAAAAAAAATCCATCGCTCAAGCATATGGGGACTGGGAAGATTCTTATAAAAAGTTGCCATGTTTGTTAGCAACTATTCAAAAGTGGAACCCTGGAACCATTGTGGGGTATTCTAATCATCCTGAAGCTGGTCCTCCAGGTTTGTTTGACCGCGTGTTCTGGTGTTTGCACTCGAGGAGATTCCCGCTCGCCTTTTTTATTTGAGAGTCTCCACCATGTTGTTGAACGGAACACGGACCGTGAGATTCTTGAGTTCGGGGGTTAAGTTATGGATTGGGAAGGTCAAAGGGCACCCAATCCACCCAATCTAGGATTGGTCTTGCTTAGGTGTTTTTAATCAAATAAAGAACAAGTAAAACAAATAAAGCCAATAATTAATTTCTTAATTATTGAGATGTCAGATCATGTGCTTCGAGACCATCTCTATGGATTGGAGAGGCTCTAGGCTGATCCTTTTGATGGGATTACACTACTCTAAAACAAAGAATGAGATGAGAAGTAGAGATTAAAAGCGTAGGAGTTTACCTAAAGTATTCTTGAGATTCCAATTGATGGCCTTGACTAAGGCCTTGATGATCCAAGAATTTATGTTGATTTTGGCTTGAAAGGATGAGTTTTTGAAGGTGTTTTGGTGTGAGGGGAGAGGAAAAACGGGATTCTTGAGAGAAGGACTGATTGGAGAGTTGTTAACCTCTATTTTGTGGTCAAGGGATCATTAACTAACATTAGGAGTGAAAGACTCTTTATTTATAGGCTTAGATTGCTTAGGGACCAAGTAGAGAGGTTTAATTAGGTAAGGAATCAATAGGAAACCTCCAGGAAGTCTCCTACTGATATGTTTCCCGGATTAGGAGAGTTTTGGCCAAGAAAGAGATCGGGACGGAGAAGGAAAGTGACTCTGACTCGCAGACAGAGGAGATGTCTCGTACGAGACATTGATGTCTCGTACGAGGCATCCAACCAAGATTACTGTTTTATCCTTGTCTAAAGTCCCATTGTTCAGTTTAGTCCCCCAAACTAACGGAGTCAGACAGAAACTTAATGAAACATGATAGAACTAACGAGTTTTCATCAAAACACAAAGGTGAGACACACGAGTAGTGTAATCATAAATTTGAGTTCAAAATGGGGTGTCTACAGAGCCCCTCGGCGATGATACTTATGAAAGAAGTAGCGTCGTCGATAGAAAAGATACCATTTAGAACTTTGGGTATGGTCGTGCTATAAAGCTGCCTACGTATCCTCTGGAAAGGAATCAGACCAAACGTAGTTCGACTCTGAAAACATGCAAAAAAGGTTGTTTGAGGTATTTTGAAAATCATTTTGAAAGCAATGCTGTAATAAGTAAAGTTTAGAGTTTAGAGAGTAACCTGTACTGAGGAATCAATGTCATTTACCCAATTCTGAATATACCCTTTGTTGTTGATGGAGTGTCGCGGTCGACGGTGCCCGGTCAGGACTTACCTGCTCGCCAATGTAGGACTTACTTGCTCGCCAATGTAGGACTTCGTTGGTGCCGGTGTAGCACTTCATGCCAGTGTAGGACTTTACGCCAGTGCAGGACTTCATCGCCATTGTAGGACTTCACGCCAGTGTAGGACTTCATCACCATTGTAGGATTTCACGCCAGTGTAGGACTTCATTACCAGTGTAGGACTTCACGCCAGTGTAGGACTTCATCGCTAGTGTAGGACTTCATCGCCAGCGTAGGACTTCATCGCCATTGTAGAACTTCACGCCAGTGTAGG
The DNA here is from genome assembly GCA_026119855.1 of Campanula takesimana. Taxonomy (NCBI): domain Eukaryota; kingdom Viridiplantae; phylum Streptophyta; class Magnoliopsida; order Asterales; family Campanulaceae; genus Campanula; species Campanula takesimana. Next base: position 1,065,140 of record JAOWBW010000034.1, read on the forward strand.
ACTTCATCGCCAGTGTAGGACTTTGTTGGTTGTTGGGGAATATCTCCGATCAATCAGTTCATGGAGCTGATTTGAAAGTACTGAATATTATCCTCGATCAATGCTCTTACATTGGAAGTACTGGATGCAAAATGTTGATGTGTCTGAATTCTGTCGGGATCATTTGATCGCTATTGAGTTTTCTTTGAGCACGGATTGATTCTTGTACCTGTTAATACAACAAGTAGAACCTATTCTAGCAAGTAATTTAGCCTTGATTTTAGTTTGTAACTGGACTTATGCGGCGGTGACAAATTTATGTGCATGCCCGGTCGGTCAACCTTGGTGTAAGTAGTGTGAATAGCATGGATTCATGATGGTATGTTTATTGGTGACGAAATGTATGTGATGATTTGTGTGTGTGTGCGGGGACAAGTGTTTAACAAGTCGGGACCTAATCAGGTTTTCTCCAGAGATGACGTGCTACGGAGTTCCTTCGATGGTTATCTCGTGTGAGACTCGTTTGCCTTGTGCAAGATGATCCATCCAGATCGTTCCTTTAGTTATGTTGTGTCAAGGAAGACAACTATCTGTCTGACAATCAATGATATTTATCAATGTGCACGCTCTAAGTAGGCCGAGCGTACTTTGTTGACAACTCTAGAGTTCCATGTCCGAAAGTCTCCGGTGAAGGTGATGAGAGACGTTATCTATTCCCCCAAGTTTATCTCATGCTTTGGTCTAAGTCAAGCCCTAAGAATCTTGTAAGTTATAGATGACTTCGTGAACAGGCTTATGAGGCTGTTTGATTTGACAGAGTATGTACTCGAAGATGACTCAGAGAGGAGAGGAGAGTAGCTTTGTCTCTTATTGGGGGAGAGACATGCAAGATTTTTGGGTTTGAATGTATTAGGCATTTTAGCTATCAACTTGGCTTTCGGGAAGTGTATTCCAAGCATCGACTCGGTGAGGATAACGCACTTTGTAATGAGAGTTAGAGGCAAAGAGGATAGCCCCTAGTGCGAATTTACTTTGACGAGTTCGTATATCTCGAACAAGAATTGGAAGGGTACGGAAAGAATAAAAAGCCCCTAGCCTTGATGCTTGGATTTCAAAGGGAGGTGTATGAGAAAGGAAGCCCCTAGACTCAACAGTGAACGCTACTTGGCTCAAAGTACTAGAAAGATAGTTCTACCTTTAATGGGCCCTAGTATTTATTTTTGATGTCTTAAGTGTTTGTTCAATTATTTTGCAAGTGAATCATCTAGAAATGTCTTGACAAGTTTTGAGGAGAAGGCCTAATCATTAGTGCGCTCTTCGGATTTCCTTATGAGTGATATCCACGGAGGATGGAGACGGTCTTCAAGTTAGGAGTCTCACTTTTTCTTCATTTGGATTTGATCTTCGTTGTAGGATGAGATGAGAGAGGCCTCCTTTTTTGACTTCATTGTGTGTGGTTGAAACTCCTTCTTTGTGGGGTTATGAAAGCTTGAGAGTTTTTTTTTTCTTTTTTTCTTTTTTTGACTCTCAAAGCTTAAATTGAGTAGCCCCACTTTTCTTTGGGAATGATAACGCCTTTGGCTTTCTTCAATTTTGGTCCTTCGACTTCTGCCATGACCGCGGTGATAGTAATGTGTAGCCCCTAGGCCTTCTCACTTGTTTAGACATTTCTATTATCAATTGCAAGGTTTTAGATTAATGACAATTATTGTTTGCGGATCCATTTCATGAATTAGAGAGAAATTCAAAAGGTAGAACAACCTTAGAGTAGAGTATAGGAAATAGGAATGACTTTTATTAATAACTAGAATTCAAAACAGATTCGATAGTTTAGTTGACACAAACTAGAGAAGGGGGGGAGATGGACTAGAATGACAGAACGACTCTTCGAGTTCATACTAGGAAATTAAAACCTATTCTAATTCTAGGGAGAAAGGGAGAGGATAGTTGTAGCCCCAAAGTGGTTTATCTTGATTTCTTCTTGAGGCTTCATTCTTCTTCATGCTTAGGGTTTGTTAGGAAGCGGGTTGGTGAGGACATTCGGCGCTTCAAGTTCCTGGTTGTCGATGAGATCTTGGATCACATCTTTCAAATGGTGACAGGAGTTGGTGTCATGGCCGGTAAACTGGTGGAACTTGCAGTAGAGATGATGAGCATGATCGGCGGGGAGTTCTCTTGGAGTAGTGGGAGGCTTCCTTGGTGTGATCTTTCCGGCTTCCACTAGTATGTCAAAGAGCTCTTCTTAGGTGATCCCTTCTAACTTGTTGTTAGACCCTTTCTTTCTTTTCTCTTTTGGGAGGGGGAACAGCGGAGTAGTTGCCTCTTCCTTGGTTGTTGAAAGCTTTCTTTAAGAGGATGTCAAGGAGACCCTCTTGAGTGACCCCTTCAAGATTATCATAGTGCCTTGTCATTCCCATCTCAGTAAATTTGGATACATTAGGGTCACAGAGCCACCTCTTCTTCTTAGGCGTGGTTGTTTCACAAAGGGGTTCGAATTCTTTTCTATAGCATTCATTTTGATCTTGCAGACATGCTTGAAGAGTACGAATCTTATTTTCGTAGTTATCCCTTTGGGATTGGAGACGTCTGTGAAGGATTGTGATTTGTTTCTCATAGTACTCCCTTTGGGTTTGTAAGCAAGTCATGAATTCTCCCTCCATTTTTTGCTTAAAGTTTGTGTATAGGGCAGTGGCGCCTACTTCGACCATTTGACTTACTCCCCTTTCTAGTCGAGTCTTGAGATCATGGGCCTCTTGCATAGACTTGGTGTCGGACATGGTGTCGGAAGGTTGGAACGATCTTAGTTGCGATTTGGACGGACCTAATGGTGTAGAGATTATGTTAAACCCAGATTAAGGTCCCAACAAGTCGGCTTTATGAGGTGTATAGGCTTAGAAGTGAGTGAAGGTTGACCAAACGAGCACAACACATAAACTGACACGGACAGAAGAAGATGTCTCGTACGAGACAAGGATGCCTCGTACGAGGCATCCAGCACAGATCACAGAATTGTAGATTTTAAATCCTAATTTTGGTCGGACGGAACTTAATCCGTTTTGGGGGGTTTCTATCTAATATCCTGGAATAGTGGATTCTGTCACCCTAGAATATGAGCCCCTTGTTTTTCACCTGTATTGCACTCTCCCAAACGGACAATTTGGGCAAAGGTCCCATATTCTCATCGGAATCCACCATTCAATTAACCAAACCTAAGTGATTCCGTAATTGTTTTGCACTTTGTTAAGCAACGCATTAATGCAATCAAACCTTGTGAATTTTAAGGGACGACCGAAAGGGACATGTTGAACGGTGCGGTCGAAACTAACCCAAAATGGCATCCACAATCCTACACAGAATAGTGAAAGTAGGAAAACACAAGCTCGGATTTCCGTAGAAAGGTTCTCCATTCTTTCAAGATCCTTTGTTCAACATTTTACCGAAGGGACATTCGTCATATTCACAAGGGAGGATTATAGATTGTAAAGATACGTTATCTTGGGCAAAGATTAAAACAACCCTAAGAATCGAACCGACCGGTTTCAAGGAGTGTCTTTGTTGGTCCCAAAGGGGTAACAAGGGTATGAAAAATGCTAGAGGGGGGGGGGGCGAATAGCGTTTTAAAATTCTTTTCAAACCCTTTTGCAATTCAATGGCTTATGCGCACAGCTCTAATTTTGGCTAAGTATAGCGCGCAATGAGAGTGTGAAAAGCACAGCGGAAATTTAAAGCAATCACTTATGCGCAGGGAGATGCGCAGAAGTGTAAAACGCACGTGCTATGTTTTGGCTAAAGAGTGGCGCGAAATGGTACTTAGGCAGAAAGCAAACAAACACAAAGCAAACGATGCAAAACAATCTACAAAGATCAAACAAAGCAATATATTAGAAAAGCTTGAAAGTAATATGCAAAGCAGAATATAAAGACAAGCTATTTGGAGAGGTTTGATCGGGAAAAGATCTACGTCCTCTACCAAGATGGTTAGTGTTGGTCCCAAAGGGGCAACAAGTGTATGAAAAATGCTAGAGGGGGGGGTGAATAACGTTTTAAAATTCTTTTCAAACCCTTTTGCAAATCAATGGTTTATGCGCACAGATCTCAAATAAGCTAAGTATAGCGCGCAGTGAGAGTGTGAAATGCACAGCGGAAGTTTTAAGCAGCACCTGCACAGTAAAAAGCTGCACAAGGATAAAAACGCACGCGCTAAGTTTTGGCTTAAAGAGTTGGATAAAATGTTCTAAGGCAATAAGCAATAACAAACACGGCGGCAATAGTAGGAATCTGATAAGATCAAACAAAGCAGTAATTCAGAAATGATTAGCAGAAAGTAAATAGCGAGATTAAAGAACAAGCTATTTGAAGAGGTTCGATCGATGAAAGATCTACGTCCTCTACCAAGATGGTTAGTCTTGGATTTTCTAAAGGAGATCTTATTATATGAGAGAGTTACAAGATACAACAATGAAACACAACTATCTCAAAGATCTATAATCTATGAAGAGCAAATCCTAGACTAAACCGGTGTATCTCAAGAAGAAAGATCTTAATGATCAAAGCTTCAAGAGGTGTGTGTGTGTGTCAGAAATTCTGGGCTCTATGAATCTATGAGATGAAGAGCACGAAGAATTCTGGTGATTTAAGGCTTAGGATCTGGGCAGGAGTTTGAAGGAATGAAGGTTGAAGGTTGATCTTGAATCTGTGAATAGTAAGCAGCAATCTTCAGAACTTCAAGGATATTATAAAGCACAAACTCTAGCAACTTGGAAATGAAGATGAGCTGGCTTATTTATAGCTGAGAGCTTGAATATAGCCGTTGGAGCTCTGAGCAAGGACGATGAGCTGGCACAATATGATTGGTGCGCATGTGTCCTTTATAGCCGTTGGAGCTCTAATCAAAGTTGATGACCTGGCACAATATGATTGGTGCGCAGGTATATAGAGCCGTTGGAGACTGAGCATGAAGACCAAATTCAAAAAGCTTCTTCTAGAAGGTTGACAGCTGTCTTTATTTGAAATATATCTCTTGAGCGCGTCTCCACCGTTGGATCTACTAAGTGTGCTTGTTTTGTCGTTTCTACACACCTTAACACTCTTAAAAGCGTACATCTTCAAAGCGTTTTCCAAGTTAGGTGATCTGAATGGATTGAACTGAGGAAGAATGCTGCGCAGGATATTCCTACGCAATAGTGTCCTGCGCAGCGAAGTCCTGCGCAGTAACCACTGACACTTGGATCTTCATTCCTTTCCGCTTCAAGTCCTGTGATCTAAGCCTATACTATAAAATGGACTAAGCTAAAAATTAAAGTTATAAAACTTCTTACATAGGGTCCTAAAGTCCATAAAATATTAATAGGTGATGGTATCAATCAATTCTAACGAGAATAGGAGGGTCAAGAAGTAAGCATACCCAACAATCTCCCCCTAAATGATTGATGCCATTACCTACTATGACAAAGGCAATTCATTGTACTTGATAATAACATGTCCATAAAGATATGAATAGCAAATCATGCCTCAAGTCAATGCACACACTCTCCAATGTCATAGATTTCTAGTCTATCCAAAAGATTAGCTTACAAAAAGGGAAAGACAGAAGTATCATTCAGCGCATACAAATGATATGAGTTTTAGTTTTAAGTATGCGTTTAAACTGAATGTTTAAACATTATGCGTTGAGAATATGAGCAGTTAAGATTATGCGCATGGGTTGAAATAATGCAATCATTGTTTCACAAACAAGGAGTTTGAATTTGAACAAGGTTTTAGAAACACATGATGCGATTTTTCTCATTAAAACTTGAAATGTAAAGAGTTGCAGATTACAAGTTTGAATAAGAGAAAAGAAAAAAAAAACAAAAAAAAATGCGCACAAAAAGAAATACTTTGCGCAAAAACAAAAAAAATACATAGAACCTAGTCTATGTTGATCCAGTGCAAGGCTTCACGTAGCTCATTCTACAGACTGTTGAACTTATTCATAAGTTCAATCTTCAGTTCTTGAAATATTTCTCTGAACGCTACGGCCTCACCGACATAGGTAGCCATTCCTCTGCGCATATCTGCGTTATCTTCTCGCAGCTCTCGGAAGTTGGCTCTATACTGCACTTGATGTCCCGTCATCTGATTAAAATAAGACTGCTCAGCAGCTTCAATAGTGTTGATGACGGTGGCCTGCGTTGCTTCGAGTCTTTGGTCAGTGTGGAGGCGCTGAGTGTTCACGCTGGCTTGAATATCGAACATGGTTTGATCCATCCTAGCGTTGAACCCATCAGTGAAATCAGTCATCGCTTGAGTTATGCACTCCCTGACACTTTCCATATTAAGCGAATTGGCATGCGCAGGACCGGGACCTTGTTCCAATCTCTCCAACATCATCGCTTCCATCCCATCAAATCCTTCATGCAACCCGTCGGCTAGGCTCTTGCGCAGACGCTTAAGCAGTCCTATAAACCCATCATTGATAGCGGTATAGGTGCAGACGTTTTCAAGCATCCCATCTATTGACTTTAAAGAGTCCAGGACCATTTGGTCTAATGCATCAGGAACGCGTTGCGCAGAGGGGCCGGCGGAGGTACTTGCCTTTGATATATTCTCCCCCTTAATGGCAGCAATCTCTAAACGCTGCGCATCAAGTTGCTCTTGGATAACTGTCTGCGCAGTAATGAGCTGAGTCATTTGGGACTGCGCAGCAACCTGGTTGACTTGAATAGTATTGAGAGCCTGGAGAATTTGGCGAAGATCAGCGGAGGAAGATAGAGAGGAAGTAGATACTGTAGGAACGGAAGGAATAGCTTGAACAGGAGGAGGAGAGACTTTGGGAGGAGAGTGCGTTGGAGAAGGTTGTTTGGGAGAGAGATGAATAGGAGCAGCAGCAGGAGACCTATGCGTAGATGAGTGCGTACTGCTGCTATCTGTATCAATTGTGCGCACATCTCCTTCCTTTTCACCTTCAGGATTAACAGGAGCTTGCTGCGCAGCATCATCGCCCTGCGCAGACTTGGTAACCTCATCCGCATCCTCATCTTCCAATTCCAAATCATCATGAAGGACAGAGGTGCCAGGTTGAGTATTTCCAATCGGAATATTGAGGCGCTGGAAGGCACTTGATGATGGTTCAGGACAAGGAGGAGCCGCAGCTTTTGGCTGTCCTTTCGCAGTGCTGCGCACAACCTGTTTCTTGTACGGAGTTCGAGGAGGATCCTTGGCAGGTGCAGCAGCAGCGGTCTTTGCAGGCGTACCGGAGGCGGGAAAAGTTTCATCCATCCAATCATCACTGTCTCATGTACCCTGAGCAGGAGGGGCGTCAGCAGCCTTTGGATCTTGCTCCCCCTGCGCTGTATCATCAGCCGCATCAGCAGCAGTCTCATCCATTCGAGACTCGCTGTCTTCTTCAACCATAGCAGCCGCAGGAGGAAATCTGGTAAAAGCAGGCTTTTTCTTGGTTTTGGTAGGAGAGGGAGCAGGCGCAGGAGGATCTTTGCGCTTCTTTGAAGGTTTGGGAGCAGGTGGCGGTAAATCAGATCCAATTTTAATGCCAGCAGATGATCTGCCATTTGGGATTTCCTTCACCTTTTCTGGCATAGGTTCTGCAATACCTTTGCCTTTGCCTGCGCAGCAGCAGTTTCAGGTTCAGTAGGCGCAGTGGCCTTCGATGGCTGCGCGGCAGTGTTCTTTGCTTTGGGTTGAGGGGCTCCATCATCATCACTATCAACCCAATCTTCTTTGTCAGGGCTGGTATCCTTGTTCCAAATCTTGCGATAGTCACTGCGGCCAATTTCATTTCGCAGAGAGTAGAGGTGAGAGATGGAATATGTCTTGGTGCAGGGGACTTTGAGATTAGGATGCTTTTGCACGAAGGTGCGCAGCTCAGAGACATTCATCAGAAATTTGGATAAGAGCCTACAGTGAGTTCTGTACTTGGCTACTTTCTTGTCCATGCGCTTGTCATAGCTCTCCGATGCGTCCCATAGCTCGTCAAAAAGAACAGAGGACCAGTCTAAAGCATCGCCATTATATACCGCAGCACAATAAGCCCACTGTTTGGAAATGAACTTGCCCTTATTTCCATTTTTGCAGTTTACGGAGTCGCCAATAATGGTGCAAAGGTGATACATTACCTCACCAAACTCCTTGCGATCATGAATGCTCCACTTTTTAACCAGAGAAGGTTCCCCAACCAGTTTCTGCGCAAGCTTGTTTTGTTTAGCTTCAGAATAGGCTTCTGGCGCATCATCAACTTTAAATCCGCAAAGCTTTTTAAGTGACGCAGGAACAATGCGCACTGAGTAATTCCGAACGACTGAGCGGATAACATCAATCTTTTCTCGAGTCTGCTTGTGAGTCATGGTGACTCTCTCTGCGTTCTCAAAGAACTCATCTACTAGAGAAGGGACATAGAAGTCCTGAGCCAGAGTAAAGAGAGGTAAGATGCCGGAAGAATCCATAAGATGAACAATCCTGCGTCCGACATCATCTTTGTGTAGCGCAGCAAGATCCAGTTCCCAGCCTTGTAGGAAGTAGAAAGAGTTCTGCGCAAAATAAGTAGTTTAGACAAGAATTGCGCATGGAGTGAAGCGCATGCGCAGATACACGTGTGCGCAGCATCTCCATAGGAAACAAATGAGAATAATATGCGCAAAAACGCAAACACAGAGATATAAGGCGACCCAAATTAAAAAAATAAGAACTTGATGAACACGGAATAATAAAAAAATATGAACTCGAAGAACATCAAGAACACTAAAAATCAAAGTTTGACCAAAAAGGACAAAAAGCATATCGAAATAACCGCATTTCAGAGACGAAAAACAATCAAGAAAACAAGATTTCCAAAAACAAAACATTTAGCCCAGAAATCGAGAATAACCGTTCGTCCGCCTAGGAGGTTTTCGAACGAAAAAAAATTTGCAGAGAACATATGAAAACAGTACTGATCGTGAAATAAAGTCCATACGAAGGTAGATCAGAGAGAGACGAACGCAAAACAACGGACGATTTCAAAAATGATTAACAGATAAGAGCAAAATCGAAAAGGGGAGTTTTTAAGAACTTGAGACATAACAATGGCGGATAAACAGAAAATGAGTTCAAGGTTCAGAAATAGTTACCATGTCGTCAATAGCTTTAGCTTCTTGAGGAGGAACCTCTTCAACAGGTTCATGGACCTCACCAACTACTTTAGCTTTCGATTTACGGGGAGCCATTTTAAAAGAAACTAGGGTTTTTGAAAAGGGAAGAGAGAGAAGAGTTTTGCAGAGATTGAGAGAAAAGTCAAGGAGAGAAGAAAAGGAAATGATTGGGAAATGGAGGGTAGGTTGCAGAGGAGAGAAAGAGGATGAATTTGTGAAAGAGAGAGAGAACAGGAAAGAGAAGAAAAGGAAGAGTCAAAAAGGATTTATACTAAAAGGGGAAATGGCGCATGACGTCAGCGAGGCGGTTTGGTGAAAGACGGCGAATTTGGTGAAAAAATGCAGAGGCGCAAGATAGCAAAGCGACGTGGCCGAATAGGGAACGCGCGTGCGCAGACCTGACGCGCGAGTGAGTGAGTAGGTCTAGGCAGGTCACAGTCATATCAACTCCCTCATAAATGTTGATCAGGAATTCTAACAGGCGCTATCATTAATGGCCGTTTGCATTTAATGATAATGGGACATGCGCGGGGGTAAAAGCGTAATTTCCCAAGAAATTTCAAAAATAAGGCGAGGGAAAATTTTAATTACACAAGTACCCTTGTGAACTAAGCGTTGACTTTTCAGTCAGGGACCTAAGTGCAATTTCTAATAAATAGAAGACTTACCTGCGATCCACGAAGTGTGCGCATGTCAAAATCATGCGCAGAGCTGTAAATAGCGCAATCAATTCTTAAAATAGATTAACATTAGTGATATGCGCAAAGGAAGTACTGCGCAGGGGTTGCGCAGAAGCATGGATCTTGACCTATGATGAATATCTTATCAAGCAAACACAAGATTATTAGTATTGACAAATCATATGGACAAGTTAGCTAAGTTCAAGCATACCCATTTCTCCTCTCAGGAATACAAATCTTTTTGCGTCAAGAGCCTTTGTAAGGATATCAGCAATTTGATTATCTGTGCCCACGTGCTCTAAATGAATGTTTCCTTTTTCCCCGTGGTCCTTGAGAAAATGATATTTAATGTCGATGTGCTTTATCTTTGAATGCATGACAGGATTGTTGGAGACTGCTATGGTGGACATATTATCACAGAAAATTGGGCAATTTCCTTCATTAATTCCATAGTCCACTAATTGTTGCTTCATCCATAGGATTTGGCAGCAGCAGCTCCCAGCAGTAATGTATTCAGCTTCTGTAGTGGAGATGGACACAGCAGCTTGTTTCTTGCTTGCCCACGCAACAAGTCGATTTCTAAGGAAATGACAAGTGCCACTTGTGCTCTTCCTGTCAATTGTGCATGTTGCGTAGTCTGCGTCTGAATAACCTAGCAAATCGAAATTCGAATCTTTGGTGTACCAAAGTCCAAGGTTAACAGTTCCAGAAAGATAACGAATAATGCGTTTAACAGCAGTTAAGTGCGCTTCTCTAGGGTCCGCTTGATAGCGCGCACAGACACAAACACTAAACATAATATCCGGCCTACTTGCAGTAAGATAAAGGAGAGAGCCAATCATACCTCGATATAAAGTTTGATCAACTTTCTTACCTTTCAAGTCTTTGTCAAGTTTGTTGCCCGTGGCCATTGGAGTGTCGTATGCTTTAGCATTCTCAAGTCCAAATTTCTTGATTAAGTCCTTTGTGTACTTGGCTTGATTTATGAAGATACCATCATTCAATTGCTTGATTTGAAGCCCGAGGAAGAATGTGAGTTCTCCCATCATGCTCATTTCAAACTTGCTTTTCATGAGCTTCTCAAAGCGCTTACAAAGTAACTCATTAGTGGAATCAAATATAATATCATCGACATAAATTTGAACAAGTAAAGAATGATCATTATACTTAGCAATAAAAAGAGTTGTATCGATTTTACCGCGCTTAAAGCCTTTCTCTAGTAGGAATTTTGATAGCGTATCGTACCATGCTCTTGGAGTTTGTTTAAGTCCATACAAAGCTTTTTGAAGCTTGAAGACATGATTTGGAAATCTGCTATCTTCAAATCCAGGAGGTTGAGCTACGTAGACCGTCACTTGGAGTTCTCCGTTGAGAAATGCGCTCTTCACATCCATTTTATAAAGCTTGAATTTCTTGTGAGAGGCATAAGCTAAGAAAATTCTTATAGCTTCAAGTCTTGCTACAGGCGCAAATGTTTCATCGTAGTCGATTCCTTCCTCTTGCCTATAGTCTTGCGCAACCAACCTTGCTTTGTTTCTTGTGATGCTTCCATTCTCATCCATCTTGTTTCTGAATACCCATTTTGTACCAATAATGCCTTGATCATGAGGTCTAGGTACTAAGGTCCAAACCTTGCAGCGCTCAAATTGGTTAAGCTCTTCTTGCATAGCAGTAACCCAGCTTGAATCTTGGAGCGCTTCATCAATCTTCTTTGGTTCGATTTGAGAGATAAAGGAGTGATATTCATCATCAAAGTTTGATGCTCTCCTAGTACGAACCCCTACATTGAGATCACCAATGATGTTTGAAGTTGGATGGTCTCTAAATTCACGAACCTCGGGAGGTAAGTTAGGTTGAGTGGTAGGAATACGAAGATCTTCAATGGGTACTTCATTTGATCCAGCATCAAGATCATCAAAAGTGATTTGCTGAAGTGGAGAAACATCATGCGCAGGAGGAGGAGTTTGTGCATCAGGAGTCGTCACTTCTGGCGCAGCATCGGGTGTATGCGCATGCAATGGACTTGCTTGATTCTGGTTTTGATCTTCTTGATTAACATTCTGCGCAGGTACAGTTTGAGGCTGCGTACCTGTCTCAACATTTTCAGCAGAATCATTAGAATCATTTGGAGCCAGATGTGGCTCAAGGAGAGAATGCTCATCGAAAGTAACATGTACAGATTCTACAATTACTAGAGTAGTTCTATTAAAAACACGAAAAGCTTTAGAATGTTTGGCATACCCAACGAAAATACCTTCATCTGCTTTGGCGTCGAATTTACCTTTATGATCTTTGCCATTGTAGAGGATATAGCATTTGCAGCCAAAGATCTTGAAGAAAGCAATGTTGGGCGCTCTTCCTCTCCATAGCTCATATGGAGTCTTGTTGTAGGCTTTATTGATGAGGGATCTATTCTGAGTAAAGCAAGCAGTGTTAACAGCTTCTCCCCAGAAATACTTTGGAAGCTTAGCTTCTGCTATCATTGTTTTTCCAGCCTCAATCAACGTGCGATTCTTTCTTTCCACAACGCCATTTTGTTGAGGAACTCCAGCAGCAGAGAAATTGTGATCAATTCCATGGTCATCGCAGTATTGAGCAACACCGTTATTCTTGAATTCAGTTTCATTGTCTGATCTAACACTCACGATGTCGTCTTCTTTTTGAGTTTGGAGCTTTCGAAATAGCGCAGTCAAGATATCATAGCAGTCATCTTTGGATATCATCATTTCGACCCATGTGTATCTTGAGTAGTCATCCACCACGACTAAAGTATATTTGTTTCCTCCAATGCTCGCAGTGGTGACCGGTCCAAACAAGTCCATTTGAAGCAGTTGTAAACATTTGGAAGTTGAGGAGACAATCTTGCTGGTGAAAGACTGCTTAGGTTGTTTACCGAGCTGGCATGCTGCGCATTTTCTGTCATGATGGTCAGCTACTTTGGGAAGTCCTTTGACAAGATTTTCCCTTCCTAGCTTAGCCAAATACTTGAAGTTCAAATGACTTAAGCGCTTGTGCCATAGCCAGCTACTTTCAATTATATTCTTTGCTACAAAACAGAGATTAGTGATAGAATCTATAGAAGTAAGATCAATAATGTAAACATTAGTCTTACGAGTCCCTGTGATCAAAGTTAGTCCGGATATGCCATCTTTGATGTAGCAGTACGTTGCAGTGAAGTGACATTCCAAACCTTTATCGCAGAATTGTGATATGGAGAGCAGTTGTGCTTGAGACCTTCAACGAGCGCAACTTTCTCAATGCACACTTTATCTTTTCTGATTTTTCCATATCCAACTATGTGCCCTTTGTTGTTGTCTCCAAAAGTTACAGAGGGACCTCTTCCTTCATGAACTTCTTCAAGAGCGGTAGCATCTCCAGTCATGTGTCTAGAACATCCACTGTCGAGGTACCATATATGCGCTTTAGCTTGTGAAGAGTGTGCAATGAAGCAGGAGACCTGAAAGATAGACATTAAGAACGCAGGTCCCCTTTATTCTTGGGTCCTAGAGTTAGCAACTTTTGACAACCCACTCCTGTCTGACCTTAGGATTTTTACGTCCCTTGGCATTAGGAGCGAATCGCAAAAGGCATTCTGCAGCCTTGTGACCTAAACCATCACACACAACACAATGATGAAAGCCACTTATAGATTGGGTTTTTACAAACTCTTTACTTTTCTTTGGCACAGCATTCTTTACTGGAGCAGATGAACTTGCTTTGACAAATATCATTTTCTGAGGTTTGGGTGCGCTTTTCTTAAGAATGCGCATCTGGCGTTGGGGCGCATGGCTTTCATGCGCATGACCCTTTTGCGTAGATTTGACATTTGAAGTTGAAGCGCAACCATAGTCAGAATATGAGTTGTCTTGCGCAGGTTCAACTTTAGCCTTACCCTTGGCTTTTCCAGTTTGCTTCTTTGGGTAGACATAATGGAAATTTTGTCTCTGGACTTTCTCCTGTCCTTTACCCACTGAAGCAGAATGCTTTGCTTTAGGAATTTCAATAGTTTGCTGTGGTGTAAATTCATTTTCCTTTTCAGAGCAAACTGCGCATTTAAAGTTATCACTAGTTGAGAATCCCAAGCCTTCCTTGTCTCCACTAGCTTTTTGGGATTCTAGAATTTGGTCCATAGTGACACGAGATTTGGTCCACTCATTAGTGATCTTTGTGAGATCAGCTACTTGAGCAGCCAATTCTTCGTTTCTTACTTTAAATAGCTCATTTTGATCTGTGAGAAAACGGTTCTTTTCAGTAAGAGGAGTCATGCTTTTAATCTGCTCCTTAAGGAGGGCGATCTCAGATTTTAAAAGAGTTTTCTCTGTCTTAAGCTGTGAAATTTCTCCAATTGATAAATCCACTGCTTCGTTCATAGAGTTAAATTTCTTGATTACCTTTTCAGCTTGCTGAAAAATAGACTCGCGCTCAGCAGCATAGTCATTCTTTTCTATTACAATTTCAGCAGGAATTTCTAGAGATTCTTTGCGTGAGGGCGCATCTACAAATTTCTTTGATAGGTATGCTCTGGCAAACAAGTACTTGCCATTCTGTCTGCTTGGAGCCAGATGTCCCATTTCCACCAGTTCAGTGATAGTGGGACCTTTCTTCTTTGTTCTTGGCGCAGCCTTTGTGTCCGCATCTTGATCATTGTCTGAATCGCTATCAGCATCAGCATTTGCCATTAAGCAGAGCAGTCCATCCTCAGAGTCATCATCATCACTGTCTTCAGTGTCAGTCTCTATCCAAGTCTTCAGTTCTTTTTCTGCGCAGTCTTCTTCAGCAATCATCCGGCGCTGCCTTGATGATCTCTGCGCATTATTCCTCTTCATGTACTCATATTTTGGAGTGGGACATTTTGAAGCAAAATGACCGGGCTTTCTGCAGTTGTAGCAGACCAATTCTTCATCTTTCTTTGAGTCTCTGCCACGAGAGAATTTAGCAGGTGGTTTGCTAGAGGATCCAGGTTTAGAGAATTTCCTGAATTTTTGGAATCGCTTAACGAACATAGCGAAATCATCATCATCCATTTCGAGTAAAGAGGAAGTAGAGACTTTGTCTGAGGTTTGAGCAGGCGCAGGTTCCTTTTGCTCAACATAGGAAACAAGCTTTCCTTTACCTTCAGTTTCGTCGATTCGATCAAGATTTAGCTCTTACACTTTTAAGTTAGCGTATAAGCTGCGCAGAGGCCAAGTATCTAGAAATCCAGAATCTTCCAGATGACTTGATTTGTGCACATATCTGGAACCTAGCGCATCTAAGAATTGAGAATTGACTTCTTTATTGGTGAAAGTAGTTCCAAGAGATTTACAAGAGTTTACAACAGCACAGAAGCGATCATATGTTTGTCTCAAGGTTTCACCATCTTTTCTCATGAAGCAGTTGAATTTTCTTTGCACCAAAATCTTTTGTTTTCCTTGCTTACTTTGTCTCCATTCACATATCCTTCAATAGCATCCCATAGTTCCTTTGCAGTTCCACCGCTCACAATTTGATTGTGCGTGGAGAGGTCTAGAGTGCTAAGAATGATGTTCCTTGCTCTTCCATCATAGCCAACCCATTTCTTTTCTTCATCAGTCCATTCCCCTTTGGCCTTCTTGATTGTAGGATTATCCTTGTTGGTAGCAGCATCTGGATTGGCCTTCATTGGAATGTAAGGTCCTTCAAGAACGATGTCGTGGAGGATCTCGTCGATAGAAGAAAAATGAGTGAGCATGCAGTGCTTCCAGATTTCGAAGTGATCTTCATTCAGCACTGGGACATGTGAATAGTTAGCCATTGCCCAAGATTTTGAAGCCATCTTGAATCGGCACCCAAGCTGTTAAGCTTGAAAAACAAAACAAGTTTTATGAAGGTGTTACCTCTGATACCACTTGTTGGTCCCAAAGGGGCAACAAGGGTATGAAAAATGCTAGAGGGGGGGGGGGTGAATAGCGTTTTAAAATTCTTTTCAAACCCTTTTGCAAATCAATGGCTTATGCGCACAGATCTCAAATAAGCTAAGTAAAGCGCGCAGTGAGAGTGTGAAATGCACGGCGGAAGTTTTAAGCAGCACCTGCGCAGTAAAAAGCTGCGCAAGGATAAAAACGCACGCGCTAAGTTTTGGCTTAAAGAGTTGGATAAAATGTTCTAAGGCAATAAGCAATAACAAACACGGCGGCAATAGTAGCAATATGATAAGATCAAACAAAGCAGTAATTCAGAAATGATTAGCAGAAAATAAATAGCGAGATTAAAGAACAAGCTATTTGGAGAGGTTCGATCGATGAAAGATCTACGTCCTCTACCAAGATGGTTAGTCTTGGATTTTCTAAAGGAGATCTTATTATATGAGAGAGTTACAAGATACAACAATGAAACACAACTATCTCAAAGATCTATAATCTATGAAGAGCAAATCCTAGACTAAACCGGTGTATCTCAAGAAGAAAGATCTTAATGATCAAAGCTTCAAGAGGTGTGTGTGTGTTCAGAAATTCTGGGCTCTATGAATCTATGAGATGAAGAGCACGAAGAATTATGGTGATTTAAGGCTTAGGATCTGGGCAGGAGTTTGAAGGTATGAAGGTTGAAGGTTGATCTTGAATCTGCGAATAGTAAGCAGCAATCTTCAGAACTTCAAGGATATTATAAAGCACAAACTCTAGCAACTTGGAAATGAAGATGAGCTGGCTTATTTATAGCTGAGAGCTTGAATATAGCCGTTGGAGCTCTGAGCAAGGACGATGAGCTGGCACAATATGATTGGTGCGCATGTGTCCTTTATAGCCGTTGGAGCTCTAATCAAAGTTGATGACCTGGCACAATATGATTGGTGCGCAGGTATATAGAGCCGTTGGAGACTGAGCATGAAGAACAAATTCAAAAAGCTTCTTCTAGAAGGTTGACAGCTGTCTTTATTTGAAATATATCTCTTGAGCGCGTCTCCACCGTTGGATCTTCTAAGTGTGCTTGTTTTGTCGTTTCTGCACACCTTAACACTCTTAAAAGCGTACATTTTCAAAGCATTTTCTAAGTTAGGTGATCTGAATGGATTGAACTGAGAAGAATGCTGCGCAGGATATTCCTGCGCAGTGGTGTCCTGCGCAGCGAAGTCCTGCGCAGTAACCACTGACACTTGCATCTTCATTCCTTTCCGCTTCAAGTCCTGTGATCTAAGCCTATACTATAAAATGGACTAAGCTAAAAATTGAAGTTATAAAACTTCTTACATAGGGTCCTAAAGTCCATAAAATATTAATAGGTGATGGTATCAATCAATTCTAACGAGAATAGGAGGGTCAAGAAGTAAGCATACCCAACAGTTAGTCTTGGATTTTCTAATGAGATCTTATTATATGAGAGAGTTACAAGTTACAACAATGTAGAACAAACTAACTCAAAGATCTATAATCTATTAAGAACAAATCCTAGACTAAACCGGTGTATCTCAAGAAGTTAGATTGATATGATCAAAGCATCAAGAGGTGTGTGTGTGTGACAGAAATCTGGGCTCTTTGAATCTAAGAGATGGAGAGCACAAGATATTCTGGGTGATACAAGGCTTATAGAATCTGGGCTTGGATTAAGTATGAAGGTATGAAGGTTGATCTTGGAATTCTGGAAATGAGCAAGCAATCTTCAAATCTTCAGAGTTTCTCTTTGGAAGCAAAACTCAAGCAATTCACGCACAACCTGGAAAATAAGGATGAGCAGGCTACTTATAGTGGAGCTTCAAAAACTAGCCGTTGGAGCTCTGAGCAAGGTTGATGAGCTGTCACAATGTGATTGGCACGCAGCTGTCCTTTATATCTGTTGGAGACAGAGCAAGTGGATAAGCTTCAAACTTCTTCTAGAAGGATGACATCTGTCTTCATTTTGAATTTCAAACATGAGGCGCGTCTCCATCTACGTGTATGCTGAGTGTGTTTGATTTGTCGTATGTACACATCAGCACTTTGGCTCATTTTAAAAAGCATAGCTTGTTATGACGCTTTCCAAGCTTCTAAAAGGTGAGGTCAGGAAATGAGAGAATTGACAAAGGAAAGTATGCGCGCGCATGGAAGCCATGAGCATTGAGTGTGCATAAGATGTGCTGCGCATGAGAGTCATGCGCATCCTTTAGTCATTTGCACATGAGACCTCAAATCCAAAGTTAAGAGAACTGTTGAAGTGTTAAGGACTAGGACAGAAGGACCTGCGCATGGGAGTCATGAGCATTGAGTGCGCATGGTCTTCTTGCTTGCTCCTTGGTTTTCTTCAAATCTTGAAATTAAGCACAAGCGCTTTCCAAGCTTCAAGAATATGAGGTTATTGAAAGATAAGCATAAGGACCAAGTTAATCTGCTCTGCTCATAGAAGTCATGCGCATAGAGAATGTGCAGACGCTCTGCTCATGAAAACTAAGCAAGTGTTGTTCTCCATATAAAAGTGAGCAGATAATGTTCTACGCATGGAAATGAGCAAATGATGCTCTGCGCTGCGCATGGAATGCTCTGCGCTGCGCATGGAATGTTCTGCGCTGTGCATGGAATGTTCTTCGCTGCGCATGGAATGCTCTTCGCTGCGCATGGAATGTTCTGCGCTGCGTATGGAATGCTTTGTGTTGCGCATGGAATGCTCTTCGCTGCGCATGGAATGTTCTGCACTGCGCATGGAATGTTCTGCTCTGCGCATGGAATGCTCTGCGCATTATACTTGGTCTTCAGTAATTGAAATCTCAATTCTAAGCATAAGCCCTAACCACTAAGCCTATTCTAAAAAGTGGACTTAGCTAAAAATTGAAGTTATAAAACTTCTTACATAAGATCCTAAAGTCCATAAAAAATAAGCATATGTGATGGTATCAATCAATTCTAACATAATTTGGGAGGGTTAAGAAATAAGCATACCCAACAATCTCCCCCTAAATGATTGATGCCATTACCTACTATAACAAAGGCAATTCATTATACTTGATAATAACATGTTCATAAAAATGTTAATGGTAAATCATGCCTCAAGTCAATGCACACACTAGCCAATGTTATAGATTTCTAGTCTAACCAAAAGATATAACTTACAATATGGGAAAGACAGAAATATCATTCAGTGCATACAGATAATATGAGTTTAGGATTGGTATGCGTTTAAACTGAGTGTTTAAAACATCATGCACAGAAAATATGAGCAGTTAAGTATATGCGCATGAAGTTTGAAATAATGCGTTCATTGTTCCACAAACAAAAAGTTTGAATTGAACAAGGTTTTGGGAAAAGCAATGATGCATTATAAGTTTAGAGTTCACCTTTGAGAGAGCTCTGCGCCCTTCATCTTGTAGCTTCCCAAATTGCTTTGCGCAGAGCTTCAATTATTTGAAGCGGGAGCATCAAATCGGAACTTTTTGCCTTTGATATATTACTCTCCCCCTTAATTCCTTTGTTCTCTCCCTATTTGCCTTTGTTAGATAACTCTCCCCCTTAATGGCACAATCAATGCCTTATAGCAGACTGGCCTGCGCATCGAGCCTAGCATCCAGCGCATCCAGTTGCTCTTGAATCTTTGCCTGCACAGTGACCACTTGAGGGATCTAAGGGAGCAGACACCGGAAGAATGATATACTGAGGCCCACGGGTATGCGCGTGAGGTTCATGCGCAGCAATATAATGTGCAGAGTTTCTTTGAAAACTCATAAATATTTTGCCTTGTGCGCAACATCTTGTGCGCTTCATATGCGCAGGCGCATGAGGCATTTCCTATCTTAGAGAATTATCAAGTAAACACAAGATCATTAGTATTGACAAATCATATGGACAATTAGCTAAGTTCAAGCATACCCATTTCTCCTCTTAGATAAGTAAATCTCTTTGCGTCAAGAGCCTTTGTGAGGATATCAGCAATTTGATTGTCTGTGCCCACGTGCTCTAAGTGAATATTTCCTTTTTTCACGTGGTCCTTGAGAAAATGATATTTGATGTCGATGTGCTTTGTCTTTGAATGCATGACAGGATTGTTGGAGACAGCTATGATGGACATATTATCGCAGAATATTGGGCAGTTTGCTTCATGAATTCCATAGTCCACTAATTGTTGCTTCATCCATAGGATTTGGCAACAGCAGCTTCCAGCAGCTTCCAGCAGCAATGTATTCAGCTTCTGTTGCTTGCCCACGCAACAAGTCGATTTCCAAGGAAATGACAAGTTCCACTTGTGCTCTTCCTGTCAATTGTGCATGCTGCGTAATCTGCATCTGAATAACCTAGCAAATCGAAATTCGAATCTTTGGTGTACCAAAGTCTAAGGTTAACAGTTCCAGAAAGATAACGAATAATGCGTTTAACAGCAGTTAAGTGCGCTTCTCTAGGGTCCGCTTGATAGCGCGCATAGACACAAACACTAAACATAATATCTGGCCTACTTGCAGTAAGATAAAGGAGAGAGCCAATCATACCTCGATATAAAGTTTGATCAACTTTCTTACCTTTCAAGTCTTTGTCAAGTTTGTTGCCCGTGGCCATTGGAGTGTCGTATGCTTTAGCATTCTCAAGTCCAAATTTCTTGATTAGGTCTCTTGTGTACTTGGCTTGATTTATGAAGATGCCATCATTCAATTGCTTGATTTGAAGCCCGTGGAAGAATGTGAGTTCTCCCATCATGCTCATTTCAAACTTGCTTTTCATGAGCTTCTCAAAGCGCTTACAAAGTAACTCATTAGTAGAACCAAATATAATATCATCAACATAAATTTGAACAAGTAAAGAATGATCATTATACTTAGCAATAAAAAGAGTTGTATCGATTTTACCGCGCTTGAAGCCTTTCTCTAGTAGGAATTTTGATAGCGTATCGTACCATACTCTTGGAGCTTGCTTAAGTCCACACAAAGCTTTTTGAAGCTTGAAGACGTGATTTGGAAATCTGCTATCTTCAAATCCAGGTGGTTGTGCTACGTAGACCGTCTCTTGGAGTTCACCGTTGAGAAATGCGCTCTTCACATCCATTTGATAAAGCTTGAATTTCTTGTGAGAGGCATAAGCTAAGAAAATTCTTATAGCTTCAAGTCTTGCTACAGGTGCAAATGTTTCATCGTAGTCGATTCCTTCCTCTTGCCTATAGCCTTGCGCAACCAACCTTGCTTTGTTTCTTGTGATGCTTCCATTCTCATCCATCTTGTTTCTGAATACCCATTTTGTACCAATAACTCCTTGGTCATGAGGTCTGGGTACTAATGTCCAAACCTTGCAGCACTCAAATTGGTTAAGCTCTTCTTGCATAGCAGTAACCCAGCTTGAATCTTGGAGCGCTTCGTCAATCTTCTTTGGTTCGATTTGAGAGATAAAGGAGTGATATTCATCATCAAAGTTTGATGCTCTCCTAGTACGAACCCCTACATTGAGATCACCAATGATATTTGAAGTTGGATGATCTCTAACTTCACGAACCTCGGGAGGTAAGTTAGGTTGAGTGGGAGGAATACGAAGATCTTCAATGGGTATTTCATTTGTTCCAGCATCAAGGTAATCAAAAGTGATTTGCTGAAGTGGAGAAACATCATGCGCAGGCGGAGGAGTTTGCGCATCAGGAGTAGTTACTTCTGGCGCAGCATCGGGTGTATGCGCATGCGATGGACTTGCATGATTCTGGTTTTGATCTTCTTGATTAACATTCTGTGCAGGTACAGTTTGAGGCTGCGTACCTGTCTCATCATTCTCAGCAGAATCATCAGAATCATTTGGAGCCAAATGTGGCTCAAGGAGAGAATGCTCATCAAAAGTAACATGTACAGATTCTACAATTACTAGAGTAGTTCTATTAAAAACACGAAAAGCTTTAGAATGTTTGGCATACCCAACGAAAATACCTTCATCTGCTTTGGCATTGAATTTACCTCTATGATCTTTGCCATTGTAGAGGATATAGCATTTGCAGCCAAAGATCTTGAAGAAAGCAATGTTGGGCGCTCTTCCTCTCCATAGCTCATATGGAGTCTTGTTGTAGGCTTTGTTGATGAGGGATCTATTCTGAGTAAAGCAAGCAGTGTTGACAGCTTCTCCCCAGAAATACTTTGGAAGCTTAGCTTCTGCTATCATTGTTTTTCCAGCCTCAATCAACGTGCGATTCTTTCTTTCCACAACGCCATTTTGTTGAGGAACTCCAGCAGCAGAGAAATTGTGATCAATTCCATGGTCATCGCAGTATTGAGCAACACGGTTATTCTTGAATTCAGTTCCATTGTCTGATCTCACACTCACGATGTCGTCTTCTTTTTGAGTATGGAGCTTTCGAAATAGCGCAGTCAAGATATCATAGCAGTCATCTTTGGATATCATCATTTCGACCCATGTGTATCTTGAGTAGTCATCCACCACGACTAGAGTATATTTGTTTCCTCCGATGCTCGTAGTGGTGACCGGTCCAAATAAGTCCATGTGAAGCAGTTGTAAACATTTGGAAGTTGAGGAGGCAATCTTGCTGGAGAAAGACTGCTTAGGTTGTTTACCGAGTTGGCATGCTGCGCATTTTCTGTGATGATGATCAGATACTTTGGGAAGTCCTTTGACAAGATTTTCCCTTCCTAGCTTAGCCAAATACTTGAAGTTCAAATGACTTAAGCGCTTATGCCATAGCCAGCTGCTTTCACTTACGTTCTTTGCTACAAAACAGAGATTAGTGATAGAATCTATAGCAGTAAGATCAATAATGTAAACATTAGTCTTACGAGTCCCTGTGAGCAAAGTTAGTCCGGATATGCCATCTTTGATGTAGCAGTGCGTTGCAATGAAGTGACATTCCAAACCTTTATCGCAGAATTGTGATATGGAGAGCAGGTTATGCTTGGACCTTCAACGAGCGCAACTTTCTCAATGCACACTTTATCTTTTCTGATTTTTCCATATCCAACTATGTGCCCTTTGTTGTTATCTCCAAAAGTTACAGAGGGACCTCTTCCTTCATGCACATCTTCAAGAGCGGTGACATCTCCAGTCATGTGTCTAGAGCATCCACTGTCGAGGTACCATATATGCGCTTTAGCTTGTGAAGAGTGCGCAGTGAAGCAGGAGACCTGAAAGATAGACATTAAGAACGCAGGTCCCCTTTATTCTTGGGTCCTAGAGTTAGCAACTTTTGACAACACTCCTGTCTGACCTTAGGATTTTTACGTCCCTTCGCATTAGGAGAAAATCGCAAAAAGCATTCTGCAGCCTTGTGACCTAAACCATCACACACAACACAATGATGAAAGCCACTTATAGATTGGGGTTTTACAAACTCTTTACTTTTCTTTGGCGCAGCATTGTTTACTGGAGCAGATGAACTTGCTTTGACAAATATCATTTTCTGATGTTTGGGTGAGCTTTTCTTAAGAATGCGCATCTGGCGTTGGGGTGCATGGCTTTCATGCGCATGACCCTTTTGCGCAGATTTGACATTTGAAGTTGAGGCGCAACCATAGTCAGAATATGAGTTGTCATGCGCAGGTTCAACTTTAGCCTTACCCTTGGCTTTTCCAGTTTGCTTCTTTGGGTAGACATAATGGAAATTTTGTCTCTGGACTTTCTCATGTCCTTTACCCATTGAAGCAGAATGCTTTGCTTTAGGAATTTCAATAGTTTGCTGGGGTGTAAATTCCTTTTCCTTTTTCAGAGTAAACTGCGCATTTAAAGTTGTCACTAGTTGAGAACCCCAAGCCTTCCTTATCTCCACTGGCTTTTTGGGATTCTAGAATTTGATCCATAGTGACACGAGATTTGGTCCACTCATCAGTGATCTTTGTGAGATCAGCTACTTGAGCAGCCAATTCTTCGTTTCTTACTTTAAATAACGCATTTTGATCTGTAAGAAAACGGTTCTTTTCAGTAAGAGGAGTCATGCTCTTAATCTGCTCCTTAAGGAGGGTGATCTCAGATTTTAAAAAGAGTTTTCTCCATCTTAAGCTGTGAAATTTCTCCAATTGATAAGTCCACTGCTTCTTTCATAGAATTGAATCTTTTGATTACCTTTTCAGCTTGCTGGAAAATAGACTCGCGTTCTGTCGCGACCCCGGACCCCGCGGGCCTGAGACCGCAATCTGGACATCGACTTAAAACCAAAACTATGAAATACCGAAGATAAAAATTCCATTTGATACCAAAAGGTAATGATCCAAAGTTTTACAAAACCAAGTTTGATAAAACCAATTACAACTATCATAAACCTCCACAAGTTTATGCCCAACAAAATACAAATATACAATTCTTAATGACGTCATTGTTTGGTACAACTATCCCAAAAAGGTTACACATTTATATAATGTAAACCAACCTATAACAACCTTCCCCAAAAGAATGTATCCACACTCGACGTCCTCTTTCTCGTGATCAACGAGACTAATCCTTAGCACCTGGGGGGGGTTAAGGAAAAACAAAGATAAAAGGAAAGGGGGTGAGATAAATCTCAATAAGTTACTAATGCAACTACATGACATGCTATGATGCACGAAGCGATAAGCAATAATAAATATCACGTAACACATAGCATTTATCACATAACAGATAGCAGCGGAAATAAACACATAACAAAGGATATAGCCAAGGTTTTCCAAACCGGTACATCCAAATAAAGGATCGCTGCGCAGCTTCAATAATCAACCAATCAACATCTTCATAATAGCATGGAAGCCGAAGAGAAAACCCGGTACCGGAACCAATAACCATAAAAGTGTCACAAAGGACAAGAGCCATGACACAAAGTCATGCCCGGTAGCTAGATACATTCACAAAGGAAGCTAACTTGACTTTTCCAAGGCCAATCTGGAAAAGGGTATAGAAGGGGGCAAAACAATGGTCAACATTATAATGGACTTGGCTTTGCCATTATAATCCTTCCCATCGCCCGATGCAACAAATATGCCAGCTGGGCTTCCAAATAAATGCTAAGTAATAATAATTTAGCATGAATAAACAACTTAAGGTTCCAAAGTAGGGAACCAATCCAATTAAATCACCACAAAGGTAAACCAATAAAAACCGCACATCAAAGATGAACCACATTCCCAAAATGATACTTAATCAAATTCCATATCGTATTTATTCACAAGAGAATCAAATCCAATCAATAAAGTGTTCCACGGTGTTATCTTAAGTTAATTAGAAGGAATGAACCTAAACTAGTTAAGCCTTAAGTCATAAACCAAGCAAAAGGGCAAATTCCTGGAACAGGGGCGGGCGGGCGCCTGGGCATAGGCAGGCGGGCGCTTGAATCAACAGAAGGTCTGGCCTTCAGAAAAGGGGGTGTAGGCGGGCGCCTGGGTCAAGGCGGACGGGCGCCTGGTCTACACACTGGCCAAGAACAGGGCTGGGTAATGCCATTTTCGACCAAAACCTCAATCCTCCATTAAAACATCAAACTCAAAGCTTTCCAATACATTTCTAAGCTCCTAAACAACATCCAACCTAAAGGGAACCTAATTAACACCCTTTTATCACCCAAACCAACACCAAATCCCCACATTCAAGATTTCACCATTTTTTACCCAAAAACTCAAATAAATTCAAAATAAATTCTAAACTCAATCAAACTTCAAATATAATACATCAAGCATCATATAAACATGATATGAACATTTTAGCATTAAAATGGGGGAAAAGTAACTTACTTGATAAATCTCAAAGATGACGGAATTCAATTCTTTTTGGTTCTACGCGATCCTATCGACGATCTAAACACATTTCGAGTTTTAAGAAATGAGAGATTACTAGAAGAAGATGAAGAAAATGAAGAGAGAAGGAAGAGAAACTTACCTACACCAATGGAGGAGAGAGAGAGAATTGTGCTGGGAAATGGGATGGAGGTGGAGTGTGAGGATGGGGGAGGTGAGGGAAGGAGTAGGGAATTATTTCAAAAGGTTACCATTAGACCCCTCTCCATCAACTAACACAATTACTCCCCACTAACAATTAAGACTCAACATTTCTACACTAGCACAAATGACCCAAATAAAATGCTAGGCATAAATATTATGAAACATAAAATGCACACATAAATATTTAAATAAATAATAATTTAAATAAATAAATAAGCAAATAATTAAATAATAATCATTTAATTACTAATAAAATAGAGCCTAGATTCGGGTCGTGACATTCACTCCCCCTTAAAGAAAATCCGACCCGAATTTTAACGAGACTCACCTTAAACAAAAAGCCACGGAAATTTCCTCTCGATCTCACCTCGGAGCTCCCACGTCGACTCCTCGATGTTATGATTCCTCCAAAGAACTCTAACCAACGCAATGCTTTTGTTCCTCAACTCTTGAACTTTAGAATCTAAGATCCGAACCGGTCGTTCCTCATAAGTCATATCGGGCTCAATATCCTCCGGTACCCTCGGTAACACGTGAGATGGATCATGAACATACTTCCGAAGCATAGAAACGTGGAACACGTTGTGCAACCGGTATAAGGCTGGCGGTAACGCAAGACGATACGCTAGAAGTCCAACCTTTCCCAAAATCTCAAACGGACCAATAAACCTCGGAGCCAATTTGCCTTTCTTACCAAACCTACGAATACCCACCTTTGGAGACACTTTCAAGAATACCAAATCACCAATCTGAAAACTAAGATCTCGCCTTCGGTTGTCTGCGTAGCTCTTATGTCGACTCTGGGCTGTTTTCAATCGATCCCGGATAACTCTAACCTTTTCAACTGAATCCCGAAGCAAATCAATGCCCACGATCTTCGCTTCACCAACCTCATCCCAACAAATAGGCGATCTACATTTTCTTCCATACAGAGCCTCAAACGGTGCCATCTCGATACTAGCCTGATAACTGTTGTTGTAAGAGAATTCCACTAACGGTAGGTGCGAATCCCAAGAATCGAAAAAGTCTATCGAACAAGCTCGCAACATATCCTCCAAAATGAATAGTCCTCTCGGATTGACCGTCGGTCTGGGGGTGAAAAGCTGTACTGAAACGCAAATCTGTACCCAAAGCTTCCTGAAACGCCTTCCAGAATCTAGAAGTAAACCTCGGGTCTCGATCTGACACAATGCTAATCGGAACCCCATGCAATCTAACAATCTCATCAACGTAAAGGGTCGCAAGCTTCTCCATCGAATATCTGATGTCAATAGGCAAGAAATGGGCACTCTTGGTCAATCTATCCACTATTACCCAAACACTGTCATACTTCCTACGGGTACGAGGTAGTCCTGTAACGAAATCCATAGTCACATGCTCCCATTTCCACTCGGGAATCTCTAACGGCTGAAGTAATCCCGCGGGTCTCTGATGCTCGGCTTTGACCTGCTGACAAGTTAAACACCTCGATACATACTCGGCTATTTCCCTTTTCATATTAATCCACCAAAATTGTTGCTTCAAATCCTGATACATCTTCGTACTACCCGGATGAATAGTATACCTCGATTTGTGACCCTCATCAAGAACTCTCTGTTTAATTCCATCAACATCCGGAACACACAAACGACCACGGAAAGTCAACACTCCACTCGAGCTAATAGAAAAATCCTCGAAGTTCTTTTCCTTCAATTTACCCATTATCTTCACCAACTCGGGATCTTCTTCCTGAGCTTCCTTTATCCTCTGAATTAGGGTCGGAGATACCCTAATATTCGCAAAAATAGCCCCATGTCTCGATTCACGAGGAGACCAATCTCGCACATCCTCAAGCATTTTCCACTCCCGGACCATCATCGAAGCCACATAAGATTTTCTACTAATCGCATCGGCTACCACATTCACCTTCCCCGGATGATAAGAAATCGTACAATCATAATCCTTCAATAATTCCATCCATCGGCGCTGTCGGTTGGTCAATTCCTTCTGAGAGAAGAGGTACATCAAACTCTTGTGATCGGTAAAAATTTCAAACTTCGCCCCATAAAGGTAGTGCTTCTATTTGTGCAATGCAAAGACAATAGCCGCTAACTCCATATCATGAGTCGGGTAATTCTGTTCACTCGGGGTCAACTTCCTCGAAGCATAAGCAATTACTTTCCCATTCTGCATCAACACACAACCCAAACCCTCTTTCGAAGCATCACTGTAAATCACTAGGCCATCGCTCCCATTAGGCAAAGTCAAGATCGGTGCGGTAGTCAACCTCTTCTTCAATTCCTCGAAACTCTTGTCACATTTCTCGGTCCACACAAACGGGACATTCTTCCGGGTCAACTGAGTCATCGGAGTAGCAATCCTCGAAAACCCCTCAATAAATCTTCGGTAATACCCAGCTAAACCAAGAAAGCTTCTAATCTCTGTCACTGATTCGGGTCTCTTCCAATCCACCATAGCCTCTATCTTTGAAGGATCCACCGAAATCCCGTCTTTCGAAATAACATGACCCAGAAATGACACCTTCTCGAGCCAAAATTCGCATTTACTGAACTTCGCAAATAATTTCTCCCTCGCAAGAACGGATAAAACTGTCCTCAAGTGTTGCTCGTGCTCCTCTCAAGATTTCGAATAAACAAGAATGTCGTCGATGAAGACTACCACGAACGAATCAAGATAGGGATGGAAAACTCGGTTCATCAAATCCATAAACACGGCCGGCGCGTTAGTCAACCAAAACGGCATAACCAAGAACTCATAATGACCGTAACGAGTGCGAAAAGCAGTCTTCGGAATATCCTCCGATCGAACCTTCAACTGATGGTACCCACTCCTCAAATCAAGTTTAGAGAAAACCACGGACCCTTGAAGCTGATCAAACAAATCATCAATGTGGGGTAAAGGATACTTGTTCTTCACCGTAACCTGATTCAACTTCTGGTAATCTATACACAATCTCAACGAACCATCTTTCTTTCGCACAAACAAAACCGGTGCTCCCCACGGGGAAACACTAGGGCGGATAAACCCTCGATCAAGCAACTCTTGCAACTAAACCTTTAATTCCTTTAACTCTGCGGGGGCTAACCTATAAGGTGCTTTCGAAATCGGAGTCGTACCCGGCAAAAGATCTATACAAAACTCAATCTCACGATCGGGAGGCATATCATACTCGGTAGAGAAAACATCGGGAAATTCCCGGACTACCCGAACACTATCAAAACTAGGGGATTCCTTCCTAGTATCAAGAACACTAGCCAAATACCACTCACAACCATTATGCAATAATTTTCTCGCTTTCAAATAAGAAATTAAGCGAACCCTTCTACTCAGAGGACTAGCCTCAAACACAAATTTAGGCACATCGGGAATAGAAAAAGTAACAGTTTTCTTATGGCAATCAACGGAAGCATGAAACTTGCTCAACCAATCCATACCCAAAATGACATCAAAGTCTTGGATAGGAAGAACTACCAAATCCGCACAAAGGACTCGACCACAAATAACCACGTCACAAGAACGAAAGACTCGATCAGAAATCAAGCATTCTCCTATAGGGGTCGACACCTCTAGCACGTACGGTAAAGACTCGAATGTAGCATTTAACATGGAAGCAAATTGCACAGAAATGTATGAATGAGATGATCCTGGATCTACTAACGCTCGTGCGCTCACATTAGACACAGAAATAATACCTCCAATAACCGAAGGATCATCGGTAGCTTGTTGTTGATTCTTGGCATAAACCTTCCCTTGAACTTTGGGCTTCCCAGCGGCATCCCTTTTCTGACCCTGATTAGTACCAACCCCTGACCCGGATGACTGACCTCGGTACCTCGTGCAGTCTCTCGCAAAGTGCCCCATTTCACCACAATTGGTACACTTGCCTTGCTTTTTCCAACACCTATCCTCCGTATGGCCTACCTTCTGACAAAAGGTACAAGGCTTCCTATTCTGAATCCCCGGAGTAGTACCCGGATTCCTCGGTGTGGTTTGCCCCTTAAACTGAGATGATGCTCCCGGGTTACCTCGGTTGTCGAAACGGTGTTGTGGCTTGCTTTGTGCTCCTTGCTTACTCGGGTTGGCCACCTCAGTCTTCCTCTTATGTTCCCCAATATCTTGCTCTATCAAATAGGCTCGGTCCACCGCATCTTGGAAAGTCACAATCCGTTGGGCAATAAGTTGAGTACGGATGGAGGTCTTCAATCCCCGAATGAATCTCATAGCCTTTTGTTCCTCGGTCCTCACCAAATAGTCGCAATACCGGGATAATTCTATGAACTTAGCCGAGTATTGTGCTATAGACAACACACCTTGCTCCAGGTTGAGTAGCTCGATCTCCTTTCGGTTTTGATCAACAACCGGAATGAAATGCTCCTTGAATTTGCGCACAAACAACTCCCACGCATACACCGTGTGAGTATCATCCCAACTAGCTTTAACACCCTTCCACCAATACTCGGCGGCTCCCACAAGCTTGTAAGCCGCGAACCGGATCTTGTCCACATCCGTGCACCCAAACACATCATAAATCTTCTCCATCGACTCAATCCACAACTCAGCTTTCCGAACATCGGGTTCCCCATTGAATTCAACCGGTTTCAACTTCAGAAATTGCTCCAATCCATAGCGGGGTGGTGCTTGTTCTACCCTCGGACCTTGATCATGTATGGCCTTCATGGCCGCCTCGAACATTCCTTGAAACATGGCACGGGCTTTTTCCCTTGTATCATTCTGATTTGCATTACCGGTACTACCTTCACCACTCCTTCTACGAACCATTGTAAACAAGTACCTGCATAAAACATCAACCGTTAATCACTCCGCACACTACTACCCACCTAGGTCATACTAATCCACCTAGACTTATACTTAGAGCTAATGCCATAGCTCTGATACCAACTGTCGCGACCCCGAACCCCGCGGGCCCGAGAACGCGATCTGGACATCGACTTAAAACCAAAACTATGAAATACCGAAGATAAAAATTCCATTTGATACCAAAAGGTAATGATCCAAAGTTTTACAAAACCAAGTTTGATAAAACCAATTACAACTATCATAAACCTCCACAAGTTTATGCCCAACAAAATACAAATATACAATTCTTAATGACGTCATTGTTTGGTACAACTATCCCAAAAAGGTTACACATTTATATAATGTAAACCAACCTATAACAACCTTCCCCAAAAGAATGTATCCACACTCGACGTCCTCTTTCTCGTGATCAACGAGACTAATCCTTAGCACCTGGGGGGGGTTAAGGAAAAACAAAGATAAAAGGAAAGGGGGTGAGATAAATCTCAATAAGTTACTAATGCAACTACATGACATGCTATGATGCACGAAGCGATAAGCAATAATAAATATCACGTAACACATAGCATTTATCACATAACAGATAGCAGCGGAAATAAACACATAACAAAGGATATAGCCAAGGTTTTCCAAACCGGTACATCCAAATAAAGGATCGCTGCGCAGCTTCAATAATCAACCAATCAACATCTTCATAATAGCATGGAAGCCGAAGAGAAAACCCCGGTACCGGAACCAATAACCATAAAAGTGTCACAAAGGACAAGAGCCATGACACAAAGTCATGCCCGGTAGCTAGATACATTCACAAAGGAAGCTAACTTGACTTTTCCAAGGCCAATCTGGAAAAGGGTATAGAAGGGGGCAAAACAATGGTCAACATTATAATGGACTTGGCTTTGCCATTATAATCCTTCCCATCGCCCGATGCAACAAATATTCCAGCTGGGCTTCCAAATAAATGCTAAGTAATAATAATTTAGCATGAATAAACAACTTAAGGTTCCAAAGTAGGGAACCAATCCAATTAAATCACCACAAAGGTAAACCAATAAAAACCGCACATCAAAGATGAACCACATTCCCAAAATGATACTTAATCAAATTCCATATCGTATTTATTCACAAGAGAATCAAATCCAATCAATAAAGTGTTCCACGGTGTTATCTTAAGTTAATTAGAATGAATGAACCTAAACTAGTTAAGCCTTAAGTCATAAACCAAGCAAAAGGGCAAATTCCTGGAACAGGGGGCGGGCGGGCGCCTGGGCATAGGCAGGCGGGCGCTTGAATCAACAGAAGGTATGGCCTTCAGAAAAGGGGGTGTAGGCGGGCGCCTGGGTCAAGGCGGACGGGCGCCTGGTCTACGCACTGGCCAAGAACAGGGCTGGGTAATGCCATTTTCGACCAAAACCTCAATCCTCCATTAAAACATCAAACTCAAAGCTTTCCAATACATTTCTAAAGCTCCTAAACAACATCCAACCTAAAGGGAACCTAATTAACACCCTTTTATCACCCAAACCAACACCAAATCCCCACATTCAAGATTTCACCATTTTTTACCCAAAAACTCAAATAAATTCAAAATAAATTCTAAACTCTACCAAACTTCAAATATAATACATCAAGCATCATATAAACATGATATGAACATTTTAGCATTAAAATGGGGGAAAAGTAACTTACTTGATAAATCTCAAAGATGACGGAATTCAATTCTTTTTGGTTCTACGCGATCCTATCGACGATCTAAACACATTTCGAGTTTTAAGAAATGAGAGATTACTAGAAGAAGATGAAGAAAATAAAGAAAGAAGGAAGAGAAACTTACCTACACCAATGGAGGAGAGAGAGAGAATTGTGCTGGGAAATGGGATGGAGGTGGAGTGTGAGGATGGGGGAGGTGAGGGAAGGAGTAGGGAATTATTTCAAAAGGTTACCATTAGACCCCCTCTCCATCAACTAACACAATTACTCCCCACTAACAATTAAGACTCAACATTTCTACACTAGCACAAATGACCCAAATAAAATGCTAGGCATAAATATTATGAAACATAAAATGCACACATAAATATTTAAATAAATAATAATTTAAATAAATAAATAAGCAAATAATTAAATAATAATCATTTAATTACTAATAAAATAGAGCCTAGATTTCGGGTCGTGACACGTTCAGCAGCAGAGTCATTCTCTTTTACAATTTCAGCAGGAATTTCAAGAGATTCTTTGCGTGTTGGCGGAGCTACAAATTTCTTCGTTAGGTCTGATCTGGCCAAATAAGTACTTGCCATTCTGTCTGGTTGGAGTTAGATGTCCCATTTCCGCCAGATCTATGATGGTGGGACCTTTCTTATGAATAGTAGTTGGCGCAGCCTTTGTGTCCATTTTGGGATCATTGTCTGAATCGCTATCAGCATCGGCATTGGCCACTAAGCAGAGCAGTCCATCCTCAGAGTCATCATCATCACTATCTTCAGTGTCAGTCTCTATCCAGGTCTTGAGTTGCTTCTCAGCAGGGTCTTCTTCAGCAACCATTCCGCACTGCTTTGAAAATCTCTGTGCAGGATTCCTCTTCATGTACTCAAATCTTGAAGTAGGGCATTTTGATGCAAAATGACCAGGCTTTCTACAGTTTTAGCAAACCAAGTCATCATCTTTATTTGAGTCTTTTTCACGAGAGAACTTTGCAGGAGTAATACTTAAAGATCCAGGTTTTGAGAATTTCCTGAATTTTTGGAATCGCTTAACAAACATAGCGAAATCATCATCATCCATTTCAAGCAGAGAAGAAGTAGAGACTTTGTCTGAGGTTTGAGCAGGCGCAGGTTCCTTTTGCGCAACATAGGAAACAAGTTTTCCTTTGCCTTCAGTTTCGTCTATTCGCTCAAGCTTTAGCTCATACACTTTTAAGTTAGCGTACAAGCTGCGCAGAGGCCAAGTATCTAGAAATCCAGAATCTTCCAGATAACTTGCCTTGTGCACATATCTGGAACCTAGCGCATCTAAGAATTGAGAATTGACTTCTTTATTGGTGAAGGTAGTTCCAAGAGATTTACAAGAGTTTACAACAGCACAGAAGCGATCATAAGTTTGTCTTAAGGTTTCACCATCCTTTCTCATGAAGCAGTTGAATTTTCTTTGCACCACAAATCTTTTGTTTTCCTTGCTTACTTTGTCACCATTCACATAGCCTTCAATAGCATCCCATAGATCCTTTGCAGTTCCACCGCTCACAATTTGATTGTGCGTGGAGAGGTCTAGAGTGCTAAGAATGATGTTCCTTGCTCTTCCATCATAGCCAACCCATTTCTTTTCTTCATCAGTCCATTCCTCCTTGTTCTTCTTGATGGTAGGATTCTCCTTATTTGTAGCAGAAAGCAAACAAACACAAAGCAAACGATGCAAAACAATCTACAAAGATCAAACAAAGAAATATATTAGAAAAGCTTGAAAGTAATATGCAAAGCATAATATAAAGACAAGCTATTTGGAGAGGTTCGATCGGGAAAAGATCTACGTCCTCTACCAAGATGGTTAGTCTTGGATTTTCTAATGAGATCTTATTATATGAGAGAGTTACAAGTTACAACAATGTAGAACAAACTAACTCAAAGATCTATAATCTATGAAGAACAAATCCTTGACTAAACCGGTGTATCTCAAGAAGTTAGATCGATATGATCAAAGCATCAAGAGGTGTGTGTGTGACAGAAATATGGGCTCTTTAAATCTAAGAGATGGAGAGCACAAGATATTCAGGGTGATACAAGGCTTATAGAATCTGGGCTTGGATTAAGTATGAAGGTATGAAGGTTGATCTTGGAATTCTGGAAATGAGCAAGCAATCTTCAAATCTTCAGAGTTTCTCTTTGGAAGCAAAACTCAAGCAATTCACACACAACTTGGAAAATGAGGATGAGCAGGCTATTTATAGTGGAGCTTTAAAAACTAGCCGTTGGAGCTATGAGCAAGGTTGATGAGCTGTCACAATGTGATTGGCACGCAGCTGTCCTTTATAGCCGTTGAAGACAGAGCAAGTGGATAAGCTTCAAACTTCTTCTAGAAGGATGACAGTTGTCTTCATTTTGAATTTCAAACATGAGGCGCGTCTCCATCTACGTGTATGCTGAGTGTGTTTGATTTGTCGTATGTACACATCAGCACTTTGGCTCATTTCAAAAAGCATAGATTGTTATGACGCTTTCCAAGCTTCTAAAAGGTGAGGTCAGGAAATGAGAGAATTGACTAAGGCAAGTATGAGCGCGCATGGAAGCCATGAGCATTGAGTGCGCATAAGATGTGCTGCGCATGAGAGTCATGCGCATCCTTTAGTCATTTGCACATGAGACCTCAAATCCAAAGTTAAGAGAACTGTTGAAGTGTTAAGGACCAGGACAAAAGGACCTGCGCATGGGAGTCATGCGCAAGTGATGGATGCGCAGATGATGATCTGCTCATGGTCTTCTTGCTTGCTCCTTGGTTTTCTTCAAATCTTGAAATTAATCACAAGCGCTTTCCATGCTTCAAGAATATGAGGTTGTTGAAAGATAAGCATAAGGACCAAGTTAATCTGCTCTGCTCATAGAAGCCATGCGTATAGAGAATGTGCAGACGTTCTGCTCATGAAAACTAAGCAAGTGTTATTCTCCACATAAAAGTGAGCAGATAATGTTCTGCGCATGGAAATGAGCAAATGATGCTCTGCGCTGTGCATGGAATGCTCTGCGCTGCGCATGGAATGCTCTGCGCTGCGCATGGAATGCTCTGCGCTGTGCATGGAATGTTCTTCATTTATTTTATATCAATAAAGAGATATTTTTATTATTATTGTTGTTCATGTTTACTTATAATAATCCCCGTCCCTAGTACTTGTTAAGCACTAGTATAAAGGCTAAATGATCATGGGATGATCATGTTAGATTTATGGGTACTTGTTTTGAACAAGGTACTGGACATGACCCGTTGTATGAGATTTATGTCATGGTCTATGTCGTACATATATCTCATATTAGTTATGTCATTTGAATCCTTAGACATGAAGTTATTATAGTCTTCCACTTGATGAACATTGTGTTTGACATATTCAAACGCTACGTTAACACGGTAGTTATAAAGGGTATAATTGGCATAATCGGATTCTCGTTGGGAAGAATAATAAGCTAAATGGATTTGTCCCTCCACGGAGAGATGTCAAGCTTGGGCCCCTCGAAGGAATGATGTTGATGAAATGTTCGGCCGGGCTCAAATGGATTGATTGGATCAATAGCATTTGAATTATCAACATATTCGGAATCAAGAAAGTATTGAACAAGACAAGTTGACTGTTTGACCATGACTTGTGTTCAAAGACATCGTGGACAAAGGATTATGACATATTCTAAAGGAATGCGAACTTGTATCTAGTTATACTATTTGGGTAGGTATGACGGTTTGCTAGAACCTAATCATATCTTATGGGATCATGTTTGAGCCCATTGCCAACTTAGTACAATCCTAGAGGGTCACACACAATAGAACGAATCTTAAATAAGAGAACTATATTGGAATTTAGGGTCGAAGGACCTCAAAAGAATTTCTGGAAAAGTTCTGGGCTTCCTAGTCAACCAAGCGAGCGCTTCGGTTGAACCAGGCGGGCGATTGAATAAGCCGAAAAGGATCTTGACCTTCTGGTCAAATGAGCGGGCGCCTGGGTTGGACCAGGCGGGCGCCCGGTATGGCGGCAGGAATTTTCCTAATTCGATTAGGAAAGGTTTTTGTCACAAGTTACCTATTGGGAATAGGTCTTAATTGTGTATAAAAACCCCAATTGGGCCAGACCATATTAACTAGTGCTTTTGTGAGTCTCAAAGAGTTTGAGAGAGATTTTATTTTGTTCTAAGATATCATTGATTGAGGAACAAAATAATTCACAAATAAATTCCATATAGTTCTTTATTAAATTGTGAAAGTGAGTTTCACAAATTATTGGTCTAGCAACCAAGATCAAGGAGCCTCTTGATATTCGTTCGAAGTGTGGACACCGCTAGAGGGTGAATTTTATCATCTACAAAGTTCGTGATTTTGTCCGTGATAAAGCTTTAAGTTTCTCCACCAAGACCAAAGAAAACTTTGATAGTCATCAAGGGTTAGTTTATCCTTTATTCATGTTGTTGTATTTGATTTAATCATATGAACGGATCCATGGCTTTGGGTTTCTTAAAAATTTTAAATTGCTATATTCCGCTGCGCGTGTTACTCCGAAACCCAACAGTGGTATCAGAGCCCCGTTCATGTTGATTAATTCAATACTTGGATCATGTTATGTGTATATAAATTGTTTATGTTCCTTGCATGATATGAATATTGGATTATATGATGTTTATGTGTTATGTGATTTTATGTGGTTTATTGTTTTACAACTTTAATCGCACGATTCAATCGCAATAAATATTATGATGGATTCAGAATTATTGATTATTAATTTTGATTGGATCAAAGTTTTAATAATCAGGGAAAAAAATAATTTTGAGACAAAATTTTCGAACTTTAAAAATTCTGTACCATTCTGACCATTCAGGCGCCCGCTCGCTGAAGACCAGGCGGGCGCTCGGTGGTCAAAATATGTTCTGATTTTGGTTAAAATCTGAATATGGAATTTTCAATAAATTCAACAAAACCAGTAACAGAACCAGTCCAGACTTGCTGATCTGGAATGGGTTTTGGGTAGTTGGTTTGTGTGTAGATTTTGGGGTTTGATTTTCCTATTTGTTTTAGTCTTGTGATTCCTAGATTGGTTCAAGTTTTGGATGGCTAATCTGCGTTCATCGAGATTGTGTTTCCCAAAATTGATCGCAATCAAAGTTTCAAAGATAAAACGAAGTTATAATTATGAAGAGTTCATAATTGCTAAAACTGAGAAACAAAGTTCTTGATTCAATGATTGGAGATCCATGTGGAATTGTGAATGCAATTGGCCTACGTTCATCGAGACCATCTATTGCTTAGTTTCGGCCACATGGACTACTTTCTTGGTTTCTTGAATTAGTGCGGGATTGTGGTTGCCTAATGGCTTAGTTCGACCGCACTTCTTGTTGTCTTGATTTGGAGATAATAACCGAAGTTGAAATAGTCTCATCCTCATAATTATAGAGAAACTAATGACACATAAATATCATGCTTAAATTAATGGAGATTAATTTAGTGGCTAAACTTGATGTGTAACATGTTTATATTATGTGCTCATAAATGTGTTATATGCTATATGTAATGAACCTTCAAAGAAAGTTTTAAGTCCTTCATTGCCATGCCATGATTAAAACACTTGTTTATACATGAGTAATCTTGATGTGGGTTCGCCTCCGCGAGGTTGATTAATCTTATTCATGTATGAGCAAGATGAGGTTCATTAGTTTAATGTGGGCTTGCCTCCGCAAGGTGCATTAAATTGAATGGTTCCTATGCGTTTAAAATGGTTGGACTTAATTAGGCGTCAAAACAGTTTTGGGCCTAGGCAAAGATGAGATTAAACATGTTTTTTTTTGAAATAGGATTTCTTAAAGAATCTCATGGATAAGGACCTAAGAATCATATGGGATATGATTGACATGATTGTCTACCTAATTAATTTAGTTTTGAGCGGTCCGCCTCCGTGGACTCAAAAGTTAAATTAAAGTTGGATCTTAGCCCAATTAAATTATATTATACATTAGATGTATATGAAGGTTATATAATTTAGTGGGAGTATTTTGTTTGAAAAATACATTATTTATCTCTTTAATGAAAACTGGTACTTATTAAATTTTGGAAATTTTGCATATTTGTAGATAATGACTAATAACACTCAATCAATGTCGTTGCGATCGATCCTTGAGAAGGATAAGCTCGAAGAGAATGGTACTAACTTTATGGATTGGATACGTAGCATAAGAATCGTTCTTAGGCAAGAAGATAAGTTGTACATTCTCGATGGGCCTCTCCCCGCTGAACCACCGCCTACTGCCCCTAGGACAGAAAGAGACAATTACAAGAAACATCGTAATGATTCTAGAGATGTAAGTTGTCTCATGCTTACTGCTATGTGCTCAAAACTCCAACAAAGTTTGGAACATTTGGAAGCCTATGAGATAGGCGTGGAGTTGAGAACCATGTTTCAAGAGAAAGCTAGGCAAGAAAGGTACAAGACCATTGTTGCATTCACTACTTGTAAAATGAATGAAGGGCAACAAGTGAGTCCTCACTTTCTTAAAATGAAAGGTTATGTAGAGCACCTTGAGAAACTTGGCTATCCAGTCCCATTGGAGCTAGCCACGGATCTCATTCTTAATTCATTGCCTAAAAGTTATAATCAGTTTGTGATGAATTATAACATGCATGGAATGGATAAGAATCTCTCTGAGTTGCATGGGATGCTCAAAACTGCAGAGATGAAAATTGTGGAGAAAGGTTCTCCCGTGCTCTTGGTTCATGATGGGAAGAAGGCTAGTGCCAAAGGAAAGGGTAAGAAAGTTGTCAAACCCAAAATAAGCAAGGCAAAGGTTGCCAAGGCTTCTGAGGCAAAACCCGATTCACAAAAGGATGCAATCTGTTTCTATTGTCAAGAAATTGGTCATTGGAAACGTAATTGTAAGGCTTTCTTGGAAAAGCAAAAGAAGAAGAAGAGCAGCAAGGCTGCGTCGACTTCAGGTATCTATATGATAGATATTCTCCTTTCTACCACTGATTCTTGGGTATTGGATACCGGATGTGGTTCTCACATTTGTCTAAATGTGCAGGGACTAAAGAATAGGAGACTGCTTAAAGAAGGTGAAGTAGATCTACGCGTGGGAAATGGAGCAAGAGTTGCTGCATTAGCCATAGGGACTTATGAAGTCACTTTACCTTCCGGATTAATTCTTGTTTTGAACAATTGTTATTATGTTCCGGATTTAAGCAGAAATATTATTTCAATTTCTTGTTTGGATAATGAAGGTTTTAAGTTTCTTATTGAGAATAAGAAATTTTCTATTTATTTAAATGATGTGCTTTATGGTATTGCTAATTCATTTAATGGCCTTTATATCTTGGATGTCAAGAATGACAATAATGACAATGTCTATCATGTAAATAAGAAATCTAAACCTAATGATGTAAATCATACTTATTTGTGGCATTGCCGTCTTGATCATATTAATGAGAAGCGTATCTCAAAACTCCATGGGGACGGACTTTTGGGTTCATGTGACCTCGAGTCATATGACACTTGTGAGTCGTGTCTTCTTGGAAAAATGACTAAGACACCTTTTACCAAGTTGGGTGAAGGGCAAGCGACTTATTGGGGTTGATACATTCCGATGTATGCGGACCATTAAGTAGCAATGCTAGGGGAGGATTTCAATACTTCATAACCTTCACTGATGATTATAGTAGATTTGGGTATGTTTACCTAATGAAACATAAGAGTGAAGCATTTGACATATTTAGAATATTTCAAAATGAAGTAGAAAAACAACTTGGCAAAAGTATTAAGGCACTTCGATCAGATCGTGGTGGAGAATACTTGAGTCAAGAATTTGATGATCATCTAAAGAATTGTGGAATAGTTTCACAATTGACTCCACCCGGAACACCACAATGGAATGGTGTGTCCGAGAGGAGAAATCGGACTTTGTTAGACATGGTTCGATCAATGATGAGTCAAGTTGATCTTCCAATATCCTTTTGGGGTTACGCTCTAGAAACCGCTGCTTTCACATTAAATTGTGTTCCAACTAAATCGGTTCAAAAGACTCCATATGAGATGTGGAGCGGAAAGAAAACTTGTTTATCTTTCATGAAGATTTGGGGTTGTGAAGCTTTTGTCAAAAGACTTGCCTCAGACAAACTTGCACACAAATCTGATAAATGTATTTTCGTGGGATATCCTAAGGAAACTAGAGGATATTACTTTTACAACCGTGAGGACAACAAAGTGTTTGTTGCCCGAACTGGTGTCTTTCTAGAGAAAGAGTTTCTCTCCAAAGAAATCAGTGGGAGTAAAATAAATCTTGAAGAAATTCGAGACCCAGAAAATAACATTGAACCGATAGTGGAACAAGAACAAGAACCACAAGGAGTTGTGGAACCTGTTCAAAATACACAAGTAACTCGCAGATCTAGTAGGTTACGATCCGAGCCCGATAGATATGGATTTCTCGTAACGGACAGTAATGAGGTGGAAATCATTGAGAATGATGAACCGTCAACCTACCAAGATGCGATGTCTTCTCCTGATTCTGATAAGTGGCTTGGAGCCATGGAATCTGAGTTGCAATCCATGCAAGACAATCAAGTTTGGAATTTGATTGATGCGCCCGAAGGTGTAAAAACCATAGGATGCAAATGGGTCTTCAAGAAGAAGACTGACATGGATGGGAAGGTGCATACTTACAAAGCTAGACTTGTAGCGAAGGGTTATAGGCAAGTTCATGGTATTGACTATGATGAAACTTTTTCACCCGTAGCAATGATCAAGTCTATAAGAATTCTGCTTGCCATTGCTGCATATCATGACTATGAAATATGGCAAATGGATGTCAAAACCGCTTTCCTAAATGGAAAACTAGAAGAGGATGTGTATATGACACAACCAGAAGGTTTTGAACAGAATTCTAAAGTATGCAAATTGCAAAGATCCATCTATGGATTAAAGCAAGCTTCAAGGAGTTGGAATCTCCGTTTTGATGAATCGGTCAAAGAGTTTGGTTTCATCAAGAACGAAGATGAACCTTGTGTATACAAGAAGATTAGTGGGAGCATAGTGCTTTTTCTTGTTTTATACGTGGATGACATATTACTCATTGGAAACGACATTCCTACACTTCAGTCTGTGAAGACTTGGTTAGGAAAGTGTTTCGCAATGAAGGATATGGGAGAAGCCGCATATATACTTGGCATTAAGATCTATAGAGATAGACCAAGGAGGCTACTCGGTTTAAGCCAAAGTACATACATTGACAAGGTCATTAGAAGATTCCGTATGGAAAATTCTAAGAGAGGCACCTTGCCCGTGTTACATGGAGTTTCTCTAAGCAAGACTCAATGTCCTAAGACAAACGATGAGCGTGAGAAAATGAATGATGTTCCATATGCTTCGGCAATTGGGTCCATCATGTATGCCATGATTTGTACTAGACCGGATGTATCTTATGCTTTGAGCATGACAAGTAGATACCAATCCGACCCTGGCGAAAATCACTGGGTAGCTGTAAAAGCGATTCTTAAGTACTTGAGAGGGACTAAAGACTCGTTTTTGGTCTATGGAGGAATGGAAGATGATCTCGTTGTAAATGCTTACACGGATGCAAGCTTCCAAACCGACAAAGATGATAGCCGATCACAATCGGGTTTTGTGTTTATGTTAAATGGTGGAGCTGTAAGCTGGAAGAGTTCCAAGCAAAGTACTACCGCTGATTCTACAACAGAAGCTGAGTGTATTGCTGCATCAGATGCTGCAAAGGAAGCTGTTTGGATTAAGAAGTTCGTCATTGAACTTGAAGTGGTTCCTAGTATTGCTAATCCAATAGACCTTTATTGTGATAACAATGGTACTATTGCTCAAGCAAAGGAACCAAGAGAACATCAAAAATCCAAACACATACTTAGGCGTTTTCATATCATTCGAGAGATCGTTGATAGGGGGACGTAAATATATGCAGAGTACCTACTGATGACAATGTTGCGGACCCGCTAACAAAGGGACTTCCACAAGCTAAACATAATGGTCATGTTAGGTCCATGGGTATTAGATACATGGGAGATTGGGCCTAGGGCAAGTGGGAGATTGTTGGTAGTGGTGCCCTAGGCACGTTTAACAAACGTTGTAATTGTTATCATTTATTTCATATCAATAAAGAGATAGTTTGATTATTATTGTTGTTCATGTTTACTTATAATAATCCCCGTCCCTAGTACTTGTTAAGCACTAGTATAAAGGCTAAATGATCATGGGATGATCATGTTAGATTTATGGGTACTTGTTTTGAACAAGGTACTGGACATGACCCGCTGTATGAGATTTATGTCATGGTTTAGGTCGTACATATATCTCATATTAGTTATGTCATTTGAATCCTTAGACATGAAGTTATTATAGTCTTTCACTTGATGAACATTGTGTTTGACATATTCAAACGCTACCTTAACACGGTAGTTATAAAGGGTACGATTGGCATAATCGGATTCTCGTTGGGAAGAATAATAAGCTAAATGGATTTGTCCCTCCACGGAGAGATGTCAAGCTTGGGCCCCTCGAAGGAATGATGTTGATGAAATATTCGGCCGGACTCAAATGGATTGATTGGATCAATAGCATTTGAATTATCAACATATTCGGAATCGAGAAAGTATTGAACAAGACAAGTTGACTGTTTGACCATGACTTGTGTTCAAAGACATCGTGGACAAAGGATTATGACATATTCTAAAGGAATGCGAACTTGTATCTAGTTATACTATTTGGGTAGGTATGACGGTTTGCTAGAACCTAATCATATCTTATGGGATCATGTTTGAGCCCATTGCCAACTTAGTATACTCCTAGAGGGTCACACACAATAGAACGAATCTTAAATAAGAGAACTATATTGGAATTTAGGGTCGAAGGACCTCAAAGGAATTTCTGGAAAAGTTATGGGCTTCCTGGTCAACCAAGCGGGCGCTTGGGTTGAACCAGGCGGGCGCTTGAATAAGCCGAAAATGATCTTGACCTTCTGGTCAAATGAGCGGGCGCCTGGGTTGGACCAGGCGGGCGCCCGGTATGGCGGCAGGAATTTTTCTAATTCGATTAGGAAAGGTTTTTGTCACAAGTTACCTATTTGGAATAGGTCTTAATTGTGTATAAAAACCCCAATTCGGCCAGACCATATTAACTAGTGCTTTTGTGAGTCTCAAAGAGTTTGAGAGAGATTTTATTTTGTTCTAAGATATCCTTGATTGAGGAACAAAATAATTCACAAATAAATTCCATATAGTTCTTTATTAAATTGTGAAAGTGTGTTTCACAAATTATTGGTCTAGCAACCAAGATCAAGGAGCCTCTTGATATTCGTTCGAAGTGTGGACACCGCTAGAGGGTGAATTTTATCATCTACAAAGTTCGTGATTTTATCCGTGATAAAGCTTTAAGTTTCTCCACCAAGACCAAAGAAAACTTTGATAGTCATCAAGGGTTAGTTTATCCTTTATTCATGTTGTTGTATTTGATTTAATCATATGAACGGATCCATGGCTTTGGGTTTCTTAAAAAATTTAAATTGCTATATTCCGCTGCTCATGTTACTCCGAAACCCAAAAGTTCTGCGCATGGAAATGAGCAAATGATGCTCTGCGCTGCGCATGGAATGCTCTGCGCTGCGCATGGAATGCTCTGCGCTGCGCATGGAATGCTCTGCGC
Organism: Campanula takesimana; assembly: GCA_026119855.1. Classification (NCBI taxonomy): domain Eukaryota; kingdom Viridiplantae; phylum Streptophyta; class Magnoliopsida; order Asterales; family Campanulaceae; genus Campanula; species Campanula takesimana. The sequence continues at coordinate 1,108,931 of JAOWBW010000034.1, forward strand.
TGCGCATGGAATGCTCTGTGCATTATACTTGGTCTTCAGTAATTGAAATCTCAATTCTAAGCATAAGCCCTAACCACTAAGCCTATTCTAAAAAGTGGACTTAGCTAAAAATTGAAGTTATAAAACTTCTTACATAAGATCCTAAAGTCCATAAAAAATAAGTATAGGTGATGGTATCAATCAATTCTGACATAATTTGGGAGGGTTAAGAAATAAGCATACCCAACAGTCTTATTAGCTAGCATGTATGCATAAGGTTGATGCAAGGCTTACGGCTAAGGCTCCCCATGAACACAGTCTAGGAGCGTGTCATGGAGTGGGTACACCATCTTTGGAGAGACCGGCGAGGGCCACTCATTAGAGTGGGGGTGCTGACCGACATCCGTCCTCCGATTGGGACCCGGGTTTATAGGGTATGTAGTGAAATTATTCTACATGCGTGCTCGTGTGTGAGAGTCAAGCTCTAGATGTCAAAGGAAAAATAGAGATTTTTTTTTTGAAAGCAAGTAAAATATTGACCGGACCAAAGTGGTTGCCTACGTTTCTCTCAATTTTCAGAAAAAGAAAGAGAGACTCAGGTCAACGTAGTTCGAGTTTGGAAAGATTTTTGAGAAGAGAGAAAGGAGCACATAAGCACGTAGGAGCACATAGAAGAGAGGGATAGAAGTACTCACAATGCTTGCATTATTACCCATTAATGGGTGCAAAATAAACTAGGGGATAAGTAAAGTAGTCACCCCTAAATTATGTATTTTTTATACTCCGCTGCAGAAGATGTTAGTGCAAAAATAATACATGTATATGACATAAAACATTTATTGCACATATGGGGACGGAGTAAAATATAAGCAAAGATTTTTTTATTTTTTATTTTTTTTTCAGATCCTGATTTTTTGAAATTCAGGGACTGATCTGAAATTTTTGAAAATCTGGGACTGTTCTGGAATTTTCTTAAAATCAGGGACCAAAATGCATTTTTTGAAGTTCAGTGACCAATCTGTAATTTTTTGAAAACGGTTTTTTTTTTTAAATCGGTCCCAGTTTTTTTTTTTTTAAATCATGTGACAATGATTGCCAATGATTACCTAATGATTAAAACAAAAGGTAATAATGATGGGTTAATGATTAGTAACCTTAACCTTAAATTTTTCAAATTTGTAGCAACAGAAACATTGTTTGGCGGTTAAAAAAGGATGTCTCGTACGAGACATAGTTGTCTTGTACGAGACATTCCAGTCCAGATCACAGATTCAGAACAGAACATGTTTAAAACAGAACAGTCCGAAAATTCACAGAAAAAATCAGAAAAATTCAATTCTTTTCAGAAAATTAAAACGATTAAAAACACTTAATTTGTACTCAAGTCTAACCCACTTAAATTATCCCCAGCAGAGTCACCACTGTTTGCACCCGAGGAGATTCCCGCTCGCCTTTTTGATTTGAGAGTCGCCACCATGTTGTTGAACGGAACACGGACCGTGAGATTCTTGAGTTTGGGGGTTAAGTTATGGATTGGGAAGGTCAAGGAGCACCCAATCCACCCAATCTAGGATTGGTCTTGCTTATGTGTTTTAATCAAATAAAGAACAAGTAAAACAAATAAAGCCAATAATTAATTTCTTAATTATTGGGATGTCGGATCATGTGCTTCGAGACCATATCCATGGATTGGAGAGGCTCTAGGCTGATCCTTTTGATGGGATTACACTACTCTAAAACAAAGAATAAGATGAGAAGTAGAGATTAAAAGCGTAGAAGTTTACCTAAAGCGTTCTTGAGATTTCAATTGATGGCCGCCTTGACTAAGGCCTTGATGATCCAAGAATGTTGTGTTGATTTTGGCTTGAAAGGATGAGTTTTTGATGGTGTTTTGGTGTGAGGGGAGAGGAAAAACGGGATTCTTGAGAGAATGACTGATTGGAGAGTTGTTAACCTCTTTTTGTGGTCAAGGGATCATTAACTAACATTAGGAGTGAAAGACTCTTTATTTATAGGCTTAGATTGCTTAGGGACCAAGTAGAGAGGTTTAATTAGGTAAGGAATCAATAGGAAACCTCCAGGAAGTCTCCTACTGATATGTTTCCCGGATTAAGAGAGTTTTGGCCAAGAAAGAGATCGGGACGGAGAAGGAAAGTGACTCTGACTCGCAGACAAAGGATATGTCTCGTACGAGACATTGATGTCTCGTACGAGGCATCCAGCCAAGATTACTGTTTTATCCTTGACTAAAGTCCCATTGTTCAGTTCCCCAGACTAACGGAGTCAGTTAGAAACTTAACGAAACATGACAGAACTAACGAGTTTTCATCAAAACACAAAAGCGAGACACAAGAGTAGTGTAATCATAAATTTGAGTTCAAAATGGGGTGTCTACATCTGGGCATTTGGCCCTTGTTTGGAAGCATTCTCTCATTGTCGTCCTATCATTTCTGTTGATGGCACATTCTTGCATGGAAGATATAAAGGGGTAACACTTATTGCTATGGGTGTCGATGCGAATGATAGTTTACTTCCACTTTCTTTTGCTCTTGTTGAAAAAGAGGACTATAAAAACTGGTCTTGGTTCTTACATCTTGTTTGCAGACATGTTACTAAGGGTCGTGGAGTTTGTTTGATATCTGATCGCCATTCTCGTATCCTTTCCACGGTTTGAGAAAATAGATGGCCACGAACTGTTGTTCACATGTGGTGCATGTTGCATTTACGAGCTAATTTCCTTCATGTTCACAAGGGTGTTGGCTTAAAAGATCTTTTTTGGCGTGCTGTTAGCTCCACCCAAGATAGGAAGCTGAAAAATTTCTTGGCCCAGATTCGTATAATCAATCCCGAGGCAGTTAAATTGTTTGAGTTGTTAGATGTAAGAAAGTGGTCAATGGCGCATGATGGTGGATATAGGTACGGCATTAAGACTACCAATTTGTCTGAAGTTTTTTAATGGTGTCATGAAAGGAGCACGGGGGATGCCTGTTTCAGCTATTGTTGATACCGCCTTCTATAGGTGTGTGGAATACTTTCAAAATAGACTCTCGGGATCAATAAGGGCTTTAAGGGGGTATCCTGGTAACCCAAACATAAATGCGAGACTACTATTCAGTCAAAGGGTCCAACAAAAATATGACTTCAACTTGAAGAAGGCTGGGTATCATAATGTTATAAGGTTTAACAATACTCCAGTAGTTGTTTATCAAGTGACAACTGGGCGACGCGGTGAAAGGGGTAGAAAGGTTCAAGTGATGGAATTGGGTCCTCGAACATGCACTTGTGGCAAATGGGTGCAATATCATTACCCTTGTTCACATGTTCTTGCGTGCTTCAAAGCCCAACATGTCGATGGTTTGAATTTTGTTGATTCCTTTTGCAGTCTTGAGGCGTACTACAATACATGGAGGGGCACTTTTAATCCGATCCATGACGAGGCTTATTGGAATGTAGATCATCTTGTCCCAAGTTTTTATCCTAACCCGATGCATCGACGTGATAAGAAGCAAGGAAGACCTAAATCTAGGAGAATTAGAAATAGGATGGATTGGCACGTGGAGAAAATGAAGTTTCGTTGCGGGATATGCGAGGTAGAAGGTCACACTAAAAGAAGGTGTCCAACACTTAGGGATCAGAATTAAATGTTATTTTCAAGTCGTGGAATTTAGTATTTGCAATATGTTTAACTATTCGTGAATGTTATTTTATTTGAACTTGTAATATGTTTGTTGTGGTATAGACCCTCCAAACCAAACAGATCACAAGAATAATTTATGCAAACCCAACAAGCAAGAACGATAAAAGAACCAAAAACAGTAAAGAGACACAGGAAATTGTTTACCCAGTTCGTCAATATTTTTGACTACGTCTGGGAGCACTACCAAGCTAGGATCTTGCACTATAATATGTAAATTTAGAGTTACAATGAGTTATGGGGTGGAAGCCTTCTTATATAGCAAACCTAGAATAAAGACCAAATCCTAGTCAAAGAATGAATCCTAAAATCAGTCGAATTTGGCCAACCCAGTTTTCCCGTCACTTTGTGCGGCCGCCCACTTTACCCTGTGCGGTCGCCCACTTTGTCACTGGTGGCCCTATTCTAGCCTGATGGCTTGGACGGTCGCACGCCCCTATTTTGGGCGGTCGCCCACTCTGCCAGTGTAGTGCTGCTGTCTTGATTTTCTTCCATCTTCTTTGATCGCTAGTCCAGTTGGTCCTCTACTCCAACAATGTTTAACTATTCGTGAATGTTATTTTATTTGAACTTGTAGTATGTTTAACTATTCATAAAGGTTATTTTATTTGAACTTGTAATATGTTTAACTATTCGTGAATGTTATTTTATTTGAACTTGTAATATGTTTAACTATTATTTCATTTTATATTTAGTACTTTAAATTATTAAGTACTATTATTTTAATTGAACTTGAAAAAATGATATCAGAATATTAGTTTTTACTCGATAAAAATAACATGTCCACCAAATACTTCATTAATCATCCCAAACACTTAGTGACCACATCCCGATCACATAGGAAATAAATAATACATACATCCAATTATTCAGTGACCACATCCCGGTCACATAGTCAATATTACATAAGTCAAAATATTCAGTGACCACATCCCGATCACATAGTCAATATTACATAAGTCCAAATATTCAGTGACCACATCCCGGTCACATAGTCAATATTACATAAATCCAAATATTACACTAATCAAATTAACTTAACTATCCTTAGGGAATACCTTGGAAACATTAGAAAGTGTAATGTTAAGGACTTTTTTTTATTGTGAGACGGCGAAGACAACAACCTAATAGATCAACAAAACAAACATTTAGATAGAGGTATTAATGATGATTCAAAAGTGTACAGACTTTTATGATTTAATACTTCATACCTCATTAAGTATCAGAACACCACCAACACTTATGTCACTTCCAAACTCACTCTCCTTAATCACTTTGTTATGAATGGAAGCTTCAGTTGTAACCGTAGGATCCTGCATAAATTTGACTCTGCTTTAGTAACTCAACACATATTTCACCCATGCTAAGTTCATATTCTGACCTTCAAAGTCACCCAATGAGAGCCCTCTCTATTTGGTGTGCACTCCTTAATAACAGCAACAACCTAATAGAACGAAAATGTAGCGATCAATTATCTTTACAAATATTTTAACTATAATTAATGTTGATATTATACCTGATCCACCCTGTCATATTTTTCGCATTTCTTCTTGATCATGTTCAACGGATAATATGTACCCTCTTCAGTGAGATACTCCATTGCAGATAGCCAAGGTCTGCGTTGGAAATCTTCATCCTCCACCGGCTCTTCAATCGCTCTCCTTATGGACTCTTGTGTAGACATCGGGGGTCCCAGAGAGACATGAGCTTTTCTGGAGTTTTTCCGGCGCATGGCGGGCTGTGCGATACCTGCGGGACCAGGTATAATATGAGGCGGTGGAGATTCTAACTCTCGTTCGATTTGAGAGAGATTATATTAAGGATTAGAGGTTTGACCAGGAGGACCAGGAATAGGATGGCGTCCACGATACCAGCGGGGGAGAGATGGATCCATTTTGAATAAAAAGTATTCTGAAAGCGAGAAAATACCAGCGGGGGAGAGAGGAGAGATTGAGGATTAGAGGTTTGAATTAGTTTTGAGGTCACCGATCCTTTTAAAGGGAAAGTATTCTGACAGTTCCGATAAAAACGGCATTGGTAGTGCCGTTTTTGACAGTTCCGATAAAAACGGCATTGGTAGTGCCATTTTTTACAGTTCCGATAAAAAGTTTAAGTTGACCAAATGACCTCTAACTTTTGATAGTCAGAACAGCAAACAGATCATTCTAAGAGCAAATAGTGGAAACAAAAAATGGAAAACGATAGTCTACTAGTTGGAAAAATATGATCTTTATGTGTGCATAGACATACAAATACTACATCAATCCAAATATGTAGTGACCATATCCAGGTCACATAGGAAATCCTTCAGGGATAAGCAGATGGGGTGTAATTGCTAGGAGGATTACGTGTCCTATCACCTCTGCTAGGCAACATGCGAGAAATTACACGACCCAAACATGATGTTGAAGTATGACCTGAACCAGATCGATGGGATGTCTCTGGTACCTGAGTAGGGTCTATGTTCGTCGTACAGCTACCAAAATGTGGAACCTCCTCATACGTACCCGAAGGTAGATCAATGCTCCTTCTTTGACTTACAGATCGATGTGATGTCTCTGGTAGCTGAGTAGGGTCTATGTTAGTCGTACGCCTACCAAGATGTGGAACCTCCCCATACGTAACCGAAGGTAGATCAAGGCTTCTTCTTCGACTTCCACTCCCATTCTCCGAACCATATGATGTAAAACCAAAATTTGGAGGTGGAGTTGGAGTATAATCCATCTGTGTATGAGAGAATCCATAGTTTCCTCCCTGGGAGAAAGAATCATGTCCTGTAAAGGTGTTAGGATCCTCGTTATCTCCCCCCTCATCATTCTCTTCCTCGCCATTGCCTCCCTCGTTCGCTGCCTCCTCAACATGTAGCTCTTGATCCTCCTGCACGTGTTGAGCATGTCTACGAACCCGTGTTCATCTCGGTGGCACCCCTTGAGCACGATCTACTGGTGGTGGGGGAGGTTGGAGAGGGCATCCAGTCGTTTCTGATGTCTAATAGATGATAAAGATTGTCTGATGAGACCGCGTGTAAGATATAGGTGTTGTGAGCGTAGGCCGTATCCCTCTGCCTCAGATAGCATTCTCGTTGGATATGTACGCGCACTGAAGGTTTTGAATCTGTTGAAATCAATTAAAAATGAATATAATTATGACGATAAAATGGTAAAAAAATAAAAATGAACTAAAGTAATATATGTACTATTTAGCCTACCAAACCCTCATAACGACTAGCATGCGCCCTGTACCCCTCATCCTCTACAGCATTTGGATTCTGGATCAATAACCGGGTAATTCTATAGTACCATAACATATAGGCATGTGTGTAATGTACATCCTCGATACCATATTGCCCAACCACCACAAAATTAGCTCGTCCATTCCACATTCCAATGGGCACTATGTGGAACTCAACCCAATTAACTTCTGACTGACCTCGTCGGTCAATTCCATCCAGGTACTCACTCGTGTCATGTGGGTAGGGATATTCTGTAACATCCCGAATTGCTTCATAACTCGATCAGGAAGGTACCTGTTGGGTATGCTTACTTCTTAACCCTCGTATTTATGTTAGAAATGATTGATACCATCACCTAAGAGTATTTTATGGACTTTAGAACCCTATGTAAGAAGTTTTATAACTTCATTTTTTAGCATAGTCCATTTTATAGTATAGGCTTAGAATATAGGACTTGGAGCGAAGAAGGAATGAAGATCTAAGCAAGACTGTGGTTACTGCGCAGGACTCTCTACGCAGGACATCACTGCGCATGTCTCCTCTGCGCAGCATTCAACCTTGCACAGTTTTCAATGCATTCAGATCACCTAACTTGGAAAGCGCTCAGAAGTACGCTTAGTTGTGCATAAACGACAAATCCTGCACACTCAGCATAGCCAACGGTGGAGATGCGCTCAAACATAATATTTAAAATGGAAACAGCTATCAACCTTCCAGATGAAGCGTTTGAATTTGGTCTCCATGCTCAGTCTCCAACGGCTCAAAGATACCTGCGCACCAATCACATTGTGCCAGGTCATCAACCTTGATCAGAGCTCCAACGGCTATAAAGGACACCTGCGCACCAATCCTATTGTGCCAGCTCATCGTCCTTGCTCAGAGCACCAACGGCTAGTTTTAAGCTCTCTGCTATAAATAGCCTGCTCATCTTCATTTCCAAGTTGCTAGAGTTTGTGCTTACAAGTATTCCTGAAGTTCTGAAGTTTGCTGCTTACTATTCCCAGATTCAAGAACAACCTTCAAACCTTCATACCTTCAAACTCCTGCCCAGATCCTAAGCCTTATATCACCAGAATTCTTCGTGCTCTTCATCTCTTAGATTCATAGAGCCCAGAATTTCTGCCACACACACACCTCTTGAAGCTTCGATCATATAGATCTTACTTCTTGAGAAACACCGGTTTAGTCTAGGATTTGCTCTTCATTGATTAGATTTTGATTTGAGTTTTGATTCGTTGTAATCTTGTAAAAGCTCCTCATATCAATATATATCTCATTAGAAAATCCAAGACTAACCATCTTGGTAGAGGACGTAGATCTTTCATCGATCGAACCTCTCCAAATAGCTTGTTCATTATTTCTGCTATTTACTTCCTGCTTAGTTATTTCTGAATTACTGCTTTGTTTGATCTTACCAGATTGCTGCTATTGCTGCTGTGTTTGTTATTGCCTATTGCCTTAGAATCCGATTTTATCCAACAGTCTAGCCAAACCTTAGCCCGTGCGTTTTTACCCTGCGCAGTATACCCTGCGCAGTGTTGCTTTAAATTTCCGCTGTGCATTTCACACTCTCTCTGCGCGCTATACTTAGCTTATTTGAGAACTGTGCTCATAAGCCATTGATTTGAAAAAAGGGTTTGAAAGAATTTAAAAACGCTATTCACCCCCCCCCCTCTAGCATTTTTCATACCCTTGTTGCCCCTCTGGGACCAACAGTACCACTCAACCCTATCAAAGCAAATGAGGGGCACCTTCGCTCTCCATATAGCCTGTCCCTGGAAAATATGCTGGACCCTGGACACTTGCGTACGGCTGCCACTCAACCTGATCATCAGTCAAATACGCCAGGTGATCTCGGTATCCACGCAAGTTGTGGACGGTAAGATGCATAAATGACAAGGGACCTTGCCACCTACATATGGAGAAATTTGACATGCAAAGTAGTGAGTAATAATCAAAATTAAGTACATAACATATTATGTGCAGTTAAAATGAATTAATTTTAGAATACCTGCAATCATATGGCAATAATGCATCCTCAAGAATGGCATCTCCACGTGTCCTTGTTGGTCGTACACACAACAACCTTTACCAAGCCCAAAGCTAAAAAAAAAACATAAAGAAAAAATTTAGTGTCACATACAAAACATATTTTCTCCACTATTATAATATAAGCAAATATAATTGACATACCTGTACAATTGTTAAGAATCCAGCACAACTTTTCGAATCGAGCTTTGTCGCTACACACAACTCCCAATATAAAAAGGCTAACACTGCACTACCCCAACTGTAATTCCCGATCGTGTTTACGTCCATAAGCAGTGGGAGGTACATCAATTTCACCAAGATATTGCTTGTATCCGGCATCAAATGTGCCCCTAAGCTTATCAAAATATATGCCCGAGTATACTGGTTAACCAAATGGGGTGGGGCGTTTGCGGAAAGCTCCTCCCACTCAGTCAATTGGTCTAATCCACTTAATAGACAATCTACCACCTTTCAAGTCTGATTCAAGTGGTTGAATCCCAAGTAACTCGTGGCATAATTGACACCATTCCGATTTTAGCCTATTGGTTTGGGAAATAATCACAGGTAGCCCGTCTATAGGAAGGCCACATAACATGCCAACATCCTCAAGGGTGATGGTCATCTCCCCAACTGGCAAATGAAATGTGTGCGTCTCTGGACGCCATCCCTCAACCAAAGCCTCTAGCAAATGCCAGTCATATTTGAAATGACCTAGTCTATATACACCGTAAAATCCAACCTCTAAAAGTTTTTCCTGTATCCTAACATCCAATTTTTTCAGAAGATCCGGACCACGCCTAAATCTAATACTCTCAACTTCTTGTTGAGCCCAAATATAATTTGATCGGTGTTTATCTTGCCATTTTAATAAAGTGGGGTCTAACGTCCCGGGATCAACAAATGGTTGGTTGTCATGATATTGGTCCATCTGAAAACACAACAGAAAACTATTAAACTAAAATTCAGTAAAAAAAAGGCTGGTCCGTTAAATACTTAACTGAAAAAGGGCAATTTTCTAACGGTTTGGTTAAGTTTTTAACAGAAAGTGGCATTTTTTGAAAAAAATACACAATCGTTAATTATTAAACTATAATTCAGTTAAAAGAGGGGCTTTCCGTTAAAAATTTAACAGAAAGACGCAAAATCCATTAAATTTCTGACAGATCAGTTAAGTTTCTGACAGAAAGTGGGAATTTTTGTTAACTTTCTGACGATATTCGTATAATGTCAAGTTTCAGTAAAAAAAGGGCTGGTCCGTTAAATATTTAACTGAAAAAGGGTAATTTTCTGACGGTTTAGTTATGTTTTTGACAGAAAGTGGCATTTTTTTGACAAAAAGACACTATTGTTAAATATTAAACTATAATTCAGTAAAAAGAGGGCTGTCCGTTAAATATTTAACAGAAAGACGCAAAATCCGTTAAATTTCTGACAGTTCAGTTAAGTTTCTGACAGAAAGTGGGCATTTTTGTTAACTTTATGGTGAAATTCGTATGTTAATGTCAACTTTCATCAAATTTTAACAAATAACCTATTGTTAAATTAATACAACATCACAAAAAATTAAAATGTATTATCAAATTAAAAGAAACTCAACAAATTAACATATTCTAATTTCATCAAATTGTAACAAACACATAAATATACAAAAACTCATATTCTAATTTCATCAAATTGTAACAAACACAAATTAACATATTCTAATTTCATCAAATTTCTGAATAATACTAACCTTTTGATTTCAAAAACGTAACTGCGAGTAACGTTTTTAGAATCTTTTCCCCAATTCCCTCTTCTCAATAAGATCTTTGATTTTTTGGCAGAAATTGACAACTGATAGATAGAGATACAGAGATAGAGATAGAGATAGATATAGAGGTAGAGGTAGAGGTAGAGTTAGAGAGAAAGTTGGGAGGAAGGGTTTAAAGGGGAGGGAGTGTCGGTGAGTGGGGTGGGTGGGTGGTGCGGTCAAAAGGCCTTAAAGGAAAACGGCAATGAGAATGCCGATTTTGGCCAGAAGTCGGCATTGGTCGGCACTACCAATGCCGTCTTCTGCCTCTTTGTCAGACGTGTCCCCTTCCCTCTTAATCCCCTCCTCTTAATCTCTCAAACTTAATTAACCCAATTAACCCTAACCCAGAAAAGTGAAATCGGCAATGGCAATGCCGACTTCAAGCCAAAAACGGCACTAGCAATGCCGACTTCAAAGAAAGTGGTCATTTTGGTACATAAATTTTCCCTAGTGTCATTCTGGTACATATGGATTCAAAATGGAATTGTTTGAAAAAAAAAAAATCATGATTGAAGTGAAAACTGTGAGAAAGAAAAAGAGAGAGGGGGGGTAATAAATTCTAAAAAGCCATTAAATTTCCTAAGCTTCCTAGTATGGGCCTGTTTGGTAAAGCTGAAAATTAAGCTCTGAAAATGTAGAGTTGAAATCATTAAGTTGCTGAAATATGTAAGACTTCAATTTGTTTGGTACTAACAAACTACATACATCTGAATTTAATCAAGATTGTAAATAAACACTAAAAAATTAGTCTCATAATTCACTTGTAAAACAAATGGAGACAAATTTCACTAAGAAAGGATATTCTGTAATGTAATAACCCGAGCCCGAGGCCCGACTCGTTACACAAGCACCACGCATTGGCCTCATGAATACAATACGTACTTAAGTATCACTCCTACTAACGACCAGCACCACACACTGGTAATTCGTACGTAGTTAAGTATCCCTCCTACTTTGATTACTCTTTTGTTTATCCTTAAACAAAAATAGTCATATTTCTTAAATAGAGTGTGTTTTGGAGGAAACTAGTTCCTCCATAAGTTATTAAAAGTCCTGTTTTTAACCCTTAAACCCCAAACCCTAAACCGTAAACCCTAAACCCTAAACATTAAACTCTATCAAAACAGGACTTTTTATAACTTATGGGGAAACTAGTTTCCCCCAAAATTTTCTCTCTTAAATAAATAATTATAATTCAAAAATATTATTTGTCAAATTATCTTTTATATAGACCGATAATAATAATATTTGAACATATTTTTATTGGTACTTTCATTTGTTCCGCATTAATAAAGTTCATCTTCACTATTTTGATCAATTTTACTAAACTTTGACAAAAAAAAAATTGATAAAATTTAATTATGATACTCAATTAAAATATTATCACAATTTATACTATAAAAATAATTTCATTTTAATTTATCATATTTAATTTGTATGAAAAAAATAAAATATTTTAACAAAAGAAAGTAACATTAAATAAAAAAATAAAAATGTTGATGAGTGGGTTTGAACCCATTCCCTTTTTTTAATCTTATCTCCTTTTACCTTGTTAAAACTTGTCATACTAGCTTAAAATTAATAGCTTATTTTAAGACAATCTTAACAATTTAAGTTATTGAAATTTCCCTTACCAAACAAGCTTAATTTTTTAATCACTAAAGTGTTCCAAATTAAGAGCTTAATTGGGTTACCAAACAGGCCTATGTATCGGTGAAAGAGTCAATTAGTAGGGGTGGAATATGTTAGTGTACTAGAGAGAAAAGTGATTGATTTTTTTCACTTTTTATTTTGAAAATAAAGAGGTCAGAAATCAGAATGGAATGGTGATAGAATTTGTTTCTTTTTATTTTTTACTTCCTTGTTGTTTTTTCACATAAACATTTCATGTTGCTTTCTTTTTATTTATCTTCTCTATCGTGAACAAATTAATAATTACTCCGTCCATTTCAAAAAGTGAAAGTAATTTATTTTTTTTGTTTCTAAATGACTTTTTATTTAAAAAATTAATATTTAATTTTATGCTTGCAAATTAAAAGTTTGAAAGCGTATAGTAAAATTGAAAATTTGAAAGCGTATAAAAAATAATTACTGATAACTTCTCAGTTGTTTAATTCACAAATGAGAAATTACTGATAAGTTCTCATTTGTTTGGTCGCCGGAGTTGATCTGTAGTTTTAGTAATTTAGTTGACAACTGAGAACTTACTGATATCTTTATTGTTTGGTCGACGGAGTTGGTGGTCGCCGAAATTAATCTTGTTCTTTGGAGTTTAGTTGACAACTAGAACTTACTGATAAGTTCTCGGTTGTTTGGTCGTCAGAGTTGGTCGTTGGAATTAGCGATCATCGGGGTTAATCGTGTTCTAAGTAGGTTAGTTGACAGCGAAGAACTTACTGATAAGTTCTCTATTGTTTGGTTAACGAAGTTGGTCGCCGAAGTTAATTGTGTTCTTAGTAGTTAGTTTAATCGACAACTGAGAACTTATTGATATGTTCTCGATTGTTCGATCACTGGAGTTGGTCGCCTGAGTTGGTGGCCGTCGGAGTTAATCGTGTTCTTATTAGTTTAGTTGACAGAAGAGAACTTACTGATAAGTTCTTGATTATTTGGTCGTCGGAGTTGGTGATCGCCGAGTTGATCGTGTTCTTAAGAGTTTAGTTGTCATCAGAGAACTTATTGATAAGTTGTCATTTGTTTGACCGCTGGAGGGGGTCGCCGGAGTTAGTGGTCGGTGGAGTTGAACGTGTTCTTAGTTGTTGACAACTGAGAACTTATGTTCTTATATGTTTGGTCGCGGAGTTGATGGTCGCCGGGGACAACTGAGAACTTAAGTTATCAATTGTTTGCTCGCCGGAGTTGGTGGTTGCCGGAGAAGGTGGGGAGGGGTAGCCTAAGGTGAGGTGGTTGGAGATAAAGGAAAATGATGAGGAGGGTGAACTTAGTAAAATTATGTGAAGGATGTAAGCCAGGACTATATGGTTAAATAAAATATTGCTTGTCTTAAAATGTAAATTGAGTTATAGTGAAGGACTATATGGTTAATGCCCCTAGGGTTTAAGGTTTAGAGCTTAGGATTTAAGGTTTAGGGTTTAAGGGTTAAAAACATACTCCCTCCGTCCCACTCGAATTAGGACAAAATTCCATTTTGGGTGTCCCATTCGAATTAGGACAACCCAAAAATAGAAATGTTTTATCTAATGGGATTCACATTCACACTCACAACTTTCCACTCATTACTCTCTACCCCACTTTCTCTCTCATACTTCACTTTTCATACTCACAACACCTATTCCACTAACACTTTTTCCTTAATCCCCATGCCCAACCCAAAAATCCTAATTCGGGTGGGACGGATGGAGTAACTTTTTATAACTTATGGATTGGGGGAAACTAGTTTATCCATAAGTTACAAAAAGTCTTTTTTTTTATGGGGTTTAGGTCTTAAAGGTTAAAAACAAAACTTTTTATAACTTATGCAGGAACTAATTTCTTCCAAAACATACTGACAATTAACCCCAAATCAAGGGGTCAATTTAAAATTATAGAGTAAATTTTATTTTACAGAAAGGGGGTCAGATTATACAAAATTTACAAATTAACCTTATGTTAAAAATATATTTGCAAAACCAACACTAGAAAAAAAAAAAAAAAAAAAAAAAAAAAACATGTTCCCTTGCCTTCGCCACTGGGCTCGATATTGTTTTGAGAAAATGCTTCGTTGTGTAGATCAACTCTAGGAAAGCTATAAACAATTAAATTTCAAGTTCAAATCTCTCAACTCAATATACAGATTTGTCTACAGTTCAAATACTCTACAACAAAGAGGAAATGTTCACACACAGGACAAAAGCATATTCAGATGAGCTCAGATTTATAGACTTTAAATATGAATACTAACAACAATTGATGCCTATGTACATCACACTAGGGTTCTTTAGTTACAATCTGTAACTTATCATCAATGATCTATGAGGAAGACTTGTGTGAGACGGTCTCACATGGTGAGACGGATCTTTATGAGAAAGGAAATGGGTTTACCCATCCCCGCCCATAAGGGGGTAAACCATTTACTCTCTCATCAAGATCCGTCTCACGTGTGAGACCGTCTCACACAAGTTTTTGTCATGATTCTATACATCAGTTTCTAGAAATGAAAAAAAAAAAAAAAAAAAAATCAGCAAAAATATTCAAAATTAACTAACTTGAGAGCAGCCTCATTCTTCAGGCCAAATGTAGGCAAAACAAACTCTCCTTCCATAAACATTTGCACAAAAACCTCAATCTCATACCCGTATACATTATCAAACAATCTATATGTTCCAGCCACCACAATTTCTCCACACTTTACCGGAATCATAAACTCGGTGGTGCCATCAGCAAGACCGATTGTATTATTTTTCATGGCGGATGAAGTGGGCATCTTCTTCACGGAGAGGCTTCAATTGATTGTTGTTGGGTATGTAAGAAGCTCCGCCCATCATCTATATGAAAATCTCAGACTTAGGAATATTGGTAATGATACATTCTCACAAAATTATGCCCTTTCTTAATGACTTGAACTTTTAATTAGTGCTCCCTAAGTTTCTAAATGAGTGTCTTTTTACTATGAGGGAAATTTAGGAAGTTGGTTATTAAGAAATTTGAGTAGCAAATATACGCAAGTACCCTTCTATCCACCTTATAGACTTATACAGATGTAAGTATATATTTCTAAAAAAGGAAGCACTTTTAGTGCAATTAGGAACAAGCAAGTAAAAAACCTAAATCCTTAAAAAGTTTGATCGGTCAAAGCCATAGTTATTAAAGGCGCGCCTAGGCGCGCGCCTAAGCTCCGGGCACAGAGAGGCTCAGTTTTGGAGCCTGGATGCGCCTAGCTCCGGGCACAACAATTGACCATCAATTAAATTGTAATTAAAACCTAATGCGTGACTATTACTCTTCCTCTCCCATGACTCTCTCATGTACATGCACCATAACTTTGTATAAGAGTAGCAATCACCAGGAACTCCTTCAAACTAACAACTGCTTATCATTTTATAGGATTTAGACTTAGAGTCCTTCTGTTTGAACTTCTCTTTATGCTTGTTTGAACATCTATTTATGTTTGTTTCTTTTATAATTTGTAACGTATGATTGATTTACTACTTGCATTTGATTTATTGCTTATCTTGATGTTGTATAATGTATACTATACTTTTAGTATTTTAAGGCATTTTTGCGGGCATCGTCACCCGGGCGCGCGCCCGCCTTGCGCCTTGCGCCTAGGCTCCGGGCACACCTTTTGCGCCTTGGTGCGCCTAGGGCCTTTAATAACTATGGTCAAAGCCAACTCTTTTCTTAATACATAGGTAATAAATACGCAGCTTGTTGGAGAACATTAGAAATCGATTAACTAGACCTCATTGGCTTTCTATGTAGCCACCAAAAGTTCCTGAGACAACCAAGAACGAACAGCCATATATGTGAGCACATGGATTATGAACAAGTAGGAGGGGACTGATTTTTTACGCAAAATTCTGGAACCTTCAGGACCGTGGGGCCTTATACTACTTCAAAGCGATCCGACTCACATTTGGTCTAGTGCTCAGGTGGTTTGGCTAATAGCGTGCCAAACAATATTGAATGTTGGTGCTTTACGGGTGAGGTCTCTGGTTCAAGTCCAGGATGAAATTTTTGAAAATCTAGAAAGGGAGAGGAGAGGGGGGGGGGGGGGAGGAGGGGGTCACTTATTCAATAGAATGGCAGTGACCTATGTTGCACAAATCGGTGGCGGATTTCAAGCAAAGACTCAATCTTTCAGTTCGTGTCAGGTCAAACTGGTTCAGCTCAGCTGGTTAGAGTAGGACTAAAAAATTGAGGGAGGAAATTTGAGTGCATTCTTTAACTAAATTTGAATAATTCATGAGGAAAACCGAAACCTTATGAACGGAATAAACATCAATTTATGTGTGTCAATGGTGATGGTACCTGTGAGCAGTATCTGGGTGATCTAAACCAAGACATTGCATATTTATAATCAGTTCCTTGTGCTGTTGAATTATTGCTCCAGCCATGTCTCCTGAATAGTACAGGACCATGGCAAGGTAACTGAAAAGCAAAACAGTACAAGTCAGTCCACGAGTATCATCAATCAAATAATCTTTTTATCAACTTGTAATTGAGATCCGAATAAATGTATATCCTCCATCTCAAAATGAGTGGCATTTGGGTTTTTTCTAGGAATATAAAAAAGTATGACAAGCACTTCTAATAGCACATATGGGAAAACTAAAAAATATGCCCCCGTACTATGAGTCTAGTGACAAATTTCCATCGTACTTTATGTCTGTCGATTTTGCCATTGTACTATGAGATTCACCTTCATTTTTTTCCTTTTGCTTAACGGACATAACTTTTGACGGAAACATTAGAAATTTAACGAATTTTCTACGAACTTAAAAGAGCAGTTCAAAAATTTAACCCAAAAAAATAACTATTCCAGCACCATTAACACCATCTACCACAATCACAGCACTCCATTACGACCATTCCAGCACAGTCAATTGCCACCATCACATTTCATTGTCAATGAACAACACCACCAGAATCAATTACCCCAATAACAATAACAGTGCTTGTAATAAAGATTGACAACAACCATCAATACTGTAACTAAAATTTAAAATATAGCTTAAAAATTCTTATAATCTGCAGAACAAAAAAAAAAAGCCTAATATGTGCTCAATTAATATTCAAACCCCACAAACTCATGGTGGATCTGAAGAGAAAAGAGAAGGTGGGGAGTGAATGTTGTTGTTGAGCGAGTCAGGGAAGGGGCAGCGACGAGGTGGGTGTTTGCAGGGTAAAAAAATGAAAAGAAAGATAAAGATAAGAAAACCAAGGAGCGAAAGGCTGGCGACGGCTACGAGTGGGAGAGAAGAAGCAGCGGCGAAAATGGTCGCAGGTCTCAACAATAAAAAGGAAAAGAGGGGAAAGTGGTGGAGAGGGGAGAAGAGACGCTGTCGGTGAAAGTGGAGCAGGGGGGATTGGCAAAGAGGGAGGGAAGGCGAGAACGAGAATTGGGGAGGGAGAAGGGCTTGGTTGCTGGTGAAGGTGAAAGAGAGGGATAGCGAAGGCAGCCATGGGGGGAGGGCCGGAGGAAGAAGGGTGCAGCAGCCATGGGAATGGGTGAGCAGTAAATGGGCCGCTGCAATTTAGGGTTGTTTGATTTCAAAAAAAAAAAAAAAAAAAAAATGGATGCGGGTGGGTGACTGGGTGAGCACGACGGTAGTTGGAAATTTTAGAGATAACAATTGTTAACGTTTAAAAAAAAAAAAAAAAAAAAAAACTTTATGATTTTTACAAACACAATACAATTATTTTAAATTTGAATATAATCTGTATTGATGATCATGTTGTATGCCTATTTGGCTTTTCACAAAAAATAATTATTGTTTTTGTCAGATTTTAGTTTTTAGGTTAAGTTCCCTCTCCTCACCTCCTGGCGTGGACATTGTCAAAAGAAAGTTAAAAGTTTTTAACGCTCATTAGAGAGAAGGAAAAAAATGCAGCCAAAAATTATAGTACAATGGCAGAATTGACGGAAACAAAGTACAATGGCATTTCTGCAACCAAACTCATAGTACGGTGGCAAATATTATAGTTTTCCCTAGCACATCTGTATGAATACCTCTAACAAATTGTGAGAGTAAATTAGTCATAAAATATCAAGCCTATGTCCAATATAGCACTAATCAGAAAATCACTTAATGTTAAGTCTTTCAGAAGGAAAAAAAAGTGTTTCTGATACAATAATTGAACAACTAGTAAGGTGGTGATGAACTTAAATATTTATTGCTAAGAACAACAAACTCTGATTATAACTTTTCAACTTTAGTCCTTTGTTAAGTTCTTGTCCCAAAACAATGGCAGAAGCTCACATGAATTTTGCAATAGCTGCCACCTATTTTGGATGCTGAAGAAAATTAAACAAGCAAAACAGAATCATAAATATATACTCCCTCCGTCCCGCCGAAAATTGCAAAAAAAAATCATGGCACAAGAATTAAGGGAAAAGTGAAAAAGGTGATGTGTTGTGAGTGTTGATAGTTGAGTGGGAGAGAGAAAGTGGGGTAGAGAATAGTTAGTGGGTTAGTGGATGTGAGTATGAGAAGTGGGACCCACTAATTAAAAAGTATTAAAAACTTTCCATTTATGGAATGTGCAATTTCTATGGGACGCCCATTTTGGTAAGTTTTGCAATTTTCGGTGGGACGGAGGGAGTATATATATATATATATAACCCTTCCCTTCCATGGGAAGGCTTAGATAAGTTTCTAGATTTGCGCAATCTTCAATTTCCCCACCTATGTTTACCAACACATTCCCCATATAAACATCTTTCTCTTCAGAATTCTCATTTTCACTGTCTCAATCACAACAACCTAAACATGAAAAATCCCTCTCTATTGAGATTGTCTAATAATTTTTTACAAGCTATTTTTGTTTCCCTTCTAAATACTAGATCTACTAAAAAAAATTATGACGTTGTATATCTCTTATCCCTTATTCCCTGTCCCTAACCCATGAATTTGAACCTGCAATCACTAGCAGGTGGACTAGGCTTTTGAATAATGGATCCACTCAATGGCGGATCTAGGATATATGGTCATGGGGGTCAGATTTTTACATAACAAAAAAAAAAAAAAAAAAAAGCACACTATTAACTCGCCGTGCGAGAGATTTGTGTGAGGGGTTTATGTGTCAGTATCTCATGCAGCAGATTACCAAAGCTGTATGCAACAGAACTTTTAAGTCACTTTTCAAGTTTCGAATACCTCTGGTGCACCGAGATTCGAAGGAGATGGAGAGGAAGTTCATCGAAGGAGATTTGATGTTCCTATGGATGAATTCGACCCTGCCTTCTCTATGAATGTGAGCTAGTTAGCAGAACCAAGTGCCATCTTCAACCTTGATTCCACTTTACTGGAGTGCTTCCTATATTACCTATCATTTAATTAGAAAAAATGAAATAAATCAATCATGTGGGCATATTTCACAAGACAGGTCACTAAGAAAAACTCAAATACAAGTATTCACTATGTTCCTTAGAAAGACTTGTATATTTTCTAGTTTCTTCCAAAGAAGCCATTTCTAAAATTTAGTACTTTTTTAAACCTGAAATGCTGGTGTAATGTCGCACACAAAAATGTGAAATTTAAAAGAAACCTAAGAGAAATATATGGAAATAAAAATACATAATTAAAAAGTCTACATTCAAGACATGAACCTTGTTTTGGGAGCAAATGAGTATCAAAAAGACATGAGATCACGAACTCTTTAAAATGAAGTGATTTACAAGACCAACCAGTGTCAAACTCGTAAGCTAAATTTGAAGAAAAGATAATAGTATAAAGTTTGTTGCTCCCTTTGTCCCAAAATGAATGTCTTCTTCTCATTCAATGAGATATAGACACTCAATATGGAACGGAGAGAGTACTAAACAAGGCGTAAAGGTTAAAATCATGAACCCACCAAGACCAAGACCCCAACAATCAACATTCACAAGTAAAGTTTAAGAAGCTAGAATAGTCTTAAATTCACATTCCTGTACAAATAAAAGTTGCAGGTTAGCAACAATACAAAATAGTACTTTGAATATTGTAATAACCGGCCCTTTTGGCCAATTATTTTATTTAGTAAAACTCTTTATTTATTTCTTATTATTATCTGGGCTTATTTAATTAAGAGTAAGAGTTGGATTTAACTTTGGGCCCAAGTATTTCAAAACCCAATAAAGATTAGGAATCCTTTTATTTTAGGGATGGAGAACCCTAGTATATATAAACACTTTTATTCCCTCAACCTAATTATTATAACACAAAGGAAAAGAACGGAATACAGAGAGGGAGAGGCGGCGGCACAGAAACTGCAGAGAGAGAGAGGTCAAGAAGAAGAAGAAGGAGGAGGAGGAGGAGGAGGAGGAGGAGGAGGAGGGGGAGGAGGAGGGAGGAGAGGGAAACAATCAAGGTAAAGACCCAACCCTCAAAGCTATGATTTCTCCGTTTAGCCACCTAGTAAATTATGAAAACGGAATTGAAACCCTAACCCTAAAAATGAACTAGGGTTTATAAGATTGATAATTGAGGAGATATCTTGATTAGGGTTTTGATTAATATTGTGGTATGTGTGCGTGTGTGTTGCGTGTGTGTGTGCAGTGTGTGTCTGTGTTATAGGTGTGTGTGTGTGTGTGTTTAAAGGTGAAAACAGTGTGTGTTTGTGTGCTGTGAATAGTGATTGGGCTGTGAATAGTAACTTTTCAAGCTGTGAATAGTGTTTTAATGGGAATCATGCAATCCAAAAACATGTTAATTGGGAATAGAGATAGTGAAACCCTAGGGGTATTTTGGTAAACTAAAGAGGGTATTTTGGGAAGACAATCTATATTACAATACAAAGCGGAAATAACCGCTACACAAAGAGTGGCTCAGATTAAATCCTGAAAAATTGATCCTACGGTCTATATTGACCCTCATCAACCGGTTTTAACTCCCCACTCACCACGGCAGTTACAAACCCTTTCTCCACTTTCCCCGAACCTAACTCATTCAGTTATTGCATTTCACCACCGCAAATCGGCACCGTGCCATCGGCACGGGTAGAAGTACTAGTTAATGGGTAGAACAAACCCAAGAATGGATATCAACTTTAAAGGGGTTACGAAGATAAACTCATAAGATTAAGAAAGTAAAAAGAAAGTATTTGGGGACGGAAGTAAATAACTTGCCCTAAGAAGTATTTTATGCATGATTGTAGAATCGTGCGCAAGGATTCGCTAAGAGGAATAATGCAACCCAAGGTAAGGGATTACGTTCCTTAAGTATTTGAGATTCATCCTTTAAAGTAGGATTCTCTTGATTCTTTCAAAGTGTAGATACTGATGGCCGGTAGCATTTGAACTCCGATGTTGATATAACATCTTTTGATTATCTTACCCTTGATAAGTGTTGTTCAATGGGTACCTTAAGTAAATTGAAATTGCTTTACGTATTGATAAGTGTTGTTCAATGGGTACCTTAAGTAAATTGAAATTGCTTGATGAAGTGGCTTAGTCTGATTGAAAAGGACTTAGCAAGAATTAGTAGTGAAAAGGACTAACTAAGATAGTCTAGTTTGATTGAAAAGAATTAGACAAACATGTTGCTTGATGAAGTGGCTTAATGATCATGATCGAACTTATAAGAGAGCACCGTGAGGAGGTGTAAGGTCTCTTGACACCCTGAAAAGGTGATGTATGAAACTATGGAATTGACGAACTTGTACTAGGGCCATAATTCTTTGAATATGATAACTGTATTTTGTGTAAGTATAGTTAAAGCGTATTGATGTTAGCCTTTCGTTGAAATATATTGTTTGGCTCCGTTCTTTCGATCATCTCTTCTTAGTACCCGGAGAGATCCCGTATAAACTTACTGAGCATTGTTCGCTCACCCCTTCTTATATTATTTTTCCCAGGTAAAGACTAAGGATCTAGATGGATTGCAAGGAAGGGCAGTCCGTGGTTATCAAGGAGTTAGACATTATTTTTGTTTTGTGTTGAGCTAGTGGGTTGTACTAGCCGTTGAGATTTGAATATTAGTTACGCTTCCGCATTGTTTTGATTTATGGTTAGAGAAACTAGCCGTTGAATGTTACCGTTAGGTATGAACTTATGTTGACGTTTGGGATTTCCTTAGTTTATGGATTATATTTATATTGTGAAAGTTCGGGTCGTTACAGTTGGTATTAGAGCTATGGGATTAGAGCTTAAGGGATAGGAACTCTGATATTGAATAGGTTTGATTTGAGCGTTCTAGGAAGACTAGGGTTGCTTGAAGTCAAACTAGATACTTATGGAAACTTACTATTTTAGGAAAGAACCTAAGATAAGTTTTTTTCCTTGGAGAGTATGAAGAATATGAGTGAACACTTGGGAGTAAAAACTTAAGTATTGAAAGGTGGCATTAGAATGATGATTCTTTAAGCATTCATATACCATTGATAATGATGATATTCACCTTTTAAGTATGTGATACTAATAATGATTATGTCTAATTGTAGGAAATGGACGGACATAGCAGAACTAT
This sequence comes from Campanula takesimana, assembly GCA_026119855.1. Taxonomy (NCBI): domain Eukaryota; kingdom Viridiplantae; phylum Streptophyta; class Magnoliopsida; order Asterales; family Campanulaceae; genus Campanula; species Campanula takesimana. Next base: position 1,131,766 of record JAOWBW010000034.1, read on the forward strand.
CATGATGTGGAGACAGAGTTCTGAGGAAGAAGTTGATCCAAAAGTATGCTCATAGGACTAAAGGACTACTAAAGAAAGTAGAGAAAGAAAGAGCAAGGACAAAGGATGTAATGGGAAGATTGACGTATGCTAACAATGCACATAAGGAGGTTAGAAGGGAGCTAGAAGAAACCAGAGAAAAGCTAATTGATAACGAGGAGTATACTGAATTGGTGGCGAATCAAGGACGTATATATTTCTATGAATTAAAGGAACTAAAGGCACAAATGGCCACAAACCCTTTTCAAGGAAACCCTCTAGTCAATGAAGCTCCAATAGAAGAAAACTTGGTAGCTGAAAAGGAACCCGTAGAGATTGATATCATAGTGGAGGGCAGTGAAGCCGCCCCAATCATGATTGAGGATGATGAAGAACTGGAAGAGGTACCGGTTCGTAGGCCAAGTGGAAGGCCTAGGGGAAGACCTAGGAAAATATTTCATGATTGAAAATGAGACAGAGTTATTTTATTCATTTCACCGTGAGAAGGATAATGCGGCGAATAAGTACCCAAATAGAGGTCAAGTAAACCGAAGAGAGGGCAAGAAAGGTGATACTAAAGGGCAAGGTCCTAATGAGAAGTGCCAAATTTGTGATGGAACACACAAGAACTAGCTATCATTACTATGAAATGAATAAAATAACTCTATTGTCTCATTTTCAATCATGAAATATTTTCCTAGGTCTTCCCCTAGGCCTTCCACTTGGGGATTTCGGTGCTTTCCTTGAGCCTCTTGGCCTTCCTCTTGGCCTACGAACCGGTACCTCTTCCAGTTCTTCATCATCCTCAATCATGATTGGGGCGGCTTCACTGCCCTCCACTATGATATCAATCTCTACGGGTTCCTCTTCAGCTACCAAGTTTTCTTCTATTGGAGCTTCATTGACTAGAGGGTTTCCTTGAACAGGGTTTGCGGCCATTTGTGCCTTTAGTTCCTTTAATTCATAGAAATATATACGTCCTTGATTCGCCACCAATTCAGTATACTCCTCGTTATCAATTAGCTTTTCTCTAGTTTCTTCTAGCTCTCTTCTAACCTCCTTATGTGCATTGCTAGCATACGTCAATCTTCCCATGACATCCTTTGTCCTTGCTCTTTCTTTCTCTACTTTCTTTAGTAGTCCTTTAGTCCTATGAGCATACTTTTGGATCAACTTCTTCCTCAGAACTCTATGTCTCCACATCATGATAGTTCTGCTATGTCCGTCCATTTCCTACAATTAGACATAATCATTATTAGTATCACATACTTAAAAGGTGAATATCATCATTATCAATGGTATATGAATGCTTAAAGAATCATCATTCTAATGCCACCTTTCAATACGTAAGTTTTTACTCCCAGTGTTCACTCATATTCTTCATACTCTCCAAGGAAAAAAACTTATTTTAGGTTCTTTCCTAAAATAGTAAGTTTCCATAAGTATCTAGTTTGACTTCAAGCAACCCTAGTCTTCCTAGAACGCTCAAATCAAACCTATTCAATATCAGAGTTCCTATCCCTTAAGCTCTAATCCCATAGCTCTGATACCAACTGTAACGACCCGAACTTTCACAATATAAATATAATCCATAAACTAAGGAAATCCCAAACGTCAACATAAGTTCATACCTAACAGTAACATTCAACGGCTAGTTTCTCTAACCATAAATCAAAACAATGCGGAAGCGTAACAAATATTCAAATCCCAACGGCTAGTACAACCCACTAGCTCAACACAAAACAAAAATAATGTCTTAAACTCCTTGATAACCACGGACTGCCCTTCCTTGCAATCCATCTAGATCCTTAGTCTTTACCTGGGAAAAATAATATAAGAAGGGGTGAGCGAACAATGCTCAGTAAGTTCATACGGGATCTCTCTGGGTACTAAGAAGAGATGACCGAAAGAACGGAGCCAAACAATATATTTCAACGAAAGGTTAACATCAATAAGCTTTAACTATACTTGCACAAAATACAGTTATCATATTCAAAGAATTATGGCCCTAGTACAAGTTCGTCAATTCCATAGTTTCATACATCACCTTTTCAGGGTGTTACACCTTTTCAGGGTGTCAAGAGACCTTACACTTCCTCACGGTGCTCTCTTATAAGTTCGATCATGATCATTAAGCCACTTCATCAAGCAACATGTTTGTCTAATTCTTTTCAATCAAACTAGACTATCTTAATTAGTCCTTTCACTTAGATTAATTCTTGCTAAGTCCTTTTCAATCAGACTAAGCTACTGTACCTGTTTCAATTAGACAGAGTAATATTTCACATAGTATTCAAGGTACAAGAATACGTAAAGCAATTTCAATTTACTTAAGGTACCCATTGAACAACACTTATCAAGGGTAAGATAATCAAAAAACGTTATATCAACATCGGAGTTCAAATGCTACCGGCCATTAGTAGCTACACTTTGAAAGAATCAAGAGAATCCTACTTTAAAGGATGAATCTAAAATATTTAAGGAACGTAATCTCTTACCTTGGGTTGCGTTATTCGTCTTAGCGAATCCTTGCGCACGAATCTACAATCATGCATAAAATACTTTTTTGGGCAAGTAATAATATTTACTTCCGTCCCCAAATACTTTCCTTTTACTTTCTTAACCTTATGAGTTTATCTTCTTAACCCCTTTATGGTTGATATCCATTCTAGGGTTTGTTCTACCCATTAATTGTCTTCCCAAAATACCCTCTTTAGCTTACCAAAATACCTCTAGGGTTTCACTCTCTCTATTCCCAATTAACATGTTTTTGGATTGCATGATTCCCATTAAAACACTATTCACAGCTTGAAAAGTTACTATTCACAGCCTCAATCACTATTCACAGCACACAAACACACACTGTTTTCACCTTTAAAAACACACACACACACACGCAGAACACACAGACACACACTGCACACACACACGCACACAACAGCACACACACGGACACATACCACAATATTAATCAAAACCCTAATCAAGATATCTCCTCAATTATCAATATTATAAACCCTAGTTCATCTTTAGGGTTAGGATTTCAATTCCGTTTTCATAATTTACTAGGTGGCTAAACGGAGAAATCAAAGCTTAGAGGGTTGGGTCTTTACCTTGATCGTTTCCCTCTCATTTTTCCTTCTTCTTCTTCTTCCCGGCCTCTCTCTCTCTCTCTCTCTGCGGTTTCTGTGCCGCCGCCTCTCCCTCTCTCTATTCCGTTCTTTTCCTTTGTGTTATAATAATTAGGTTGAGGGAATAAAAGGGTTTATATATACTAGGGTTCTCCATCCCTAAAATAAAAAGATTCCTAATCTTTATTGGGTTTTGAAATACTTGGGCCCAAAGTTAAATCCAACTCTTACTCTTAATTAAATAAGCCCAGATAATAATAAGAAATAAATAAAGAGTTTTACTAAATAAAATAATTGGCCAAAAGGGCCGGTTATTACAAATATAGTTGCATCAACATAACCAAAACCTAAAATTCAAATTCCAGTTCACCTATACCACATAAAATAAGCCTAACCAATTGCAATCTCAATTAACTAAATAGTAAACATCCGAGCAATTGTCAAACTCTTTATGACCCAAACCCTCCCATATTCGCGATTTAGCAGTGTCAAAGAGAGAAAATCACACAATAGCCTTAAATCTAAGCTTCTACTCCAACCATTGAGCACAAATTTCGTATACACTTGGTACAAAACTAAAAGAAATTGAAGTGTTTCCGATCCTAAACCCTAAGTTTGTTAGAGGTTTCGAAATTTGGGAAACTGAGAGTAGAGAAGAGGAAGAGCTGATAAGGGGGAAAGAAGAGGTATACCTGATCCGGCAAGCGAAGCCGGTCACTGACGAGCAGCGTGGTGGTGTGACGTGCGGCGTCCTCGACTTCTCAGATTGCGGAAAGATTTATGCGGAAAGAATGAAAAAAATAAAAGGTGTAATTCATGTAAATTTAGGTTTTTATATGATGTCAATGTAAATTTTTAAGGGGGTCAGTTGTCTTTCTTGAGGGGGTGGGGTCAAGGTCATAAATCCAAAATAAATCAAGGGGCAAAGTAGCAAAAGCATAAAAGTAAGGGGGTCAGGTGTGAAAATGTTTAATGCATGTGAATTCAATTATCAATAGCTACTTAATACTCCCTCCGTCCCAAAATGATCTTCTTATATGTCGTTTTCTATTGTCCCAAAAAGTTCTTCCCTTTTCTATAATTTAAGCTTAAATGTGCACAAACAAAGCATGACTAGTGAAGCAAGTGTTCATATCCTTAAAACGAAATAAAACTGTGTTTAATGGAGTATTGAAGTACTATCCACATTAATTTCAGCTTTTGATTATAGTTTCCAACCCAAGGACACAAACAGCCTAGCAACAATTCATAATCACCATAATATCATTCCCATTAGTTTTTTTGGCCAATTACTGACCAACTTGAAGTTTATTGTCGTTTGCTTATAATAGCAGATTATATCACAAAAAAAACATGTGCATTAGTGAGTTAAGAATCATACCGACAGCAGTTAGAAGCCTCCCGATGCATGGGACCAGTGACCTGCAATCAAAGAAGTAAAAGTAACTTAGCTCCACAACTAAATTTGGCAGACCTCACAAAGACGCGCACTGACACACACACAATTTAACTGAAAGTTAAAAGAGTTTTTACCTGCTGAAGTATTGTAAACGCTTCAGAAGACAAAATGTTTGCTTCACTGAGCAATCCCTAAAATAGGCAAAAAGGAATTAGATTCACCTTCCTAAGATTGCCACAAAACTATTATGCGAAATTCTCAGACATTCCTCAGTGACGAAACTATTGAAATTGCTGACGATAGAGACCCTTATGTTAGTATGAAATAGGACAACATACTCAATTGAACAATTATCACACTCCCTCCGTCCCGGAAAGTTAGTCACACTTTTTTTATTGTTAACTTCAATCAACTTTGAGCAGTAATTTAGATTAGTTTTAACTATTCTAATGAAAATTTAAAACTTGTTACTGATACACCAATGTAAATACTATAAATAGTTTTAGATATTCAATAGGATGGTTAAAACTAACATAAATTATTGCTCAAAGTTGACTCAAGTTAACAAACAAAGAAGTGGGACTAACTTCCCGGGACGAAGGGAGTAAAAAAAACATATTGAATACCATTATAATAGTACAGCTGATATCCAGAAATTAAATTATGAAGTTATTATAGGAATACTCCCTCCGTCCCAGCAGAAGTGAGACTTCTTTCCCTTTTGATCTGTCCCACTACAATTGAGACTGCCCAAAATGGAAATGTTTTAATATATTTATATTCACCCCACACCATTATTTAACCCCAATCATTCTCTCTCTTTATTTTCCACCACTCAATTTAATCAATCAACACCACTAATTACCACTCTCATTCTCTCTCTTCATTTTCTACCACACATATAACTTTTTCTAAATTATTGTGCCCAAAAGGCTAGTCCCAATTGAGCTGGGACGGAGGGAGTATATGGCAGTTACACGTGACATACTTTTGTCCATTGCTACAACTAGATTACTAGATATTGAAAGTTCCTAGTTGAGAAAAGTGCCAAAAGAAAATGAAAGAAGTTACCTCAGCCAATTGAACTTTTCCCGTTTCCACGAGCTCCTTAGCTTCTGAACATACTGGTATTGAATGCTTCACTACATGTTGAAGATTCAATATATCAGACGGCTGGAAAGGCATCACCGCATTAAGATCATATTTGTGGGCTGCGACGGTTACGCAAACCTGTTTAGAAGCCAAGAAATGTCATTTTCACATAGAAGCCAGGAAAAAATCGAGAAAAATGAAATTGCAAGAAAAACTGATAACTCCATATCAAAGTCATAAAATTTACCAACGATTGGATGCAAAGAATGGACCAACTTGAGGAAATAGCCAAGGTAAACAAAATTATATCTGATAAAAACTCTGATCTTAAAAAAGTAAATGGAAGAAAACAAAGTGTATGCTTCACTGAGCAATCCCTAAAATAGGCAAAAAGGAATTAGATTCATCTTCCTAAGAAGTAACTCGCCACAAAACTATTATTAGAAATTCTTAAAGACATTCCTCAGCCACAAAACCATTGTGATTGCAAATGTTCAAAGAAATCCTAGAAACCCTTATGTTAGTATGAAACAGGACAACATATTCAATTGAAAAATTATCACATACTCCCTCCGTCCCAGAAAGTTAGTCCCAATTTTTTTATTGTTATTTTCAATCAACATTCAGCAGTACTTTAGATTAATTTTGACTATTCTAATGCAAATTTACAACTAGTTATTGATACACCAATGTAAATACTATCAATAACAAGTTTTAGATTATCATTAGGATAGGTAAAACTAACCTAAATTATTGCACAAAGTTGACTCAAGTTAACAACCAAAAAAGTGGGACTAATTTTACGGGACAGAGGGAGTAATAAAAAAAATATAATGAATGTTTCTTCTTCAAAATAGTACAGCTCCAGAACATAAATTAGCATGAAGTTATTATAGGAATACTAGATATGGCAGTTACATGTGACATACTTTTGTCCACTACTAAAACTACATATTGAAAGTTTCTTGTTGAGAAAGGTAACAAAGAAAATGTAAGAAGTTACCTCAGCCAATTGAAGCTTTGCTGTTTCCACAAGCGCCTTAGCTTCGGAGCATACTGGTATTAAATGCTTCACTACAGGTTGAAGATTCGATATATCAGAAGGCTGGAAAGGCATCACCGCATTAAGATCATATTTGTGGGTTGCAACGGTTACCCCAACCTGTTTAGAAGCCAAGAAATGTCATTTTCACATAGAAGCCAGGAAAAAATCGAGAAAAATGAAATTGCAAAAAAAACTGATAACTCCATATCAAAGTCACAAAATTTACCAACGATTGGATGCAAAGAATTGACCAACTTGAGGAAATAGCCAAGGTAAACAAAATTATATCTGATAAAAACTCTGATCTTAAAAAAGAAAATGGAAGACTTGTGACGGAAAATGAGAGCCAAAAGAATTCCATAATCAAGCTTGAGGTCTTACTCACAAAAAATGACCTTGAATTGGAAAATGTCACAATTAATTTTGAAAAGGCTGATAATACTTTGTCAAAAGTGAAATGGAAAAATGAAACTTGATGAAGCCTTATCCCTTAGAAATGTTGGAAAAACAGGTTTTGGCTATAAAAATCCTAAGTTTGTAAAGGAGGGTTGTGAGGTTTCTAATTCTGAAAAGAAATCTAGGTTAAGTACCCAAAAACGTAGGAGAAGACATTACATTTGTCATTATTGTTTAGCTCATGGGCACATTCGTCCTTTCTATTATAAGTTGAAATCTAACAAAAAAGATGGGTGTGTGAACAAATCCCAGATGTATGACAAAATGTGTACACATCCTGGCATACATTCGAGAATTTCCTAGGTTCATCATGTAAAAGTTGTGTGGGTTGAAAAACCTAAGGTAAGTTGTAATATTGTCTGGCTCATCTCTGGAGAGTAGTGTTGCTGGATCTTGGTATATTAATAGTGGTAACCAAGATTCCTTAATAGATTACATTGAAAAGTAATTTTGGAGGTGGAGCTCAAGGGAAAATGAACCCTAGCTATTGAAGGTCTGCCTAAGCTCCACAATGTTTACCATGTAGATGGTTGTAAAGCAAATTTGATAAGCATAAGTCAGCTCTATGATGACAAAATTCATGTTAAGTTTGATAAGATAAAGTGTGAGGTTTTTGATGAGTCTAACAATTGTGTTTTTACTCGTCTTAGGTCTTCTGACAATTGCTACAAATTTGGTGACAATTTATCTTGCCTAAACTCTTCTTTGAGTGATGTTGACTTGTGGCACCAAAAGCTCGGCTATGCCAGTGGCAAAAAATTAGAAGAGTTGAGTAAGTTTGAAGTTGTGAAGGATCTTCCAAATCTTGATTTTAAGAAAAATGGTTTTTATGGGTCTTGTCAGAAAGGAAACTGGAGACTCTCACAAGAAAATTCAAAAATTCTCCACTTATAGATGTTTAAAGCTCATTCACACTAATTTAATGGGTCTCATAGAGGTAGGAAGTTCTTCAATGAAAAAATACTCTTTTATGTGTGATTTCTCAAGACACACTGGGGTTATGTTGTTAAATGGAAAATCTGACACTATTGTTGAATTTAAAGCTTTGTACAAAAGGGTTAAGAATCTTTATGGTCTTAAGGTTATTGGGATCAGGTCTGACCATGGAACTGATACCTATTTTACCAACAACTCTTTATTTATTTGGGTTGTGATAGACATGCCGAAAATCTCAGAGCGAAAGTTGATTCCGAATCCATGTGGCATATGGTACTCAACATCCTGGCCTACCATTTACTGACTAGGCTGGTTTATATCTTAACGTGCAATATGGCGCGTGAGTGATGATTGCTCTGTATAATTCCATGATTTCCATCTCCTTTATTTCTCAACTCTCACACATACTCTTATTTCTGTAACTCCATTCAAATTGACTCCGCTCCTTACTCTCCAATTTCTCTATAAACATAAATATGACTCCATTCAAATCGATACTACTCCTTGTCCTACGATTTCTTAACAAACACTAGTGATTTCATCGATTGTCAATATCTGGGGGGGAAAAAGTGGTTTTAATTGATTTGATGAGCTAATTGTTTTAACTGATTTGATGAGCTATTTTTCTGCCTTGTCCATTGGTACCGCCGCAGTCGGAAAAAAAAAAGATGAAGGTTCTAGTCGTCGTCGAAGTAGAAAGTCATGCCGTTCAATGTGTAGTGTTGGTTTTGTAAGCATTTTTATTCAATTTTTTACTATTTCCCGAGCTAAATCAATAGATCTAATGAAAGTGAAAGAACAAAGAAAAAATAGTACAAATGTTGTCAGATTAATGAGAGTAGAGGGAAGAAAAAAAGTTGGTTGTGCAAATTTTGAGAGAGGATAGAGAGAGCTGGGTTAATTGGACTAGTGGAAAGAGAAAGCTGATGTGTTTTATTTGATAGATAGATGACGGTGCCAGCTCATTCGGGATTGATTTTCGATATTAAAAATCGCTATGCCAATCATTTTCCTATTTATTTTCACAATAATGCATACTAATATTAATGGCATGAAGATTTATCATTGTTGACACCACTCTCAAGTCTCAACTCAGAAAGCAGGGCAATAAATGAGTCAGAAATAAAATGGAATAGCTTGCAACTTACAGAATGAATATTTGTTCCTCTTTTGGTGAATGCCAGAAGACGTTTTTCTCCATCCTGCACATCACATAAATAATTTACGAAGCAGATTAGACAATATTGTGTATTTTTAATACATAAAGATAAGAAAATAATAATATTAAAAAGGTGTAAGATTAAACCATTAAAAAAAAAACTTTAATACGAGATCATGAAATTAAAGTGTTCCGATCACTTCAATAAGGGAGAGGGGAACTCCATGAAAAATGTCTCTTTTCGAGGCTCAATGATTTATCATTGTTGACTTTCCATTTTTGTTTTGACCAAAAAAGATAGTCCATTTCCAAAAAGACAATTATAACTGTGCAATATTAGGAAGGTACAATAAAGTAAAGTATCAACCATAAAAAGTTTGACTCGTCATTTTGTTTCGCAGAGGGTATATCTTTTGTATCTGCACATGAAATTTTTAAGTGCCTCTAACAAAGAGAAGATCTTTGGAAAGAATAAAGCACGACTAATGTTTTAAGGAATTGAAACCTGAATCAAACTTGTTAGTTATTTTGCACACAGCAGATTCCTAAAAGTAGCTTGAAATACTCCGCAACTAACAGCACCACAACGTCGAGTTATAATGTGATTGCACGAAGAATAGTATAACAGGGCGACAATGCATGGTATTTAGTGATTAAACAGGTAAACATATCTCCTCCGTCCCAAGAAAATTACTGTGCTTTCCTTTTTTTGTCCATCTTAGCAAGAGATTCACATTTCTAAAATTGGAAATAGTTTCAATGCAACTTTATAATGGTACAAACAAGTAAAGCTACATCCTTAAAAAACATGCAGTGTACCACATTTTATTTGGGTCGGATTAGTGATCGACTAAGAGGGAAATTGCAGTAATAATAAGCATAGTATCAACATATTTTAATTATATTATATTTATTATTTTATTTTTCTATAATTCTATTTTTTTCTATTTCCATTTTCATTAATATAATTATTATTATCCTTTTTATCGATCTCTTATTTTCTTCACACTTATTTCTTCTTTTAAATATCTACTCACCGTCTTCTAATGATTCAACTGGTGCTCGAAATAGACAGATATGGCTGATTGAGATTTGAGGATGTTTGAGTTGCAGAGCAGATTCTCCAAGTGAAGATTATTTCATCCTTTTAAAAAGATTCTGTCTCCCAGCGCACACAAAAAGGGGTAATATCTTCTTAAGGCCAGTCCCATTAGCTAATCTAATCTGATACCTATTTTACCAACTACTCTTTCTCTAATTTTAACAATAGTACATAACATTTACGGGCATGAAGATTTATCATTATTGACATCACTCTCAACTCCGAAATCAGGACGACAAGTGAGTCAGCAATAAAATGGAATAGCATGTAACTTACAGAACGAATATATGTTCCTCTCTTGGTGAATGCCAGAAGACGTTTTTCACCATCCTGCACATCACATACATAATTCATGAAGCAGATTAGGAGTTATTTTGTATTTTTGGTGCTTTTCATATTGAAATATAAAGATAAGAAAATAACAAACATAAGAAATAACAAAGTTAAGAAAGCCATCAAAAACAAAAAAGGACTTTAAATATGATATTATGAAATTAAAGTGTTCCGGTCTCTTTGGGTGATAGGGGAACTCCATGAAAAGCGCCTCTTTCCGAGGCTCGAAGAAAAAGCAAATGACTCTTAAACCATAAAATGGAATTTGACAAGCTCTGGTATTTTTTCAGCCAAATCCACCAAAATTAGCACAAACCCTCCATTTGCTACAAAATATTCTACGGAAAATATATTGGACATGTATTTCATTTGCTAGTAGAAAAGTAAACAGCCTGTTGCCTGAAATAGTCCGGAACTCTGCCCACGAGCTATGCTATTTAACAACTACATATCTAACATAAGTAATGCCAGCACTTACTGATAGGTTCAGAAATCTAACAAAAGCTTCAATCATTGGAATCCGGACTGTACCACCCTCAAGTGGTTCGCTGCTACAGTTGAGCAGGGCTTCAAGTGTTAGCCCGCTGGTTTTGCGAGCCAAATACAAGCCAATCCCCTCATCTAAAAGATAACTCCTGCAACATACATAATAATTGGGTTAAACTTTAAAGTCTTAAATTGTGATTACATTTGTTCATGAGTAAGAAGCTAAGTTCAGTTTATGAACAAAGCTCAAGTTTATGACTGAATGCAGTAAATCAGGAACTTAAAATGTAAAGTAGGACTAGCAAAACAAACTCGGAAAACAGGAAGAATCATCAAACATGTGTTGCTATATCTATCATTAACATTAACTCTGAAAGGAAAACATGCGGATACCACACAAAATTTATAAAAAATGAAAGGTATTTGCAAGACAAACTAATGGAGAATTATAATTCAGAGAGCCCTTCAGAACATCAGCACTAACAAATGACGGATACTATAAAAACTGCTAATCAACAAACAGCACATCGGGACTTGAATCTCGGTATTTCATAATCTCCCGTACAACTACCAACAATTCTACTGCTTTGCCTCTAGTGTTATTTGAAAAGAAAACACCAACCCCATCATCATCATCATCAACATCATCCAAAGCAACTCTTGTAACTGAAAGCATTACATCCTCCATTACAGGCCCGTCTATCGTAGATTTTACATCCTTCATTATTAAGGGCGCAGATTTAGGAAGTGGCAAGAAAGGCACGTGCCACCGGCGAAAGCTGAAATCATTGATCAAAGGGTCCTCCTTTTTGGTAGGAGATGAATCAGTTGTTGAATTTTCAGTCCTAAAGTCAAAATCAGACAATAATATCCTCAATGGCATCTCCCATCTTCCACACGGGTCATACCCAGGATATAGTGGCCAAGGTGTATGATGGTACCCACGAAATAGTGGCCAACGCTCATGTTGATGGTACCCAGGATATATTGGCCGGTAATGATCTTTCACATTCTTCTCATGAGGAATAATGGCGGATAAAATCAAAATCTGGGGAGGTTTATTATGAGGCATGAATTTAATAAATATGTTAACATTGTAAAATTGTCGGGTGAGTTGAATGTGCAGGGTATGTATGAATCGAAATTTATTGAGGGATTTCTTAAACGAAAGAATAAATTTATACCTGGACAAGAGAGAATTACTGACCAATTGATCGCGTCGGGGCAATTGTAAGGTGATTGTGGTTGGAGAATGATTGGGAATGAGGGAAGCGAATCGCTTGGAGACTATGGACAAATTGAGAAGGTCTTTGGCATCTGATACTTGGTCGAAGATTTCAAGGAGAATTTCATCTGGTAACAATTGATTAATATGATCGATTCCTTCCTCCTTCTTACAACAACTCCGCAAGTTGGGAGCCGTTCGCCCCGCTCTTCTATACAGATTGTTCATCACGATCGTCTTCTTCTTCTGCCGTCCGAAAGAACCCTAGAAATTACACTTCCTCTCCTGACTGTAACGGAAGGAATTGTTTGTGTTTGTATGTATAAAAGATTAGTGAGAATCATATTACTAATCTTAAATGGAGTTAGGGAGAGAAGGAATCCAAATTAGGGCAGGCAATGTTGAATCCGAATCAAACAAGGGAAACCAACCTGAATACAAAAGGAATAAAGGGTAATCAACTATCAAACTAACCTGCGTACTATTTATAAATTATTCATATCAACCCAAATCATTATAAATGTTAATGGGCGTTAAAAAAAAGAGTAAAAATGTAAACTACTCCGTTAAGTTTGAACATTCATATTGTTAAAAAAATCTCTTTTTTTTTATTTAAAGACATGTTAGGAATATAAAAAAAATTACAACGCGAAATAATCATATTATTATTATATAATGATAAAAAAAATAAAAAATAATAATGAAAATAATAATAGTTATAGAAACAACAAAAAATAATCATTATTATCATTATTATTTAATTACCTAATATTTAATATTAAAAATATAATATTTTGATAAATTAGAGAAGTAATTGGAAGGTGCTTCTTTAAGTTTTTTATTTTTATTATTATTATTATGAACGATCATAAAAAATAATAAAAATTATGATGATATTCTTTTCAATATTATCACATTCATTATTGTTTTTCATTTTTATTAATTTTATTATTAATTGTATTATTAAAATTATTAATTAACTAAAATAGTAATAATAATTAAATATATATGTTGTTGTTATAACTATTATTATTGTTATTATATTTAAGAATATTACAATTAAATTATTTTGCATTACAAAAAGCTTTTGTATTTGTAATATGCCATTAATTAAAAGGAAAGTTAATTTTTTTATTAATATGAATACTTAAACCTAACCGCGTTAGTCAATTCGTTAATGTTTGGGCTTTTGGTATCGATAATTTAATTTTAAGGCCTTTTAGATTGAAAAAAAAATTGTGGGTTATTTGGATATGAAAATTTTTAGAGGAGTTTTTTAGTATTTTTCCCAAAATGTAAACTAATAAACTATTGAGCCAAATAGTATACTACTTCAAAAGTGAAAAGTGATAATTTACAAGTAACCCCCTCTCCCTATAAACATTAAGACAAATTATTATATGCGGCAAGGGCCGCTCCATGCGGCGGTGCGGCGGGCCAACCCGCGGGTCAAACCCGCCCGACCCGGCCCAGTGACCCGACCGACCCACATATCCTCCAGTCCCATTACGACACGTGGCGCGCTGTGAGCCACTCGCTGGTTCACCCAGCCGCGCGCTGCCACGTGTCACCTTTTCCCATTAACTTTAAAATGCTATATCTTGAGATTTATAACTCAGAAAAAAAATTTAAAAATACCGTTGTATTCGTCTCGACGAGACGAAAAAATCTACATAGGTCATGATATGGTTTGATTTTTAAAAAAAAAAAAAATTACACACAAAAAGTTTGAGTTGCTTTGTCAGCTGAGATGTAACACTCTGTTCTAATAAAAGTAACAGTTTCATATTGAAAAAGTAACACTTTTACAGTCAAATATAACATGAGTTTTACAAAAAAAAAATGGATTTGCATTTCAATTGTTACTTTCTCAATAAAAAATTGTTACATTTCATATATAATGTTACATTTAAGAATATAAACTGTTACAATTGAAAAAAAAATGTTACATTCATTTTTTATAAAAGTGTAACATTAGTTTAGTTGTCAATCCTATGTTAATTTTTGGAGAAAAAAAGTGTTACATTTGAAAAAATGAGTGTTACATCCCTTTATAAAATGTGTTACATTAGTTTAGTTGTCAATCTTTATGTTATCTTTATCTATTGCAGCAAAATTGTGGTACATTTTTTTAAAAAAAGTGTTACATTTGAATAAAAAAAATGTTACATTTCGTTATAATAAGTGTTACTTATGTTGGAGAAAAAAAAGTTGGGGTTGCAAAAAAAAAAAAAAAAAAATCCGGCTCGGCTCGGCGCCTTTGCACGCCGTACACCCGTTGTACAGGAGACGGGCTCAAACATCAAACAATCATAATGCCTTACGTCAAGGAAAAAAAAGTCTTAACAAAAATCAATTAAGCAAACCCAAAAGTAAAATAAAATATGCTTATTCTTCAACCCTCTACACCCACCTAGGACTAAAATCGGACCGGGTGCTAGGTTTCCGAAAAAAAAAACCGAAATAAAAAAACCGATAAGAAACCCGACCGATAAAAAACTATGTCGTCCTAATTATTTGAGCTTTAATTTGTAGTTAAGGTACCCATTGATTTCTAACCAACCGAACCAAAACCGAACAAACGTGCACCAAACCAAACCGATATCACACCGAAACCGAACAAACCGAACCATTAAGCCATCCTAACTCCAAAACCGACATACTTCACGCCTATTCCTTCCCCTTCCTCCGCCATCCGAATCATTCTCTCGATCATCTCTTCCCTCACACCGTCTCCCCTCCCTTTTCGTCCCCAATTTTGGCGCCTGACTCCTCTCAGACCGCTCTATCATTATGCGCCTCCTTCTCCCTTCCCTCCCATGCTACCCCTTCCATGCCGTATGTCCTATTCCAAGCCAACTTAATCGAATTACCAACCATGGTTTTCAAGTAGAGTTATCCTCCTAAGGATATGGATTTTTGAAATCATTCCCTTTCTTCCAACAATTTGACTCCAAATTCTTCTCCTAGTCCTTTCAAATTTTTATTCTTTTGGTTACTTTGCAGATCTATTTTGCACTGAATTTTCACTTTTATTTATTTGTTATTTTGGAAATTGATGCTGCCAAAAACGTACCGGATCAGCCTTCGTCTAACGGTTCGGATAAATCCAGCAAAGAGAACTCCTCAAACGGATCTACACACACGAAACAATAAACAGTAAACTAGCCGGGGCTTCACCGGCGAAGGCCCTCCGGCGTGAGAGTAAGAATACTGTTTGTATAGAGAGAAATCAGTTGACTAGAGTAAGAGCCAAGAGTTTTATTACCCATTTCCTGTATGGAGGACCTGTTTATATAGGCATGGGTGAATGAGTCCTGACTTGTTAGAAAAGCCAGGGAGCCCGTATTGGTGTAGGACTTGTGTATTAGGAAAGTGGAATCCTGATAAGGATTGTAGACTTGTTTCCTTGTAGAGGAGGTCTCCTTGTTAGGAAAGGATCTCCTTATTTTTACATGATTTGGACTCTATTTGTAGACTCCGTTTTGTATTAGGAGAGAAAGACTTAGTCACTGAAGAATGATCTAAGTCGGTTTGTATAACCTAACTCGGCTCGTGGGAGAGGCCGAGCTAGGTGTGTTGGTTATAACCACGATTGTTTGAGGCCTGGTTCATGGGTTCAGGCCTTGTTGTTCCTATGTCGGCCTGATGACCTCGTCTCGGCATGTCATGATGCCTAGATGGTTCTAGGATGAATTGGTTATGGAACTAGGTAGTCTTGTCTTGGTGCTGAGTGATGGCGCAAGTCGGCTCAATGGACCCATCTCGATTTGGTAATCTCGTCCTCGTCTTGTCTGAGGAGGAGTGTTGGTATTAGGGGAACATGGTTCCTTTATTCTATGGTCCTCCTCTTCTGACGACTGTCATGTGAAGATGTTGTCTCGGTCTCGTCCTCATCATGGACACCTCGTCCCCGGTTTATGACACCTTGTCCTGAGACTCCTCGTCCTCGTCATGGACTCCTCGTCTCGTCATGGATGAGACCTAGGAGGGCAGTCAGGGAATTGGTCTCCTTGAGACTAGGTTGGTCGGCATGCTTCCTTG
Source organism: Campanula takesimana (assembly GCA_026119855.1). Classification (NCBI taxonomy): domain Eukaryota; kingdom Viridiplantae; phylum Streptophyta; class Magnoliopsida; order Asterales; family Campanulaceae; genus Campanula; species Campanula takesimana. The sequence continues at coordinate 1,148,192 of JAOWBW010000034.1, forward strand.
TGGTCGGCCTAGGTAAGGCTGAGGAAGGTGTGGTATCTAGGTCTTGATCCTTGTCTTCTATTAGCTTGGTCATCCTGCATGAATGCCGAGGAGGAGAAGTGTTGTGCTAGGTGGGCTTAGCCCATGTCCCAGGTTATGTAAGTCCTCTTGTTGGTCCAAGGTTTGGTGTGAAGCCTTGGTAGGCACGTAATACTCCAGGTAGTCCTAGGCATCATAGCCATCTAAGCCTGGTAACCATCTAGGTCTGGTAACCATCTAGGCATTATAACCATCTAGGCCTTATAACCATCTAGGCCTGATAACCTGGTAGGCATTTTAGCCTTAGTGGATTTTATCCAGGTATGACCCGACCCATGGTGGTGCTGGGTTTATACCGTTCAGTGGCCCATGAGTTTCTATCTTGATTTTATCAAGTAGAAAGTAAAGTAGAGGTAAAGTAAAGTAGAGGTATGCTTATCATTATATGCTCGATTTCTTCTTGAGTCTTATTGTGGTTGGTAAGGCTGAGGAAGGTGTGGTATCCAGGTCTTGATCCTTGTCTTCTATTAGCTTGGTCATCCTGCATGAATGCCGAGGAGGTGAAGTGTTGTGCTAGATGGGCTTAGCCCATGTCCCAAGTTATGTAAGTCCTCTTGTTGGTCCAAGGTTTGGTGTGAAGCCTTGGTAGGCACGTAATACTCCAGGTAGTCCTAGGCATCGTAGCCATCTAAGCCTGGTAACCATCTAGGCCTGGTAACCATCTAGGCATTATAGCCATCTAGGCCTTATAGCCATCTAGGCCTGATAACTTGGTAGAAATAAAATATTTAATGTATCATTTATTTTTTTATTTTTTTTTCTAAAAATGTATCATTTTGGATAATAATTAATATAACCCTTAATATTTGAAACTTTTCATTTAACCCTTGAAAAGTCAATACCAATTGCAAAATAATCCATTGATGCATCATGTGCGTGGCACATGGTAAGTTAACAAAGTTTTCTAACGAAATTTGACAAAAAGCCCTAAACTGGCAACTTTTGGTCATATTAGGCCCTAAATTGATAAAATTGAAATATTGGGCCTTTGATTGAGAAAAAACATGTCAATATTGGACCCTAAATTGTCATTTTCCCATAATAGAAAGATTATTTCAAAACTGGTTGATTATTTTGGAGAATTCACGATTTTCTGTCGCCAAATATTAAAACTTGTCCGACGAAAAGATGAGGTTGATTTTTTTCCCCAGCTATAGGGTAGTTAAAACTTGTCCAACGAAAAAATGAGGCTGAATTTTTTTTCCCAGCTATAGGGTAGATGATCTTAATGTGGCTTATAACTGAGAAACACCAAGTTGGAAAGAGGCAAAGGATGATTATTAATAGAGGAATAACCAGTAATGGCAAAAACAGAAACTCACATCTGTTGAAATATCATCAAATCTTTAAAGCCTATATTTGGAATCCCTCTATAAAATTTAATCGAAACCTACTATCAGAACATTGTATAATTTCTGGAAATAATGGAATACAGACTCACCATATAATATGTTTAAATTTATTAATTCTTTCTGAAGTTATTTTTTTAATATATATGTATATATATATATAATATATATATATATATATATATATATATATATAATATATATATATATATATATATATATATATATATATATGTAGAAATCAATTATCATAATTGTTATTAATTAAAATATGGGTTAATTGCAGTTTAGGGCCTGAACTCAGCATAATGTTCCCCAAGGAGGGCTCCAACAAATTATTTCTGCAGACCAGGGCTCAATACATCTTTTTTTCATCAATTTGGGGCTTTTTGAAGGAAATCGTCAAAAAACTCAGTTAAGTGCCCACGTGCCGTTCTCGTGCCATTCTAATGGGGGTATTTTCGTCTCTCCGAGGTTGAAAAGACATGGGGCCCTTATGTATACCAAAGGAATACACTAAATGCTTCAACCACCTAACTCATAACATCACTGATAATCCCAAATCAACAAAAAAAAAAAAAAACGAAGGGAGAGAAAGCTAGGGTTTTTCATGCAAAGCCGATTAAACGAGCGATCGTCCAAGGGTTTGAATATGACTTGGCGTAAGAGGACAAAGAAAGGTTGCATTTATCCTGGGCGGCCTGATTATGGTATATGTTGTTCCAAATTTCTAAGTAAAAGTTTGTGTTGAATATTGTATTTCTATGCTTTGTGTCGAAAATTGTGTTTTGTTGTTGTCTTCATTAGTTGAATAATCTATTCATATGCTTTGTGTTATTCCAAAACTGATTTAGTTGCTCCATTTTGTTTAGTTGTTGTCTCCATTATATGTGGTTTCCCATGAAAATTGTTTGAAAAATGTGTATAATATTGGACATATTATAATGCTGGTTCATGGTGGTCCCCTTTTTGCTTAAAATATATATCCAAAGTCTGCATTTTCTATGATATGGTGGTCTCTGTTATTTACTTAGTTGTGGTGGTCCTTTCCTTTAGACCAATTTTTTATCTTTCAAGCAATAACTAGGAGCGCACCCGTGCGATGCACGGTTAATATCAATAAATCTTTATTTAATTATTTATTATTTGTATAAAGTTCATAGTAACGTGAGTAAAAATAGAAAAAAAATTATTATTTAAACTAATCAAAGTATAAAATAAACATTTATAAAAAAACAAAACAACATAATATATATTATAAATTTCGAAAAACTTCTTTGTAAACAACATTATCTGTCGAATGTTTACAACCATTAACGCTATCCCCATCAAATATTAAAATTTTAAGTCCCTTTGGATTGGTAACTCTAGATAAAGCTACATACAATTGACCATGGTTGAATACCGATTTCTTCAAAAGAAGACCTACGTTAGACAATGATTGGCCTTGGCTTTTATTTATTGACATTGCATACGAAACCATTATCGGAAATTGCCTTCTTTGAAACTTGAATGGTAGTCTTGGATCGGAAGGCGTAAGAGACATTTTTGGAATGAGAACATTACGAAGAGAATCTCCCTTTGACAAAACTCGTCCTTCTAATACATGATTACCCAGTCTTGTAATAATCAGTCTTGTTCCATCACACAACCCAAGTGAATGATCTATATTACAAAGCAATATAACAGGAGTTCCAACTTTCAAATTCAATTCATGATTAGGAACACCAGAACACTTAATTCCATTTAAGAACTCGGGAGTATGAATGTCGTTTAACATACCAACACTTCTATCAAACTGACTTGGAGAATCTGAGCTCAAATACGTTCTTCCCTCTAATTTTTTAATTGATACCATATATTCATTTATCGAATGAACCATATCTATAGTTGATGCTAAAATAGCACTTTCCTCGAGATACGATAAATCATCATTATCCTTGCCAAATTCTGGATATGTACTCTTGACAATCGCTGATATGGGATCATTGAAATCCTTTATTAAAAACTCATCAAGAATATCTACAGAAGCACATCCATCATTTGGTTCACCAATCTTTCCATCTCCAATTTGTGCAATCCATTTAGCAAAGAGTTTCAAATCTTCACAACTATCGTTCGACCCAACGTTTTGTAATCTCATATTTTTTGCGAGACATAATACTGTGCAGTCCCTCCACAAATATGATGAATTAATGGTGGCATAAACAATATCTTGCCTACTACCCTTAGGGATAACTGGTAGTATTTGTCGAAAATCTTCACCAAACACCACTGTCTTACCGCAAAATGGAAGATAACCTCTTGATGGATGGACCGCATTCGTAATATTTCTCATAGTTCGATCCAATGCTTCAAAACAATACTTATGCATCATTGGTGCCTTGCCCCATATGATAAGCTTATTCTTTATTATCAGCTCTGCAAGAGGGGTTTTCTGTCTGAAAACAGTAAGATATTAGATTTTTTAGATAAATAAATAAATGCAACAAATATAGGTTTAGTGAAGTGCATATTATAACATTGTTTGACATATATTTAAAGTTGCCAAGGCTTGTACTAAAAACTAAAAGTAGCAAATATTTTTGAAGTGTCTGTCTATTATATGAAAAAATGGATAGCATATTGTCTATTCTTTTTTTTTTTCAGAACCATAATTCTTTACTTCCCACTTCTACTCTTTTTGGGACTCTTTTAGTGTGAAATTTAGTTTTTTTAGTCTCATTTTTTGAAATGTGAATGTTCATTAGTGGAGCATTTTAGATTTAGAAATACAAATCGGTTTCGTAGCAATTAAATTTAGCTTAGACAAAAAAAAAAGCAATAAGAATCTTCTTTGAGAAATTAGGAATATGAGAATAAAGGTGGATGCATAATTTTCAAAAAAATTTAGTTTTAAAAAGTGTCCAATAATAATAATCTACTTAGAAAGTATTGTATCTAAGAATATCTATTCCATCCTTAAAAATATGTCTGGTGTTTTTAGTTTGCGAGTATAATATTATCTCACTAAAGAAAATATTGAAATGCTGACGTATTTTCAATGTAGATAGTTGAATAAGAGAGAAAAAAAAAGTAAGAATAGTAAATGGATAGTTGTTGTGAATATCACAAATGAATACCATTATTTAAAAATTGTTAAAAAAAATCATTTTTAAATTTATGTGAAATAACTGAAATGATAATTTTTGTACATTAAAATGAGACATAAATAATATATATTTATTTAATTTTCCCTTTCTATACATTTTCAGGGTCACTATCAAATGATTCTTACGTAATATAAGAAACGGGAAGACTATAAAATGGTTACTATTTGTTATATATAATAATATGTAAATAATATTATATTTTTAAAGAATTTGAATAGTGACATAAGAATATACATTTAAAATAAAGGAGTATAAGTAAAAAAAAAGATTTAATAAAATGAACATGCATAAATTTGGTGGGTGGGTTACTCCGAGGCTATTTGGTTAAACTATAGAAAATTCTCATTTCCCATTTTTTAAATAAAATTAGTCTTGTTTTAAACATTATTAAGGATACAAAATTATTAAATATTTAAAATTAATAATATAATTTTAAAATATTTGAAATTTGTAGAATTTAAAAATATGTAAAAATTAAAAATAACACTATTAATTTGAGAGGGGAAAAAATATTATAGAAGAAGATAACAATTTCATTGTTATATCGATAATAGCACCCTAAATCTAAACATAAAAGCACACTTATATAATTCAAGGCCAAACCAATACAGAAATTTGAAACTCTAATTTAAACCTCCATACTAAAAATCTATATATATTAAAAGCTGAGGGGGAGGGATGTGGATTCGCCACGTGGACATTTTTTGCTAAAGGTTTCTTTTGGTGAAGTCATGTCATCACCACCTTAAACTCTAAGTGACTTTTGATATTCTTTTTATTAGCTAATAATATTAGTTAAAGATATTAGTTATTATATAGGTTAACTATTACTATTAATAGTATTAGTTAACTATAATAGTTACTATATAAGTTAATTATTACTATTAATAGTATTAGTTAACCATAATAGTTATTATATAAGTTAACTATTACTATTAATAGTATTTGTTAACCATAATAGTTACTATATAAGTTAACTATTAATAGACCTATATAAGTTAACTATTACTATTAATAGTATTTGTTAACCATAATAGTTAATATATAAGTTAACTATTACTATTAATAGTATTTGTTAACCATAATAGTTACTATATAAGTTAACTATTACTATTAGTAGTATTAGTTAACAATGATAGTTACTATATAAGTTAACTATTACTATTAGTAGTACTAGTCTAGTAGGAAGGGGTGAGCTAGGAACCTAAAGTGTTTCATTATGATAGAGATGATTCATTTCTTTTATTCATTTATGTACTTACTTTATGAATGTGAAAAATACGTTCAAGAGTACTCTCTTTTATCTATTTTATAAACTTTAGTTAGTCCTAATAAAATTATTTGTTTTCAAAATTCACAACAAATTTCATAACAGTCAAATTTATAGTTTACAAAGTACCTAGAACAATCTATACACATAAAAAGCAAATAATTTTTAAATTAAACTTTGAAGGGATAATTTCTCAGTGAAAATAGATAATTACTTTAGAAAACATACCTTGATTAGAGTCGTGAGAAACCCGGGCAATCTTATGCTTATTTGAGATTAAAGAAGATTGTGTGCTCTCAATAATTGTCAATATCTGAAAATGTATATATCTAATTTCTATATTAATATATTCATGAGTTCCTTCCACTTAAAAACACAAATGTTTTGAGATTGAAAATGATCTCTTATAATATATGTTTATATACCATCTCCTTAGGTAATTATTGCTTTATTGCACTTAGTTTGAAACATATTCCTTGAGTGATATGTACAATGCAATAAAGTTAATGTCAATATAGTTATTTAAAGTAGTTGCTTTAATATAAATTAAAACCATACTCTCAAAAGTTGTTTGGAATCCTCATACGTTTTTTTTCTTTCCTTTTTTTTAAATAAAAAACAAAAAACAATGCACATAGTAGGAGGACATAGAATGGTATGCTATTGGTTATAGTTATGGGACGGAGGAGAATATTTTTCAAATATAACTAATAATTTGTTATTGAATGTAAGTTATGGAATGTGAAAGAGTAGAAGATGAAATGGATAAGACGTAAAGGTGAAATGTGATAGAAATTTATTCTTACTCCTTTCGTCCCAGACTAAGGTTCTTACTTTCTTTTATGGTTTGTCCCAGACTAAGGTTCTGAGTTGCTTTATTATCTAAAATGGATAATGAGACTCACTTGTCATTCTCACAATAAAAACTTTCTACCCACTTTCTCTCTCCTACTTTCTCATACTTTACTTTTCATACTCACAGCATTTACTTTTTCTTAATCTTCGTGTAAAGTCAAACTAAGAACCTTAGTCCGGGACGGATGGAGTATTTATTACTCCCTCCGGTCCAAAATAACTGTCGCTTTTGGAACAAAATATTGGTCCAAAATAATTGTCACTTTTGAGCTAAATGTCCTTCTTACCCCTGCATTGAAACTTGTTATGGTTTATTAATTGTCATAGTGTGAGACATTAATGTAGAAAAGATGCTTACTTAATAAGGGTAGAGTTAAGCACCTATTTGGTCCTTAACCTATTGATTTGTTTTCCTTTTGGTCCTTAACTTATTTTGGTTTTCCTTTTGGTCCTTCATGTACCTATTTGCAGGACAAAGTGGTCATTCCGTCCATAAACCGTGTAGTCAACCGTTAAAATCGTCGACATGGCTTGTTGACCACCCAGCTGGCAAATGACGTAGATTTTAAAATATCACGGACAGAGCACATGATCTTTTTGGCTGATCTATTTCCTCCCCAGTCGATCTAATTGAACCAGAACACGATTGAAAGGCCAAAACACGACTGAAGGAGAAAACCCAAAATCGATTGAAGCTGCCGTCTGATTTTGATTGAGGTAAATCTTTGTACGATTTCTTCTTTCTTCCATGTTTTATTTTAGGGTTTATAATTCTTGAATGGCTTCTTCATCTTCTTCCCTATTCTTCCCAGTTAAATATTTCAATTTCAAATTAGGGTTTATAATTCTTCAAATTCTTTGTTTTGAATCAGTTGATGGATTCTTCATCTTCATCCCGTTCTAGAGATACGCGTAATAACCGACTCAATGGAGAAATCATCAAGTTTCACAATGAGTTGTGCAAATGTAAGAAATGAGCAATTGTTCGAATCTCGGAGTCTGTGAATAATCCACAATGGTTGTACTTCAAGTGTGAGACCGAGAACTGCAGCTTCTATAAGTTTTGGGAGCCGAAGAATACGGATGTTGATTGGTCTGCATTTGGGGCAAATAGTGGTGATATTGCAGAAAATCAAATTGTTTTGGAAGTTCGATCATTAGGAAGTGGATTGAACTATGGAATACAAGGATTGCAGATTGGAATGCAAGGGTTGAGTGCCTCGGTTAGCGGAATGAAGATGATGATAATGCTGAGTTTTGGGATTTCAATTGTTACTTTATTTGCATTGTTGTTCATTGTCATGAAGTAATGTAATTAGCTTGGTTGTTGTGACTAGCTAGAGATTTGTAATTGTCTATTGAGAACTGTAACTTTTTATCAATTCTCCGTCCCAAAATGATGTTACCATTTCTTTTTATCAATTCTCCGTCCCAATATAGCTTTCACAATTTGTTTATCAATTCTCTGTCCCAAAACAATGTTCCCACTTATTTTTATCAATTCTCTGTCCCCGTCCCAAATAAAAAGGAAACTTTTTGAGACGTAGAAAGTATAACCAAAGACAAATTAAAATACTAAAATCATAAACACCACAAAGTTCTTCAACAAAAGCAGAGGGAGTATTAAAGAAGGAAAAATAACACACTGAAATTGCAACATTCATGATTTACATTGATTGGTCCTGCTTGTACCAAAAAACCATTAATTGATCTTGCCAATTACAAATGTAACCCATAAAGTAGTTCAACAAAAGCAGAGGACTGTCAACCCAAAAACCTCTGTACAAGCATTATAAACATTTACAAAAACAACTACCCAGGTCATTTAATTATAACCACCAACAAAAAAGCAACAAACGTTCTCCACAATGCAATTGCTACTGCAGTGGCCTCTTCTATTGGAATAGAGGACTAACCGGTACTAGACTTCGGAGGAAAAAGGAAGAAATTCATCGGAGGATCTGATGCTCTGGGCGGCCGCCCAGGGTGATGGTGGGCGACCGCCCACTTTATCAGTTTGTTCATCCGCCAGGAGCAGTTTCTGGGCGACCGCCCAAGGCCAGAGTGGGCGACCGCCCAAGTGTCGGGGGTGGTCGAAACTGGGTCGGATTTTAGGCTAAATTTCGGGTTCCTTTGTCCATCTAGGGTTAGGTTTTCATTCTTGGGTGCATATTAAAGCGTAGTTCCGCCCCTAAACTCATTGTAACTTCATACAAACATATTATAGTGCAAGATCCTGGCTTGGTAGTGCCCCCAGACGAAGTCAAACATATTGACGAACTGGGTTAACAATTTCTGTGTCTTTTCTTGTGCTTTATTTTTTGTGCTTGTTTGTGGTGCTATATTGTTCTTGGGATATTGCTTGGGTGTTGGAGGGTCAATTCCACAACAACTGGTATCTAGAGCTCTGATTTATCGTTCCGGGTTATAGGGCGATTAGGGTTTGTTCCAGCAATCAAGAATGGGCAAAGATAAACAAGCGGTGGAGAAATTCGATGGGTCTGACTACAGGTGTTGGAGGATGCAAATAGATGATCTTTTGTACAACAAAGATCTCTATAAGCCTCTAAAGGGAGTTAAGCCGGAAGGAGAAAAACAGGAATATTGGCATCTCATGGATCGGAAAGCCCTAGGGGTGGTCAGATCTACTTTGTCAAAGTGGATCGTGAAGACTACCAAGAAGGCAAAAACCACAAAGGAGCTATTGGATTATCTTACTGAGAGATTTGAAACTCCATCTGCTGCAAACAAGGTTGATTTGATACCCAAGATGGGTAGACTCAAGATGCAAGAGGGAGGATCCTTAGCTAAACACATCGATGAGTTTATGGATGTTATAGACTCATTGACTGCGTTGGATATTACGTTTGATGATGAGGTTCATGCGTGTTTGTTGCTAGCGTCTTTACCAGGAAATTGGAGCAGAACGGTGACAACGATCAATGCTTCAGCGGGTAAGAACAAATTAAAGTATGATGATGTTAAAGACTTTCTGTTGGGCGAGGAAAATCGTATGAAGAAGTTGGGGACATCGTCTACTTTGGGATCGGCCTTAGCTACTACTAGCAAGGGAAGGCCGGGTACTAGCAATAAAGGGAGAACTGAATCAAGGGAAAATGTAGTGGGTGGTAAGGGTAAGGCCGTGGAGATCAGAGACAAACCAAAGGTCGCGAAAGGATCAGTTCAATGCTATCATTGTAAGGAGTTAGGACACTACAAGAAGGATTGTCCCATGCGAGGGGATAAATCGGTGATTGTGACAGTCGAAGGTGATGATGTATTGGTTCTAAGTGTTAGTAGTGCGCTAGAATCATGGGTGCTGGATTCGGGGGCATCATTCCACTCATGCGGGCAAGCAAAGGAGATGGAAAATTATACTTCCGGTGATTTTGGCAATGTCTATCTGGCGGATGGGGAGCCTTTAGAAATCAAGGGCAAGGGGGATGTCAGAATAGGAGCATCGGACGGGAAGGTCTTACATCTACACGGGGTCAGACACATTACGGGTTTGAACAGGATATTGAACGAGCGGGCTAGAAGTATGAGGTTGAAGTGTGGGCTTCCGAAGACGTTCTGGGCATATGTAGTTGACACGGCAGCTTTCTTGATCAATCGGGGACCATCGGTACCATTGGGGAATGAAATTCCAGAGGAAGCATGGAGTGACAAGCAGGTAAATCTGTCCTTTCTTCGCATATTTGGATGCGTTTCATATGTTCATACAGACGATGTTGATAGAACTAAATTAGATGCTAAATCTGTAAAATGTACTTTCATTGGTTATGGCGGGGATGACTTCGGGTATAAGTTTTGGGATGACCAAAATCATAAGGTTATTCGTAGTCGAGATGTTGTATTCAATGAACAGGTATTGTACAAGGACTGAATGGGGGCATCTGAAGGGGTTAGTTCGGAACCAGAATTTGTTGAGGTGGATATTCCAAACTCGGGTGGGAGCAGGACAGTTCATGATGACCAAGGTCAGGGGGTCACTGAAGATGAACCACATACTCCAGAACCGGATATTCCGCTGTGTAGATCCAGCAGATTGCGTGGATCACCTGACAGGTATACTCTTTAAAATTACTATTTTTTGTTGACAGATAGTGGTGAGTGATAAATGACTATTTTATAGTCATTTAAGGTCCAAAAAGATAGTTTATTATACTTAATTTAGCAATGAAATAACTTAGATTACTTGTTTTTACTTATCTATTTGATATAATTCACTTGGGAGAATGTTTTCTTGATATAAGCAGATTCTCGGTACATTCTTGAGGAAAAAGTGAGCTTAGGCATCATTTCTGTGAAGAAGGAATACTTGGCTAAGGAAGAACAAGCTGAAGGAAGGAAATTCAAAGCTCAAGCCAAAACAGGAGATGCTCGGCCGAGCACTTCCTTAACTTGGCCGAGCATAAATTTCACAAAAAAAAACAGTAGTCTCGAAAAAAGGCTTGCTCGGCCGAGCACTTTTCCTTGACTCGGCCGAGCACCCCCTGGATCAGCAAAAGGTGCCTTTTCAAATAGAGACCTCTTCAAGAAGCCATCCGGGAAGGATTGTCTCCCCTCCTCCAAGGCTTATAAATAGAAGTAAAAATCAGTAGTTTAGGGACCGAGAAACATTTGTAAGATTAATATAGCAAAATTTACTCTCAAATCGTCATTGTATTCTCCGAAATTTGGGAAAGTTATCAAAATATACTTGAACAAATTCTGAGTTCTCAAGCAATAAAATTTCGAGGTTTCTTTTCAAGTCTCTTGTCTCTAATTCATTCCAGAATAAGTGTCTCTTTCTCTATCTTTATCTTCTCATCTTATTCTTATTATTTCGCAAATGGCTAGTGAGTAATCCTCCCTTTTCCTTGGGATTGGATACTCAACTTCATTTGTTCATTACTTTTATTTATGCTCTCTCTTCTATTTCTCATCTTAAACAATCTCTTCATATTAAACTAAAACGCCTACAACCATGATGAGCTCCATGTGTCGTATGAATCTCAGTTAATCGAGAGAAGAACCTGGCGGTGAATCTCGATTAACCGAACCATATGAACTGACTGGGTTCCTATTAACCACGAGAGTAGGTTAATGGCCTAGGGGTGCTCCTTGAGTGGAAGTACGTGGATTTCAAAAAAAAGAACTTAATGGGTTTTTACTAATGAACGGAACCATCGAGAGAAAGGCCGTGTTAGTATTAAAATACACGTGTTTTAATCCTTGGATATGAGAAGTTGACACAACAAAGCGTACCACCCTTGTTTAAAATGAAATCTTAAATCTAAGAGAGCATAATCAAATGATGAATACATGTTTGAGTCCCAATCCCGGGAATTATGTCAACATAAAGAGTTTTTATTAAAAGTTTAAGAGTTGCAATTGTTTCTAGTCGTGACAAACAATATTTTCCCCCCAATCATTTTCTATTTATTATTTTTTACATAAAAGCAATCATTTTATAAAATAACCTTGTCTCCGTGGGATCGACCCGTACTTGCACTTATCTATACTATATCAACCCGTGCACTTGCGGATTTTAACAATAACAAGTTTTTGGCGCCGCTGCCGGGGACAACGGTTTATTTTATTTATTGTTTTTTTTTTTTTTTTTTTTTTTTAGCTTTTGGATTTTCTGTTTTTATATTTTATACTTTTTTTTTATTATTATTTATTTAAACATCTCCTTCGAAGAATTTCTTGTCTTCGAAAAATTTCTTTAAGTATTCTCAGAGTTTATGAAAAGAACTCGGACTTTACTCCAAGAGTTTGATCCGGAACCAAAAAGGACCTTTCACGAAAGGTTAAGAAGATTTAGAGAATTCCTAGAAGAAGAAATGGCACGAAACGGTGCAAATAATGAGGGTAATGATGGAGAACCCGCTACACCCTTACCTAGAACCCTTAAGTTTGTTAACCCGAGCACCCCAGGGACTAGGACACCGATTGTTATCCCAAATGCCGACACAGCTCACTTTGAAATCAAGCCTCAACTTCTACATATGGTAATGAACAATCAGTTTGGGGGCTCGGCACTTGAAGATCCCCACCTTCACATCCAATCCTTCTTGGAGTTTTGTGACACAACCTGAATCCTAGGTGTCACACCTGAAGCGATACAGATGCACCTTTTCCCCTTCTCTTTGAGGGATAAGGCGAAACAATGGCTGAACACGGTCCCTCACAACTCTTTAACAACATGGGATCAAGTTCAGGAGGCTTTCCTAGGGCGATTCTTCCCACCATCCAAGACCGCTCAAATCCGGACTAAGATCACCAACTTTAGTCAAAACGGTAATGAGTCACTCTATAATGCTTGGGAAAGGTACAAGGAACTCCTAAGGATGTGCCCACACCACGGGCTAGAGAAGTGGTTAATTGTTCACACCTTCTACAACGGTCTCACATTCAAAACAAGAGAGACCATCGATGCCGCCGCAGGAGGAGCATTGATGAACAAAGGAGTGGATGAAGCATATGACCTGATCGAGAACATTGCACTAAACCACTACCAGTGGTCAAATGAGAGAGAGAGCAAACGCAAGGGACTCCAGGTAAGTATAACATAGATGTTGTTACTCTTCTCTCATCTAAAGTCGATATGCTTCTTAAAAAAAATGAAAATTTGAATGTAAATCCCGTGGCTAGTATTAACGTTTTTTGTGAGTTATGTGGGTCAAACTCACATAACTCTGAAAGTTGTGAATTATTGCTTGACACTACTTCTAGTGAGCAAGCCAATTTTGTTGCCTCTAATGGACAAAGAGGGGGTATGTATTCAAACACATACAATCCTGAATGGAAAAATCACCCCAACTTTTCCTATAGAAGCAACAATGTTCTAAACCCACAACCTTCTTCACAGCCACCAGGATTTGCACATAAGAATTTCAACAATAACAATGCTCTCCTTCCCCTAAATCCAAATTAGATCTTCTCATGGATTATATGTTAGAACAAAATAAAAATCAAGAGAAAATCAATAATGAATTTAGGGAAAATTTTAAAGTTTTGAATAACAGGTTTGATAGTTTAGCCGCCCATAACAAAATGCTAGAGAACCAACAAGCCCAACAAGCCGATGAACAAGCTAAGGCGGTAGTGCTTAGGAGTGGTAAAGAGTTGGTAGATCCCCCTCCTAAAGAATCAATCAAACCTAATGAGGAGAACGTTAATCCTACCCCACCAATGGTAGAGGTTAATAGAGAAGTTGAAAAGGGGACGGAATCCCCTAAAGCTTCTAGAAATTTTGATCCGCCAATACCCTACCCCCAAAGGTTGGTAAAGGCTAAACTTGACAAACAATTTGCAAATTTTTAGAAGTTTTAAAATCTATTTATATCAATATCCCTTTTACGGATGCTTTGCAACAAATGCCTTCATACGCTAAGTTTTTAAAAGATGTTCTTTCTAACAAAAGAAAATTAGAAGAGTATGAGACCGTTGCATTAACGGAAGAGGTAAGTGCCGTTTTACAAAGAAAATTACCTCCCAAATTGAAAGATCCCGGCACTTTCTCTATCCCATGCAACATAGGGAAATTTGATGTAGATAATGCTATGCTTGATCTTGGGGCTAGTGTGAGCCTCATTCTGCTTTCAGTTAGTAAAAAAAATAGGTGTGGGGGTACTCAAACCCACCACCATATCATTACAATTAGCGGATCGCTCAATCAAGTATCCAATAGGGATTATGGAAGATGTCCCTTGTAGAATCGGGAAGTTAATCATCCCGGTTGATTTTGTAGTTCTTGAGATGGATGAGGACCATCACATTCCCATCATCTTAGGTAGACCATTTCTTGCCACCGCAGGGGCAATTATTGATGTAAAAAATGGCAACCTTTCATTAAACGTAGGGAATGAGAAAGTAGAATTTAATTTAACAAAATTAATGAAAGATCCTAATCTTGAGAACCCTTGCTCCGATATTAACATGCTAGAAACCTTAAGCAAGGAATATGAAAGACCTCAATCTAAGGACCCTCTTGAAAGATGTCTTAGAAATGGAAAGTTCTTAGATGATGATGTTGATGTTTCAGAATATTCTATGTATCTCGATGCTAACCATGTAGTAAAGAAAGGGAACAACAAGATTGAAGAGTTAGAGGCTAAAGCGGAGCCTTCTAACAATGAGGTAAGTAAGGCGCCTCAAGTTGAATTGAAGTCTCTCCCTCCAAATCTAAGGTATGAATTTCTCGAGCCTAATTCTACTTACCCGGTGATTATTAATGCCAATCTAAGTCCTCTTGAGACTGAAAAGTTATTAAGAGAACTTAGATTGCATCAAAAAGCCATTGGGTATACTATTGATGATTTAAAAGGAATTCACCCTAAGATTTGCATGCACAGGATTGATTTAGAGGAGGACCATAAACCCTCCATAGAACATCAAAGAAGATTAAATCCTAATATGAAAGAGGTTGTAAAGAAAGAAGTCCTTAAGTTACTTGATGCGGGCATTATTTATCCGATCTCGGATAGTAAATGGGTTAGCCCCGTGCAAGTAGTCCCTAAGAAGGGAGGAATAACGGTCATAAAGAATGATAAAAATGAACTAATTCCTACTAGGACCATCACGGGTTGGCGTATGTGCATTGACTATAGAAAATTAAACAAAGCCACTCGAAAAGATCATTTCCCCCTTCCTTTTATTGACCAAATGCTTGAAAGATTGGCGAAGCATTCTTACTTTTGTTACTTGGATGGTTACTCCGGATTTTTTCAAATACCCATACATCCAAGTGACCAAGAAAAAACTACTTTTACTTGTCCATATGGTACCTTCGCTTATAGGAGAATGCCATTTGGATTATGCAATGCTCCCGCCACCTTTCAACGTTGTATGATGGCCATTTTTTCCGATTTTATTGAAAATATTATGGAAGTTTTTATGGATGATTTTTCAGTTTATGGTTGCTCCTTCAATGAATGTTTGAAAAATTTGTCAAAAGTTTTACAAAGATGTGAGGAAGTCAACCTAGTTTTAAATTGGGAAAAATGCCATTTCATGGTTAATGAGGGGATAGTTCTTGGACACATGGTATCCGAGAAAGGGATTGAAATAGATAGGGCTAAAGTTGAAGTTATTGAAAAATTACCTCCACCCACCAACGTTAAGGGTGTGAGAAGCTTTTTGGGACATGCCGGCTTTTACCGGAGATTTATAAAAGATTTTTCAAAAATTTCTAAACCTTTAACTAATCTACTCTTAAAAGATGCTCCATTTGTGTTAGATAATGCTTGTCTTGAAGCTTTCAACAGATTAAAGAAAGAATTGGTGTCCGCCCCTATTGTGCAACCACCCGATTGGAATCTCCCTTTCGAGATTATGTGTGATGCAAGCGACTATGCGGTAGGAGCAGTTTTGGGACAGCGGAAGGACAAGAAGTTGCATGCCATTTACTATGCAAGTCGAACACTTGATGAGGCACAAATGAACTATGCCACCACAGAAAAAGAATTGTTGGCCGTGGTATTTGCAATCGACAAGTTCCGGTCATATTTGGTGGGATCGAAGGTGATAGTATACACAGATCATGCAGCAATATGGTATTTATTGGCTAAGAAGGATGCCAAACCAAGACTCATTAGATGGATCCTTCTTCTCCAAGAATTTGACTTGGAGATCCGTGACAAGAAGGGGACGGAGAATTTAGTAGCGGACCATTTGTCCCGTCTCCCCAAAAATATTATTGACTCGGAGGAAGAAGCACTTCCAATTGATGATTCATTCCCGGATGAACAGCCATAACCAATGTCGGAATCCCATGGTTTGCGGACATTGTTAATTATTTGGCTTGTAAAGTTATTCCTCCGGAAATGAATTATCAACAAAGGAAGAAATTCTTTTCCGAAATCAAAAATTATTTTTGGGAAGACCCCCTCCTCTTCAAGCAATGCGCAGATGGAATCATTAGGCGGTGTGTACCTAATGAAGAGGTAAATGACATTCTTCATCATTGTCATTCTTCTCCTTATGGTGGGCATGCAAGTTCATTCAAAACCGCCACCAAGGTTCTTCAATCAGGTTTTATTGGACCACTCTATTTAAAGATTCTCGAAATTTTGTTCTTACTTGTGATCGTTGCCAACGTACCGGCAACATCTCAAGGAGGAATGAAATGCCTCTTAACAACATTCTAGAGGTCAAAATCTTTGATGTATGGGGCATAGATTTCATGGCACCATTTCCATCATCCTACAACAACAAATATATTCTTGTAGCGGTGGACTATGTGTCCAAATGGGTAGAAGCCATAGCATCTCCAACAAACGACTCAAAGGTTGTCATGAAGCTCTTCAAGAACATCATCTTTCCAAGGTTTGGGGTACCAAGGGTGGTCATAAGCGACGGCGGTTCTCACTTCTCACACCGCCAATTTGAGGCTCTTTTAAAGAAATATGGTGTTCATTATAAAACGGGCACCGGATATCACCCTCAAACTAGCGGTCAAGTGGAAGTGTCGAATCGGGAACTTAAGTGGATCCTTGAAAAGACAGTCACAAGCTCAAGGAAGGATTGGTCAATCAAATTGAATGACGCTCTATGGGCTTATCGCACCGCTTTCAAAACACGCATCGGAACCACACCTTTCCGTTTGGTGTACGGGAAGCCATGTCATTTGCCCGTAGAACTTGAACACAAGGCGTATTGGGAAATTAAGGCCCTGAATTATGATTTGGTGAACGCCGGTGAGAGGAGACGGTTGCAATTGCAAGAGCTTGAGGAACTCCGATTTGAAGCGTATGAGAGTGCCAAACTTTACAAGGAGAAAACAAAAAAATGGCACGATGCTCATATCACGCGAAGGGAGTTCAAAGAAGGAGACATGGTTCTACTTTACAATTCTCAGTTAAGACTTTTTCCGGGAAAGTTAAAGTCAAAATGGTCAGGTCCATATCAAGTAAAGAAAGTTTATCTGTACGGGGCCATCGTGATTTGGAACAATTCAAGAGGAGAACTTAAAGTCAATGGACAATGACTTAAACACTACATAGCCGGTGACCCAATTGATGCAAATATTTCAATGATACTGAAAGATCAATTAGTTCCGAAAAAAGCGTCAAGCTAATGAAGTTAAACAAGCATCATCGGGATGGTAACCGATGGATTAATTTATGTTTTATTTAATTATATTTTATGAATTTCTATTATTATTTTTATTTTGTTTTCTAATATTTATTTTGAAGGTTCTAAAAAAAAAAAAAAAAAAAACCTGTGCAGAAGGTACTCGGCCGAGTAGTACCCTTGACTCGGCCGACCAAGAAGGATCTCAAAGCAGTACCGACTGGAAAAAGAGTTTCTTGGCCGAGTCAATAAAATATGCTCGGCCGAGCATGACGGGTTTGACTGAGAAATTTGGTCAAAAGTCGGGTTTTTGAAGGGTTTAAACCCATTTATCTTCATCTTCCTCAAAATCTCTCCCTCAAATCACCATATCCGACCCAACACCGAAAATAACCTCTACCCAACATCCATTCACCACCCAACCACAAAATCCACCATCAAAACCCTCCAAATCATTCCAAAATTACCCAAAACTGAAAATAACCCCAAATTGCCAAACCTATGAAATTCACCACTAAAACCCAAAATTTTCACCAAATCCCATCTCCATTCATCTCCTAAACACAAAACCTACCTCGAAACCACCCAAAATCATCCCAATTCTCAGAAATTTCAGAACCCTAGTTTTTACCCCAAACTCCAAATTCGGGTTAAATTGCAATTGAAGGCCGAGGACGATTCTTTTGGGTATCGTGAAGCCATTGGAGATGGATACAACAAGAATTGAAGCTCAATTCAACCATCCAAATTTCGGGTATCACAAATTCTCAACTTTCTCTCACTAAAATCTTTAAAATTGTGTTGAATTATTTCTGAAAATTTGTGATGGAGAGTCGTGGGAAGAGAGAACCAACTAAGGCTGCTAAAGCCTCTGGTAGTGGGACTAAGAAATCAAAAAAAAAAATGGAACTCCAGGATCTAATCTAGTTCCTACTTTAGATGATTTGGGAATCCAATTTAAGTCTGATCCTGAGATGAAAAGATTTGCAAAACTAGCAGGGAGGGATGTTAAGCCAACACAATTCCCAGATTTAGATGCTATGGCAGCACTAGGTATCCAAGGAAGTATTTGGAATTTACACCTAGGGTTGGGAGCACGAGATTTCATCCGATTAGAAGCAAAGACTTACGAAAATATCACTCTAGAATTCCTGAGCACATTATCAAAGACAACAAGGGATAGGATAAATGCGATAACTGGTGAGCAATTTGAGGATATTCGATTAACGTTCCGTCTCCTGAACAATTCCTATAAGCTTGATTTGGAAGAGTTAAATGAGATCCTTGGTTGGCCATCCCCTCGAAACTTATCAAATGAATTCCCTCCGGAATTTAATGCGGACCTCTTTTGGTTACAAATCACTGGGCATTCACCTTTCCTTCCTAGGACCGCCAAAGCTTCTTTAATTGTCCACCCCGTTCTCCGCTACATTCATAGAATGTATGCATGCACAGTCTTTGCAAGAGAGGATAATGGTACAATAAACAGGAACGAGTTGTTTCTCCTATGGGCTTTTGTGACGGGATATAGGGGAATAAATCTAGGAAAATGGTTGGTAGAACGGCTTATGGACCATATCTCTCCTACTTTCCCTGGGGATATCCATATTGGGGGATTGATAACATTATTTGCTGATTATGTGCACATTGAGATACCCGAGGAAGATACGGATGCTTGGAAGCCAGTTCGGGGTTCAAGGGCATTGGACATAGCCGCCCTTAAGGTAATGAACATGATTTCTGAAGATGAACAAGGAGGCTATACAATGTATGTTGGAGGAGGAGCAAATAGAAGACCATACACCCATCTACCCAACAACCAATTGCCCATTATCACCTTAAACCAACCTCAAACTTGGTTTTTCCCAAGTAATCTAGGACCCAATGTTCAACAAGAAGAAGCAATGGGAGGAGGAGAGCACCAAGAAGAACCACAACAACCCCACTTCCATCACCAAATTCCTCCTGATTTTTATGACCAATTTAACCAAATGTTCATCCAGCAAAACCAAATGTACCAACAAAATACCCAAATCCTTAACCAACTCGACCAATATTCCAACAATTTTGACCAATTTCGCACCAACATTGAGGATCAGGTCAACCACTTTCAAGGAAGAGTTGATTACATTTACAACTATGGAATAGGGAATTGGAAGAATTTCAGGCCTCAGGATCATCAACCACCGCCACCATTCTAGACGGTACTTTTTCTCCTTCCCCACTAATTATTCTTGTCCCAATTTTAAATTCAACTTTTCAAACATTAAGGACAATGTTTAATTTAAGTGTGGGGGGGGGGGTAGTTTCCCTTTTTTTTGCATTAGTTTAGTTTAATTTATGATCCTTTTATATTTTGCACTTTTCATTTTTATTGGTATTTAGTAGTAAGCATTAGTTTAATGTTCTCTTATTTTTCAATCTTTTTCAAAAAAATTGTAAGGGCAATGTTCCCGAATTTTCTTTTCAAAAAAAAATAAAAATAAAATAAAAAAAATTAGCCAATGCTCCCGTTTATGATGAGAATGTTATCAATAATTGCTATTTGCTTAAGTAAAATTTTTTCTTTTTTTTGACTCTTTCTTCTTGAAAAATTTGATAAAAATAACTTAGGATTATATTGAGTTATAAATAGGAAACTTTCAAAGTTAATATGGACTTTTAAATCTTATTGAATAGAAACATTACTTTATTAATGGATTTGTGGGCATTTAGTTTGAATACTATATTCTTGTGGGACTTTTAAAACATTCTTGCATTTCCATATCAAAAAAAAAAAAAAAACTCACATTTTTTATTCTTTTACCAAAGGTTTACACAATTGTTATGCTCTCCTGAATCACAAAAAGAAAATTTCGCTTCAATCCATCTTTCCATTTCCACTTTCAAAGGCTAAATAAATATCAACCTTCTCAAGGATTGTCCACTCGAATATCTAAATGAACTTATCGTTATAGAGTGTGACAACTCCGAGAAATTCAATTGCCACGTATAATTAATACAACCAAACGCCTTTTTCCACTATCATCCTCCATATTTTCCATCTTTTGTGATTCAATGTGCATAACAACTTATGGGCACCTTTGTTAAAAAAATTAAAAATCAAAGTTTAAGAAATGTACTTCCAAGTATGAAAAACTTCTTCAAAAAGCACTCAAAAGAGTGATTTAATTGTAAATTCATACTTATGCCCCACAAATTCATTCCATTATCTCTATATGCTCTTATTCAATGAAATTTATTCATGCTATGTTAATATTCAAACTTTCTTATTTATTTATCAATATCATCCTACATTCTTCTTCACAAATTTCTTAGGATGGAAAAGCTATAAAGAAAAGTATTTTATAAGGGCAATACTATATATAACAATGTTCTGAGGGAGCATTGATGACCTTCAATTGTTTTTATTATCTTTGTCATTTTCACTCCTCTCTTTTCCAAATATTTAACTTGCTCGAGGACAAGCAAGATTCTAGTGTGGGGGAGTTGATAAATGACTATTTTATAGTCATTTAAGGTCCAAAAAGATAGTTTATTATGCGTAATTTAGCAATGAAATAACTTAGATTACTTGTTTTTTCTTATCTATTTGATATAATGTACTTGGGAGAATGTTTTCTTGATATAAGCAGATTCTCGGTACATTCTTGAGGAAAAAGTGAGCTTAGGCATCATTTCTGTGAAGAAGGAATACTTGACTAAGGAAGAACAAGCTGAAGGAAGGAAATTCAAAGCTCAGGCCAAAACAGGAGATGCTCGGCCGAGCACTTCCTTAACTCGGCCGAGCATAAATTTCACAAAAAAAAAACAGTAGTCTCGAAAAAAGGCTTGCTCGGCCGAGCACTTTTCCTTGACTCGGCCGAGCACCCCCTGAATCAGCAAAAGGTGCCTTTTCAAATAAAGACCTCTTCAAGAAGCCATCCGGGAAAGATTGTCTCCCCTCCTCCAAGGCTTATAAATAGAAGTAAAAATCAGTAGTTTAGGGACCGAGAAACATTTGTAAGATTAATATAGCAAAATTTACTCTCAAATCGTCATTGTATTCTCAGAAATTTGGGAAAGTTATCAAAATATACTTGAACAAATTCTGAGTTCTCAAGCAATAAAATTTCGAGGTTTCTTTTCAAGTCTCTTGTCTCTAATTCATTCCAGAATAAGTGTCTCTTTCTCTATCTTTATCTTCTCATCTTATTCTTATTATTTCGCAAATGGCTAGTGAGTAATCCTCCCTTTTCCTTGGGATTGGATACTCAACTTCATTTGTTCATTACTTTTATTTATGCTCTCTCTTCTATTTCTCATCTTAAACAATCTCTTCATATTAAACTAAAATGCCTACAACCATGATGAGCTCCATGTGTCGTATGAATCTCAGTTAATCGAGAGAAGAACCTGGCAGTGAATCTCGATTAACCGAACCATATGAACTGACTGGGTTCCTATTAACCACGAGAGTAGGTTAATGGCCTAGGGGTGCTCCTTGAGTGGAAGTACGTGGATTTCAAAAAAAAAGAACTTAATGGGTTTTACTAATGAACGGAACCATCGAGAGAAAGGCCGTGTTAGTATTAAAATACACGTGTTTTAATCCTTGGATATGAGAAGTTGACACAACAAAGCTTACCACCCTTGTTTAAAATGAAATCTTAAATCTAAGAGAGCATAATTAAATGATGAATACATGAATGTTTGAGTCCCAATCCCGGGAATTCTGTCAATATAAAGAGTTTTTATTAAAAGTTTAAGAGTTGCAATTGTTTCTAGTCGTGACAAACAATATTTTCCCCCCAATCATTTTCTATTTATTATTTTTTACATAAAAGCAATCATTTTATAAAATAACCTTGTCTCCGTGGGATCGACCCGTACTTGCACTTATCTATACTATATCAACCCGTGCACTTGCGGATTTTAACAATAACAGTGAGCTGGAATGTTATGCGGAGGCTGTTCGTAGTGCACTTTGTGATAAGTGGAAAGCTGCGATGGATGATGAAATGGACTCATTGAAGGCCAACAAAACTTGGGAGTTTATTAAACTACCAAAGGGGAAGAAGGCATTGCATAACAAGTGGGTTTACAGAATCAAGGAGGAAGAAAATGGCAGTAAACGTTACAAGGCAAGGTTGATTGTAAAAGGGTTTCAGCAGAAATACGGTATTGACTACACCGAGGTATTCACTCCTGTTGTGAAGATGACCACTATCAGAATGGTTCTGGGTATAGTAGTGGCAGATAATTTGCTACTGGAACAGATGGATGTAAAGACGGCCTTTCTTCATGGGGATTTGGAAGAAGAAATTTACATGGTACAACCAGAGGGTTACTTGTCTAAGGGTAGCGAGGATCTGGTTTGTAGATTGACTAAGAGCTTGTATGGCCTTAAACAAGCTCCTAGGCAGTGGTACAAAAAGTTCGATGGATTCATGCACGATATTGATTTTATCAGATGTGAGGCGGATCATTGTTGCTACTTCAAGAACACGGACAACGGGTACATAATCTTGCTGTTATATGTGGATAACATGCTAATAGCGGGCTCTAGCAGTAGAGAGGTAAACAGATTGAAGGCTCAGTTGTCAGAACGGTTCGAGATGAAGGATTTGGGGGAGGCCAGAAAAATCTTGGGCATGCGGATTGACCGGGATAGGGAGTCGGGTAAGTTGGTTCTTTCACAAGCAGAATACGTTGAGAAAGTCTTGGAAAGGTTTTGCATGGAAGAGGCGAAGCCAACAAGGACACCATTGGGTTTGCACTTCAAGCTATCCGAGAAGGACTCACCTAAGGGCAAGGAGGAGCGTGACAAGATGGAGAGGACTCTATATGCTTCGGCAGTGGGGAGTCTAATGTATGCAATGGTGTGTACAAGGCCGGACATTGCACATGCGGTGGGAGTAGTCAGCCGGTACATGGGCAATCCAGGGAAGCAACATTGGAAGCGGTCAAATGGATCCTGCGTTACTTAAAGGGTACTGCTGGTAAGGCTCTATGTTTCTCAAGCAAGGAGGTCGTGTTAGCGGGTTATGTTGATGCGGATTTGGCATCAAGCGATCTAGACAAGAGGAGAAGTACTACGGGTTATGTTTTCACATTGGGTGGTACGGCAATCTCCTGGGCTTCTAAATTGCAGAAGATCGTGGCTCAGTCGAATGCGGAAGCAGAATATGTGGCAGTGACAGAGGCAAGCAAAGAGATGGTATGGCTGCAGAACTTCTTGGGTGAACTTGGGAAGACGCAAAGTGGTAATGCTCTCTACAGTGACAGTCAAAGTGCAATTCATTTGGCTAGGAATCCGGCGTTTCATTCTAGGACGAAGCACATTGAGCTGAGGTTTTACTACATCAGACATCTCTTGGAAAGGATGATCTTAAGGCTGGAGAAGATATTGGGATCGGAGAACCCGGCTGACATGTTAACTAAGGTGGTAAACCTTGATAAATTGAAGCTATGTATAGCTTCAATGGGGCTTGAGAATAGGAGAGGAGGATGGCACTACCATGATCGGAGAGAGCACTAGGACGACACCAAGGATGAGTTAAAGAACAGATACGGGGCTTATATATGCGGTTGATCTCTAGGTGGGAGATTGTTGGAATAGAAGACCAACCGGTACTAGACTTCGGAGGAAAAAGGAGGAAATTCATCGGAGGATCTGATGCTCTGGGCGGCTGCCCAGGGTGATGGTGGGTGACCGCCCACTTTATCAGTTTGTTCATCCGCCAGGAGCAGTTTCTGGGCGACCGCCCAAGGCCAGAGTGGGCGACCGCCCAAGTGTCGGGGGTGGTCGAAACTGGGTCGGATTTTAGGCCAAATTTCGGGTTCCTTTGTCCATCTAGGGTTAGGTTTTCATTCTTGGGTGCATATTAAAGCATAGTTCTGCCCCTAAACTCATTGTAACTTCATACAAACATATTATAGTGCAAGATCTTGGCTTGGTAGTGCCCCTAGACTTAGTCAAACATATTGATGAACTGGGTTAACAATTTATGTGTCTTTTCTTGTGCTTGTTTGTGGTGCTATATTGTTCTTGGGATATTTCTTGGGTGTTGGAGGGTCAATTCCACAACATCTTCTTGGATTGTTTATGTAGTGAGTCAGCAGTAATGAAGCTTTTCCCTCTTTTTGTAAATGATGATTGAATGCCACTTGCACTGGACCCATCTTTGTTGACCTATATACAAATAAAAAATGTGAGACAAGCTGTAAACACATGGGTAGGGACCATGAAAAAATAAATGTCTTTCTTCTCAAAAGCTTACCCCACTTTGATTGTTCCCAGTTTTTTGTCTTTTGGTGTAAACAGGCTGTAAACAAAGGACATGGGTGAGAAAAGCTATAAACAATACTCACTCATTACAAGCCACAAGAAATAACCTACAGTTACTTTCTCTTTTGTTGCCATCTTTCCCTTAACCTGAAGATGAAGATGAAACAGGTAACTTATATTAGATGCTATATTTTACTCATGATAATTCTAATTTTTAATTTTTTTTAATTAACTTACAGGTTGTTTCTGACTTGGAATCTCATCCCTAGGTTTATCAGGACATTTTCTCATGTTATGAACTTCCTTTTTGCAGATACTGCAAGACATTTTTAATCCTTTCCTTGAGGTTCTAACCTTCTTGTATGGATCATCTTCAACAACTAATGGAACCCTTGCAGCACCACCACTAGCATCCTCTGTTGCATCTTTTCTTCTATGCCACTTTGGTCTGCCTTTTACTACTCTACATGGTGGAGGCAATAACATTGGTTTCTCGAGACATTTTGGCCACATAGACACCCCATTCATTGGATTCATCATAGTTTCATAACACTTGAGGTAAGTTTCACCACTCAAGCAATCATAAATGTAGTCTTATGGTTTCTCTCTCATAAGTGTAATGGCTGAAATAGCATGGCAACAAGGGATGCCACACAACATCCATGATCTGCAAGTACATGTCCTCTTTTTCAAATCAACTGTTTACCCCCATAGTGCCCCCTATCTCATACTGTGTCTCACCATTCCAAATTGCATTGCAATCCCTTGATTTTGTAATTGATGTTATAAATTCTTTTTCCAAATTTTCTACCTTGCGCAAACGTTTTTCTCATGTAATCCCTCTTGTCCCTTATTCTCACCATCACCTGTTTTCTAATATCCTCTAGCATGCTGATTAATGGCTTGTATCTTGCTTCTAGAATCCAAAAATTAAACGACTCACAAATGTTATTGTCAACTGAATCACAAGTAAAGTCAACTAAGAAAAATGCCCTACTCCATCTACTTGGTTCCCTGTCCATCAAATGCTTATAAGCCTCTTGAGAGAGTGCCTTAATCTTATCCATGTTTTTCTGAAACTCCTCTTCAGTGGTTGACTTTGCTGCCCACCAAAAGTATTTTCTATAATTCACTCCTGTATACCCCCTCTTTCTGAAGTTGGCATAAATATGCCTAGCACAATTCCTATGACAAATCTCAGGAAAGTTTTCCTTAACAGCAACTTCCAGTCCCTGAAACTTGTATTATGTTAAACATGGTAAAAAATCCAACAAAATAAAACTTTGTAAAATAAGTACTCCCTCTGTCCCAGATTATTAAACATGGTAAAAATCTAGGATGGAGGGAGTACTTCTCAAAAAATCCAATAATTTGGGACGGAGGGAGTGCTTCTCAAAAAATTACCTTCTGTTGATCACTCATGATAGTCCAGCCTGTCCCATCTCTTATGCCAATGTCACAAGAAAGTAGATTCAAAAACCATCCCCAAGTGTGTTGATCCTCCTTTTCAACCACTGCCCAGGCTATAGGGAACATCTGATTATTAGCATCTCTCCCCACTGCTATCAAAAGTTCATTCTTGATCCATGTCTTCATAAAACACCCATCCACACCTATGAACTTTCTACACCTATCAACAAAGCCTTTTCTCACTGCATCAAAACATATATAAAAGCTTCTGAATTCTGGAGGCCCCATCCATTCATCTCCTGTACTTCTTAAAACAATTCTACTTCCTGGATTAGATCTTCCCAACTCTTTCATATAGCTCCAAAGGTGGGAGTAATGCTCATGCATGGACTGCCTCACTGCAGCTAAGGCCCTTATTTTAGTTTTCCAACACTTCTTCATATTTACATCCTGATGAATATCAGTCTTGACAATGTTTTTAATGTCAATCAACTTCATAAAAGGATTCACTCTGATCCTGTCACCCAACACTTTAGCCAACCACTTTGAACTCACTATTCTGACGGCCAAGTTTGTTGTGCATCTGTGGTTGTGTTGATATGTCTTCACCTTAAATGTGACATCTTTCCCCTCGTAACTAGCATATAACGACCAAGGGCAATTACAAGTACACTTTGCTTGTATCCTCATTTTATCATTTTTTTAAAAATGAAATCGCATAACCATGTTCAGCTGCATATGCCCTAATCTGGTCCTTCAACTGTAAAGGCCCATCAAATATCATATCAACACAAAAATCA
Source organism: Campanula takesimana (assembly GCA_026119855.1). Lineage (NCBI taxonomy): Eukaryota > Viridiplantae > Streptophyta > Magnoliopsida > Asterales > Campanulaceae > Campanula > Campanula takesimana. Next base: position 1,175,440 of record JAOWBW010000034.1, read on the forward strand.
AAGTCTTTGATAGAAACGTTAGGATTAAATTTCACTTCCTCTTTTGGTTTTCTTTTGGGAACCTTGACCCATTCATCTTCATCACTAGTATCGTCAGGATTAACATCGGTGTCAGTTTCTTGCCCATCATCACTAGCCCATTTCTTGAACTCTCCCCCAATATCAAGTTGCAAGCAGTCAAGATCTTCTCCATATGCAACAATCCTAGTCTCATTCTCTATCTCATTCCCATTCCCATTATCATTCTCACTATTCCCATTCCCATTATCATTCTCATCATTCCCATTCCCATTGACATTCACATTCTCAATATTAGCCCCACCATCTTTCACACAAAGCCCAGCTAGTTTTCTTTTGGGTTTTTTGGCCAATTCCCTATGAGCAATATATTCTTCATCATCGGTAATTGGCTCTTCATCCAAATTATCAATACTTTCTAAGTCAGACTCTCCACCCTCAACATCTAAATCATCTTCATTAACCTCATTAACCCCTGTAGGATCACTTTCTTTTGCCTTTTCGGACTCAATTAGACGGGGTTCATCATCAATAAGCATGACTGCAACAACAACAACAACAACAATAATACAACTGTAATTGATAAAAAATAGAGAAGAAAACAACATAATCTGGTCCTTCAACAGTATGATAATGACCGACTTACTTGATAAATGAAGTTGATGTCGATTTCTACTTGACCTTCTCTTGAATCAGTGACGAACCCTAGTAAATAAAAACCCTACAAAGTGTTAAATTGATGGATTGCGGAGGAAAACGACCCGCCCAAGACAATCACATGGAAGAAATAAGAAATCGTACAAAGATTTACCTCAGTCGACTTTTGGCCTTCGTTTTTTGTGTTCTGGTTCAATTTTGATCGATTGGGGGAGGAAATAGACCGGCCAAGATGATCACGTGCTCTGTCCGTGATTTTTTAATCCTACGCCACTTGCCAGCTATGTGGTCAACAAGCCACGTCGATAATTTTAACGGTTGACTACACGGTTTATGGACGGAAGGACCACTTTGTCCTGCAAATAGGTACATCAAGGACCAAAAGGAAAACCAAAATAGGTTAAGGACCAAAAAGAAAACAAATCAATAGGTTAAGGACCAAATAGGTGCTTAACTCAATAAGGGTATATTTGGCACTTTTGTCACTAAATCATGATAATCAATGCATTTCTTAAGAATTGTGCAAATGTAAAAAAAGACAGTTATTTTAGACCGGAGAGAGTATATATGTGTTTCTCTCAAAATATCTTAACTAACCACACTGAAAAAAATAAAAAAATTAAATCATAAAAAATATAAAACATAACCTACTTTCCCGTAACTCTCTTCCTATCACGGTTTTATACATTAATTGGTGATTGGAGTGATTGTAGGAGTGGTTATATGAGTTTTTGGTTTTTTTCTTGAAAGAAGTGGTTATATGAGTTTTAAAGAGATAAAAAGGAAAATACGTAAGGCATTAAAGAAGAGAGAGAGAGAGAGAGAGAGAGAGGTGGAGAGAGAGAGAGAGGTCAGAGGGATGTAGAGAGAGGAAGTGTGAGGCTGCGTGTGTGTGCTTGCAGACAAGGAGGGGTTCGCCTGTGAGAGGGTTGGCCGGAGACGAAGGAGACAGCCGGAGAACAAATGTGGATCAGAGGTTTTTTCCAGCGTCATTGGCCGGAGTTGGATGAAAAGGGGGAATAGGAGGAGTCGCCGGAGTAAGGGGAGGGGACGCCGGAGGTGGGGAAGGGAAAAGTCACCGGACATAGGAGGGAAAAGTTCGCCGGAGTAGGGGTGATGGTCGATGGCGTTGGGCAGGAGAGATGAGAGGAAGAAGTTGCGTCGGAATGAGAGAGGGAGAGTGAGAGATACGTCAAAGGGGGAGAGGAGGTGTAGGGTTTTGTTTTGGATTTAACCCTTCAAATTTTAAAATTTACAGTTTGACCCTTTTTAACAAATTTTCATTTCAATTTCATCCAAATTTATGATCACGTGCGAGGCACATTAGATTTAACTGGTAATTACTTATTTTATTATATATTCCCTCCGTCCCAACTCACTTGACACTTATTTCTATTTTGGTCCGTCCCATCTCACTTGACACTTCCCAAAATAGCCTATTTTTTATAATTTTATATTCACTCTACCCCACCACTCATTCTCTCTATTCATTTTCCACCACTCGATTTATTCAACCAACACTACTATTTGCCCCACTCATTATCTCTCTTCATTTTCTACCACACATTTTTCTTATTTTATTATTTTTCTTAGTTATTGTGCCCACCTCTTGGGTGTCAAGTGAGGTGGGACGGAGGGAGTACTTGATTATTTAGAAAAATGATTATTTTTTTAGAAAAAAAATATTTATTTCATTTTTAAACCTTTTGAGTTTCAAAATTTCACTAAAGCCCTTACTAATTAATATCATTACAAATCCATCCATTTAGTCGATCACGTGCCATGCACATGACACTTAACTGACTTTTCTAACGATTTCCGTCAAAAATCCCTTAATTGGCGAAAATTTCACATTTGAAGCCCTGAACTAGCGGAAAAAAACTTCCTAGGTGTAAGGATCCCGTCCCTCGGGGCGAAAAAAGCAAAGTTCGCACAAGGAAGAAATGTCAAACACGAGTAACTTTTCTAACGAAAAAAGAAACGGAGTCGCCACATTTGTTAATTTTAAACCAAACAAATGAAAATGGTTAGAGAAAGTGAGTTCGGAGGTCATGTTACACTTTGGGAAGAACATATTTACGGTTCACCCAAAGTGCCTCGGAAAAAACCGAGTCTCCCTTGTTAGTTTGAAAAATGTGTATGTGTGTGTGTGTATTTAACGGAAAAGTTTCTGTTATTGGTTTTACTTGGAAAAACTTAACTGACAGGGTCTGTTTATTAAGAAAATAGGGATCATAGGGCAAAACAGACATTTTTCCCCCTGTTCCCAACATAGCCGTACGGATGGACGGGTAGTTTCCTGGGATTTTACAGTTCAGTCAAGAACAGTCCAGTTTCAGAGCAGAAACAGAACATTTTGTTGAAACTGGACAGAACTGTTTTGATTCTAGTTTGTTTAAAATACTTTATAAGTTTAAATACAATATTCCTTTGCTAAATGATCATCACTTAGTCCCCAAAACAAGTATTTGGGTGTGATCATAAGCAATCTTTGGAGAAAATTGAGAAAAGTTGATGAACATGCCCTTTGGGCCAAAATTGACCATTTGGTGATTAAAGATTGAAACTTTATCACCAAGATGGCATTTTTATGACTTATTAACCTTTAAGGAGTCAAATTAACACATAAAGATTGAATCTTTGTAACCTCAAAGGGGACTTTAGAGCTAGATCAATATTGGATGATAAAGATGGAAGCTTTATCATCCAAATGATCATTATTGCCAACAAAAGTATCATTTTAACTAGACAATAATGTAAATAACAATCAACAAGCCATGATCATCTAGGTTTGAACCTCTTCCACACAAGGCATGGAGGGCACCTTGGATCATCTCATGGCTTGGACAAGAGAAATATAGAGTAATATATGTATATTTGCTTGAATGGACAAGTCTTGCATAAATGTAAAATTGCTTGAATGGACAAGTCTTGCAAGTAATATAAAGGTGCTTGAATGGACTAGTCTTACAAGTAATGTAAAGATTAACATAAACTTAAACAAAGATTAAAGATAAAATAGAGTTATAGATGAAGAGAAGGGAGGGGGAGAAGGTGGCTTTACCTATTTTGGTTTAGCCAATCTTCCTTTCTCTCTTTCACTCTTTGTTTCACTCTTCTCTCACACTACTGGAGTGATTTCGACAGAGTAATCTTTCTTATGTTGTTTCTCCCCCCTGAAATGATCAGCATAGGGTTCAATTTATAGAGGCTGAGGGTGCCCAAACTAGTCGTACGGCTAGGGACCTCATGTGCCCAAACCATCCGTACGACTCGACTTGGCGAGCTTCTGGATTTTTCCAAGTTTAATTCCAGTTCAGTCCTGGAACATCAGGTTTATCCTAGTGAGGTCTTGGCCCATTGGTTTATCCCTAAATGGTACCAAGAATTCCTCTAAAGTAGGTCGATTTCAGATTGGGGTACTTACAGAGCCCCTCGGCAACGTCGCTTTTGAAGAAAGCAGGGTTGTCGATAAAACAAGCATCCCAATCTGATGGGAGGACGGCATAGCCGATTTGTTCTATGGCTGGACCTAGAGGTATAGGATTCGTACGTATCCCGTTCGTGGGGAATCAAGCCTAACGTAGAGATTTTAAGTCTACTCAAACCTATGGGCGACCGTCGAGGTCGGGTGGAGAACTTAGTGTCTCAAGCCTAAGGGCGACCGTAAAAGGTCGGGTGGAGAACTTAGCGTCTCAAGCCTAAGGGCGACCGTAAAAGGTCGGGTGGAGAACTTAGCGTCTCAAACCTAAGGGCGACCGTAAAAGTTCGGGTGGAAAACTTAGCGTCTCAAGCTTAAGGGTTTGGTCAACACTAACTACGATATGGTTGACTAACAAGGATGGTCTTACATCATTTTGGACTGCTGGTTCTTTTCACACAAGTTTTAACTTCTTAACTGGACTTACGAAGGACTGCCGGTTCTTTTCACACAAGTTTTAACTTCTTAACTGGACTTACGAAGGACTGCCGGGGCATGGTCAACTTGACTCTATGGGAGAGGGTTGACTAAACGGATGGACTTACGAAGGACTGCCGGTTCTTTTCACACAAGTTTTAACTTCTTAACTGGACTTACGAAGGACTGCCGGGGCATGGTCATCTTGACTCTATGGGAGAGGGTTGACTAAATGGATGGACTTACGAAGGACTGCCGGGGCAAAACATTCGAGTCAACTCCACCTTTGGGGAGTTTGACAAGGCAAACTAGTCTCACATCCCACTAAGGACTGCCGGGAGAACAACGGATTTGACTTTCACTTTGTCAATCCTAAAGGTTTGGTCAACTTGGATCTATGGGAGAGGGTTGACTACAAGACTGGTCTTACGTCATCTTTGACCGTCGGATAAAACATTCGAGTCAACTCCACCTTTGGGGAGTTTGATAAGGCAAACTGGTCTTACGTCCCACAAAGGACTGCCGGGACAAAACATTCGAGTCAACTCCACCTTTGGGGAGTTTGATAAGGCAAACTGGTCTCACGTCCCACTAAGGACTGCCGGGAGAACAACGGATTTGACTTTCACTTGGTCAATCCTAAAGGTTTGGTCAACTTGGCTCTATGGGAGAGGGTTGACTACAAGACTGGTTTTACGTCATCTTTGACTGCCGGGGACAAGAGTCTCAACCTATTATGACTATCCTGAGTTAAGGATTGACTTGGGTCAACTCTACTCTACGGGACGGTTGACACATTTTCTTGACACCGGAGAAGAGCCCAGGGGTAACCGTTAAGACACATTGTGGACGAAAGAGTCCAAAACTTTGGGGAAATCATTTTGAGAGGAGATCAAAAGCATTTTGCTCGAAACATAGTCTTTGATAAATGATGCCAAAAGGGCAAATTTTGGAAATGCTTATTCCTAAAGGCAAATCTTTTAACAAAGCATTTTAGTCAATTTTTTATTTTAACTTAACCGTGAGGTTTGTTATGCATAAAGTCCTTTGGAGCTTTGTCCATTTCTTAGGAGCAATCGGGTATAGAGAACCCTTTTGTCATTGATATTGGGGTAGCCCCATGTCCTTCTCGCTGTTGATGTTGGAGGTAGCCCCATGTCCTTATTGGTGTCGGTGGTGGCATAGCCCCATGTCCTCGTTGTCATCGATGTCGGGATAGCCCCATGTCTTTGTGGAAGTAGCCCCATCTCTTTGTGGCGGTAGCCCCATGTCTTTGTGGAGGTAGCCCCATGACCTTGTGGTTGTTGGTGTGGAGGTAGCCCTAATGTCGTCCTTTGACCTTTGATGCCGGCGTAGACCCAATATCATCTTTTGACCTTTGGCGTTGGCGTAGACCCAACATGACCTTTGAAGTGAGGTTAGGAACCCATCCCTTTTTCATGACGCACCATTTCTTTTGCATAGGCCGCCCTTGCGGGTTTTCAACCTAGCGGGCTACTTTTTTGCGTCTTTTATGGCACACCCTGTCTTTTGCCTAGGCCTCCTTTATGGGTTTTCAACCTAGCGGTCTACTCTTTTGGTGCCTCTTTTTTTTATGAGTGATCCAGCCGACTCGATGGGACGGGGACTTAAGATGTCTTTTGGAGAAAACATGCAGGGGCATTTATTTAGGCGGGAGAGAGTCCCTCAATTGTATCATGAAATAGGAGGAAGCCCCTGCTTGACAGAACATAAGTGTTTAGCTCTTTCCTAGGATGTAGAGAAGAAGACTTGTCGAGACATTTGAAATTTGTCTCGGTTAAAATTATCAAAATGATTGCTTGGATGGACCATGTTCATTATTAAGTCAAGATTATAACAAGCAATTAGCCTTAACATGTATAAATGTTGTGATCAATTAGGATTAATATTCGACCAATGGCAAGATCAAAAGGTGTTTATGGGGAATTGGTCCTTGTCTGGTAAATTGGTCATTGATGGGACCAAGGGGGAGAGGCTTGGCTACATTGGGAAAGCCATGGTTTGACCGTTCTTTCTCATGCTGTGACCGGACCCGAAGGTTGCCTACGTTCCCCTCAGTTTGAGGAGCTCAGGTCGCCGTAGTTCGGCCCTAGGCCGTCTTTTGCTGAAATTGGCTTTCTTTCGATGTTGTCTCGGAGGACGTTATTGCTCACTTTGCTTTGCGGTGAACTCCTTGAGATGGACCTCTTGGGGTGAACCCTCTTTGGTGTGAACGGGCTTTCTTTCCGCCATTTCCTTCCCTCCTTTCCATACATTCATTTCCTTTCCCTCTTCTCCCCTTTTTTTTTTTTTTTTTTTTTTTGGAGGAGGTAAACATTAGCCCCAGCTCGCTTTCTCGGGCATTGGCTCCTTTGTAGCTCCTTGGTGGCGTGCCTGTTACTTTGGGCTGACTTTGAAGATTTCGGGAAGCCCTATGCTTGGTCGCACACGTGTGTGCACTGTCAAATCTCGGTGATCGAGCAACAACGTCCTCGCCTTTTCACTGTCTCGGGATGCCTTCGATGTGCATCAAGAATTGGTTTTGGAAAGGTGTATCGGGTTGTGTATCGGGGAAGTGTATGAGGGAAGACTTGCCATTAATGGTTTCTTCATGCCAATTGATCACAACATTTATTCACATCAAGATTAATTGTTTGCGTTTAGCATTTCTCATTCGTGTTAGGTCCATTCGCCCTTAATGAGTCGCCATTGACTAGTATGCTTAGAAGTCAATTCATCATTTTGGGGACGTAGCAATCAATTGATCATAACAAGCAAGGCAATTTCAAGAGTAAATGTATATTGCAAATAATATCTCAAGTCTAGAGAGAAGAGAATGAAAATGACTCTTTTATTGAGATAACTTTGTACATACATGTCCAAGTATAGACCTTTGTAAAAATAAAAAGACACAGTCTGGGACGGGCTCTTGGTGAAAGTCTAGATCCTACGAGGCTGGAAGACTCATTTTCATATTTTTTTTTTTTTTTTTTAGGGATGGGCTCCCATGAAGCACGATGATCATTTTATTCCTCAATTGTTGGAGGGGTCGTCGGTGGCATATTCCATGCCTTCTACGGGGAACTCGGGTTCCATGTCGTCGGGAAAGATATCGCGAGGTCTCCATTTGGCTTGGCGTTGTAATTGCCGGATCCGTCTACTACTCATGAGTTGGGAGTTTGCTCTGGCCATCTCCTTTTGGTGATTTCCTTTCAAGGCGCGCAACCTTTGTGCATGACACTTGACGAGGGTACAGACCTCCATTTGATGTAGCCGCCTTTGGGCTTCCGACGCACGGGCTTCTCCTTGTTGTTCACGTGGATGGTTGTCTCGGACGCCAATTCAGGTGTGGGCTCCTTGGTCGATGTTTCCGATGGACAGAACCGCGAAGGACTTTTAGCATATTAAACCTCGAGGTGAAATTATAACCATGATTTGAGAAAAATGCTTCATTATCGGATTAGCCTTTTAGGAAAAACTTGATCCTTTTATTTTAAGATTTTTTTGTTGTTGTTTTTTTTTTTTTTTTTTTTTGAAGACATACTTTTGTTTTGAGTGAAAGACTCACACATATTTTTGCAAACTTTTGACAAGGCAATAATAATAATAATTTTATTAAGAAAACTGACAATGGACTCAGAATGATCACCACATGGCATCAACCGGGGAGTCAAGACTCTAACTAAACCTAACAGACACCTTAACTGACTCTTCTTAAGGGCTTACCACACATCCTAAAAGCAGCTGACTCTTCTTAAGGATGAAAACAGACTTTTTCTAAGGGGAGATTGATGGAAGGGGTTTCGAAACTCCGTCCTCTGCTGTGGCAGCCGCAGCACCATTCATTTCCCAACCCGGGGCATTCAGCCCTTTAGACTTTCCTGTGCCACTGATCCTTCCCCAACGTTTTCCGTCACCTTTGGCTTTGCTGATGTTAGGAACCACCATCTTGGATACTGAATTTGTCAATCTTTCCGAAACTGTCTCTCCTACTTTGGGATTGGTGACTCTGTCGACCACGGGCTCCTTCTCCTTGGGGCGGATATCACTTCATTCATTGATACTTGGAGAGGTCGCAGGATTGAGTACGTTGACACTCGGGCTGTTGGCTGTGTCAGAGGCGTGAGGGGGTTCAAGCTTTCCCTCCTTAATCAAACCCAGAATGATACGCTTCACAACAGGGCACTCGTCGGTATTATGCCCATGGTAATTGTGGAAAGCGCATCTTTTGCTCTCATCAAGATACTTATCGGGGTTCTTGGGTTGAAAGTTGACAAGGGGATTTGTGAGGCCTTGCTTAACCAATCTCTCAAATACCTTGATTATGGGCATTCCGAAATCCTCAAATCTTATGAAATGGGGTTTGGGTTGGCGTTTGGTCTTTCCTTTATCTCTGGCTGAGATGTGGTGGTGACGAGAATTACCGCCGCTCGAGGCAAAGGGTTCCTTATATTTCATTCGCCATCTCTTTCCCAATACGTTACCCGGCTGTGGTGAACCATGAGGATTCTGTGGAAGTGCATGGGCGTAGGCATACTCATAACCTCAGTTGCTAATAGGAATGTACATCGGAGGTATGCAATGAACTTGTGGTCCAAAAGGTCTCAGACTGTAGAAATGATATGGATCTCCGTGGAGTCCAATGCTTGATTGAGTATCCATATATGGTGACTAAGTTCTTGGGATTTGATTGGATATCTCGAACTGAGAGGGAGCATAATTAGGAAGATATCGTGGGAGTGATGGTTGAGGCATGATCGGTGTGATTGGTGAGACATGGGTGTTTTGAGTGTATTGTATTTGGGGATTTATGGGGGGCAACCCAAGGGTGATGTTGGATCTGGGGTGAGGCAAGGTGTAGTGAGCCTGAGTGGGAGGTAAGCTTTGGGATAGAGAATGAGGGGATTTGGTGTTTTCGCGAGGTTGAGGGGGTGGAGTTTGGTTGCAATTCGGAGGTTGGGTGACTTCGACCTCTTCCTCGTGGTCAGAAATTTCAATGAAGGATCCATCTGTCTGAAACAAAACCTCAACACCCCTCCGTCTCATCGACTCAACAAATCGGTCCCGTGCTTTCTCGTGGTGTAACCTGGTAATCTCTTCCTTAACCTTGGAGGCTTCCAAAGCTTGGAGCAACTCTTCTTTGGTTGGACTGGTATCACTTCCCCAACTGCTTTCCTCTGAGCTGGTCGTTCCGAGGTACCGGAGTGGAGGTGTTGTAGCGACTGAGGAACTGTCAGACTCAATGCTGGACAGGCGGTGACACGGTGCTCTTTTCCACTTCATTCTTGCTGCGGCAGAGAAAGAATGCAACTTAGGCTCGGGTAGACATTGGGCGAATGCTCATGCTACTGATGGGGGATGACCGTTGGGGTGAAAGGTGGACGAGATCAAATGGGATCTTAAATCCATTCGAGATTCAAACGGGGGTCTACTTACAAGGTTGTAACAGACTTCTTGGGTGGCAACGGGGATCCATTCAAAGACTTGACTGGCATTCTGGGAGGATAAAGGGGGATCCTTCGAAGAATTGACTTCCTAGGGGACTATTCCTAGGGGTTTAGCGGGGACCTAGTGGACAACGCCTAAGGTCTTGACGAGAATCTTAACGGGGTCTCGGAGACAACGGGGGTCCGTTCAAAGACTTAACGAAATCACACAACGGAGGTCTTGGAGGACAACGGGGGTCTGTCCAAAGACTTAACGAAATCACACAACGGAGGTCTTGGAGGACAACGGGGGTCCGTCCAAAGACTTAACGAAATCACACAACGGAGGTCTTGGAGGACAACGGGGGTCCGTCCAAAGACTTAACAAAATCACATAACGGAGGTCTTGGAGGACAACGGGGGTCCGTCCAAAGACTTAACAAAGGAGGTCTTGGACATCCGTCCAAAGACTTATGACATTTAACGCAAGAATGTGTCGAAGACAAGAAACAAAGAACGGAGCAAGCTCATGCCACGTGCAATTATTTATTCGTTCAACTTTACTTAAAACACATTTTTATTCCTAAATGGTTGGAAAAAATTCCTCTTCTTTTTCGCAACTATTCTATATCCTGGATCAGTGGAGGCCATCACTACGCCTATAGACCCCTCGTTTTTCACCTGCCTTGCACACTCCCAAGGATGGACTGTCCCGGGCGAGGGTCCTATAGGGCAAGCGGCTTCCACCGACCGAAATTAACGAACCTAGTGTCTAGTGCGTCGCAAGATTCCCAATGCGTGAGCCATTCCAATCACGATTAAGCCCCGATTAAGGTCGAGATTCGTCTTAGGGACTTCCGGCATAACCTCATCTTTGATGAGGGCTCTCGGACCTTATCCTTGGGATTAAGGATGATTAGTATGGACCATTCATTAGGGCTTGACAACGCGGTGTTACCCTATCCTTAATACATGACTTAGGTTAATTACGGTCAACATTAACGCGTAAGTCAAGGACCGGGTCAAAATTGACCATGGTCACACTTGCTTTCAAAAGGAGTCATGACTCGGCCACTAACTTGGCCATGATTAACCTTAGACACGCATTAAGGATGTGGCAACGTGAGCTAGACCAAAAACCAACTGAAGTCACGGTATTTGTGTGTCACGGACAAGTGTGGTTGACTTGGCTCGGAAGGGGAGGTGGAATGGACCCGTGCGCGCTCGAAGGGAACAAGAGCGCCAATCGAGCTGCATCTGGCATCCATCCCGGGTTTAAAGGGTATTTGGAATGTGCGAGGTCAAGTGCGCGTTGTGTGAAGTCATTCTATATTCCCTTTTGAGTCAAAATAGAAATTTTCAATCCGTTTTTCAATATTATGAACAAGATATGAGCAAGATATGAACAAATATGGACAAGCATGGAATAAGCAATTTATACAAGCAATCAATCAAAGAATATGAACAAGTGAGGACCAAAACTTTGTACATGTAACAATTGTGCACAACCAAGAATTTTTGAAAACCAAACATTTTTACAAGAAGAGCAATTCATTTGAAAGCCATTTGTACAAATCAAGTTGTGCACAACAAAAAGAGGGGTTTTGAAAACAAAGAAATTTTTTAAGAAGGGTTATGCACAATGAGGCTTTGAAAACCTATTTTATTTTCCCAAAAGATTGTGCATAACCAAGCTTTAAGAACCAAGTTTTGGCCAAAGAAAATGAGGTAATGTGCACAAATAAGACTGTAAATTTGGAACATGGACAAGCAGAAGCAAAAGGGGTGTTCAGAGTGTTGCTTCCTGCACAAAATGGTTAAATTGCAACATTCTGACCCCCTACCCAAAGTAGCCGTACGGCTAAGACAAGAGGGTTGAGATTTTTTTCTAGTTTTTCCAACTTCTGATCACTAAGCCCCAGTTTATTGCATTTCCAGAATAGATCCACCCAAAAAAGTTCAAACAGAAACATGAAACACACAAAAGCATGCACAAGGTCAACTAACGGGGGCGGGAGTTTGACCCACACAAGAATGCCCCCGGATCTTCTAGAAAGAAGTCCGGAAACAAACTTTTCCCCAGCGGAGTCGCCACTGTAAGGATCCCGTCCCTCGGGGCGAAACAAGCAAAGTTCGCACAAGGAAGAAATGCCAAACACGGGTAACTTTCCTAACGAAAAAAAGAAACGGAGTCGCCACATTTGTTAATTTTAAACCAAACAAATGAAAATGGTTAGAGAAGGTGAGTTCGGAGGTCACGTTACACTTTGGGAAGAACATATTTGCGGTTCACCCAAAGTGCCTCGGAAAAAACCGAGTCTCCCTTGTTAGTTTGAAAAATGTGCATGTGTGTGTGTGTGTTTAACGGAAAAGTTTTGTTATTGGTTTTACTTGGAAAAACTTAACTGACAGGGTCTGTTTATTAAGAAAATAGGGATCAGAGGGCAAAACATACATTTTGCCCCCTTTTCCCAACATAGCCGTACGGATGGACGGGTAGTTTCCTGGGATTTTACAGTCCAGTCAAGAACAGTCCAGTTTCAGAGCAGAAACAGAACATTCTGTTGAAACTGGACAGAACTGTTTTGATTTTAGTTTGTTTAAAACACTTTATAAGTTTAAATACAACATTCCTATGCTAAATGATCATCACTTAGTCCCCAAAAAAGTATTTGGGTGTGATCATAAGCAATCTTGGAGAAAATTGAGAAAAGTTGATGAACATGCCCTTTCGGCCAAAATTGACCATTTGGTGATTAAAGATTGAAACTTTATCACCAAGATGGCATTTTTATGACTTATTAACCTTTAAGGAGTCAAATTAACACATAAAGATTGAATCTTTGTAACCCCAAAGGGGACTTTAGAGCTAGATCAATATTGGATGATAAAGATGGAAGCTTTATCATCCAAATGATCATTATTGCCAACAAAAGTATTATTTTAACTAGACAAGAATGTAAATGACAATCAACAAGCCATGATCATCTAGGTTTGAACCTCTTCCACACAAGGCATAGAGGGCACCTTGGATCATCTCATGGCTTGGACAAGAGAAATATAGAGTAATATATATATATATATTTGCTTGAATGGACAAGTCTTGCATAAATGTAAAATTGCTTGAATGGAGGTGAACGGAGTGAGGGAAGGCTACCCTCGTACTTCAACGCGGGGCTAAGGAAGGGGGCTGTCCGTGCGCGCGCGCGCGTAATTAAAGAACTCACAACTTTTTGTATTCAATATTCGTATTATTTCTAACTTCCAATTGTTGATTACAAAGTTTCCACAATTGAATGAATCGATGTCAACTTTACTTCCTAACATGAACTCAGACATTAAGTTGTGTGCATCAAAACTAAAGTTTTGATACCATCATTTATGTTTGCCTATTTTGCCATTTTCAAGTGGCAAAAACGGCCTTATTTTCAATGAGTACTATTTAAATGTATCTTCTATTCGTTCATGAGCCCCTCCGGTTCTCACTCACTCACCGAAGTAATATAAAGGTGATTGAATGGACAAGTCTTACAAGTAATGTAAGGATTAACATAAACTTAAACAAAGATTAAAGAGAAAATAGAGTTATAGATGAAGAGAAGGGAGGGGGAGAAGGTGGATTTACTACAAATAATGATAATAGTGATGATAAGAAAATTTGCAACACGTCACTATTTTAAAAATTCATTTTTCATTTATGTAAACGCCCAAATTTATTTACATTAATTAAATTGTTAAATTTTGGACTTTTTGGAAATTAAAATTTAATTTTGGGGATTTTTAGATATAATAAATATTTTTAGGACTTTCTGGATATCAAAGTTTTCTAAAGTAATTTTTTGGTATTTTTCCCAATAAATTATATTTTCCAGACCTTGACATGGAAATGGAAGATTAAAGGGTTGATTGCAATTTGATTATCCTAAAATTTTTGTTTGTTTCACAGAACATTACTGGTGGAAGCCTATTCGAGTATGTGCGAAAGAAAGGCGTTGTTAAGGACTTATCTGAGTTGTTGAAGTTCGCGGTTGATATCTCCAAAGAAATGGAGCATTTGCACAAAAACAATATCAGTCATGGAGATTTGACCCTGAGAAATATTCTATTGAATGATAGAGAGGTAAGTGCTGATTTTTTTGTGACATTCTTAGATCTGAGAGTGTAATTGAATATTTTCTGTAAGTGAAATCTAACTTGATGTTTTGAACAGGTTCTTAAGTTTGCAGGATTGAATAATACGGAGCTTGAGGTTGGTATCTTTTCCATTGAAATAATTTCCTGTTTGTATGGATCTCTATATTGTTTCCCAGACGTGTTTATATGTTTAACTTGTTTTTTTTAACAAATGTCGTTTTTAATTTTCTTGTTTAGGCCCAGAGTCAGACATCAGATGTCTACAAATTCGGGATTGTTTTGTGGCAGTTACTGACAGGAAAGGTAATTACTCTGCTTATATATACTCCCTCCATCCCAAAATGATACTCCCTCCGTCCCAAAATAATACTAATTGAGGTTTTTGCCTTAGCTTTATTGTCTACTGGGTAGTCTAAAAATCAATGGACTACGACTACTTCTCTTGCTCTGTATGTGGTGAAAGATTTTGCGCAACAAGGATTTATAGATTCCTTTTCACTACTGTGTGGAAGGAGGCCTTTCCTGGACTTGTTCAGAGGGTTGTGTCTTATCATTTCCCCTTGTTTCTTGAATCTGATCTAATGAAGAGGGGGTCACATACATATTAGGTATGAGAATATGTGGGATTCTGATCATGGTTTTTGTTTTCTAGAGAGGGTGACTCATTTGTGGGCTGAGTGTTAGGTGGAGGGCTGGTAGGGTATGGTCTTATGAGGAAGTTAAGTTATAGAAGTTTTGGGGGGAAAGAAGTTCAAGCATAGCCCTTGAAGTTAGGATTTTTGTAATTTAAGTATTTCATCTTTTATATAGCAACCTGACATTCTTTTAATTTTTTATTTTTTTTAGGATGATAATGTTGGTGTTCGTACACTGTTGCAGAGTTGCCTAGCATCTCCAGATGCTAGGCCGACATTTGTTGAGATCCGGAGGGATCTCGAGAGACTCCTAAGAGAAGATAGGGTAGATAAAGTTCTCTTAGGTGGTCCATGTTATCATTCATATGCTTGCTTTTGTAATTTTTGATATTAGAGTTTGATATTAGAGTGTACATGTGGCCATTCACGAATTTTTTTTTTTTTGAAATAATTTCTTGTTTGTATGGATCTCTATATTGTTTCCCAGATCTATATTGCCGCATTTTGTACTTAATAATAATTTCCTGTTTGTATGGATCTCTCGGGCTAGAGGAAAAAGAGAGAAAGTAGGGTAGGGAATAGTCAGGGGTTAGATGAGAAAGTAGGGTAAAAAATAGTTAGGGGTTAGTAGAGAAAGTAGGATAGAGAATAATTAGGGGTTAGTTGTTGTGTGTATGGCACCGAACGTCTATTAAATAAATACTAAGAATTACTTCCTCTGTCCTTGTTTTCAAAAAAAAAAAAAAAAAACTTTAAATGAATGTCTCTTTAAAAATAATTTTGTATCTAAATATTTTTTTAATCAAAAATTTTTCCTCATCTTTTTCTAAGTCTTTTTCTGCATGATAAACTACTAAATGTTTAAGAAGTGGATAACAAAAAAAATGTATATATATGTGTGTGTGTGTGTGTATATATAGGGTTGTGCTCCTGTGAGAACTTAAATATCGTGAGAACCGTGCGGAGAACTTAATGTATACAATGATGTATTCAAGTGCATTGGATGCATTACTAGGATACATTGGGTAAAAACTAGTGTATCCAATGTGCACTTGGATACATCATTTGATACATTAAGTTCTCACGGTTCTCACGTTATTTAGGTTCTCATTTGAGCACATATATATATATATATATATATACACATATGGAAGAATTGTTCATATATTGTTTGTACCATAGTCAAATTACACGAAGATTGTTTCATTGCTTAGGAACACGAGATTTATTTTTGGACAAACAAAAAAGAAGATTTGACTTGAAAATATATGTTTTTGAGAAGACTTGCAACTTCTTTTTTTTTTTTTTTTTTTTTTTACCAAAATGGCAATGCCCCCTAAAATTTTATTAAATGAAATAAAAAGTACAAAGAAGTAATTTGGTACTAGTCCAAAAATATCACAAAAGAAAAGAAAAACCCAAAGCCTTTTAGGCTTAATATTCATTGCTATAACTTTTGAACCAGATTTTCCTCATTTTCCTTTAACCTTTTGGAAGTCGTCTTGTTCGTCGTAATGATCTTCTAGCCATTGGAGCAAAGGATCTACACGAACTCCTCTGGTCGTGCCGTCTCTAGCACCCAAATTATAACCTTAAATCATTTTGTAACTTGTTTGTATATTTTTGAACCATAATCAAATCATACTAAGATTGTTTCCTTAGGCAGCATTTATTATTGGACAAAACAAAATAACGTTTATTATGAGATGGAGGAGTAAATATACATTTATTTTAGACAAACTAAAAATAAAAATACAACATTATTATGAGATGGATGAGTAACTAATGAAGCAGCAATGATCGCGATTAGGGGTGGCAAAATGGGTATCCCGGATAGAAATGGGTAAAACTCATGTTTAACCATTAACTTAATGGGTAGATTTGGGTATTATCCATTATACCCATTAACGTTAATGGGCATAAATGGATAATACCCACATTTATCCATTAGCTAACGGATATTACCCGGGTATACCCAATACTAGGGGTGTTCACGGTCCGGTCCGGTCCGATTTTTACCAAAATTTCATAAAACCAGAACCGGACCAATCTTTCGGTTCAGGAGAAATTAAGAACCAGAACCAGACCAAAGCATTTCAAAACCGATTTCATTGGTCTGGTTCTATTGGTCCGGTTCCATATAATATTGGTATTGGGTCCCAATACCACTATTACACACATACGTCCCATTCCAATACCGCCGTTGTTGCCGCCACCGCCCCTTATTTCCCCACACCTCCACATTTATCAATTTTTTTTTTAATATGAGTGAAAAGAAGTTTTTTTTTCTTGTGGGGTGGGGTGGGTGCTGGGGTAGTTGGGGGTGGTGAGATGTTCATTTTTTTTTTAATATGAGTGAAAATAAGTTTTTTTTTTTTTTGTGGGGTGGGTGGGTGCTGGGGTAGTTGGGGGTGGTGGAGATGTTCATTTTTTTTTAATATGAGTGAAAATAATTTTTTTTTTTTTTTTTTTTTTGGGTGGGGTAGGGTGGGTGCTGGGGTAGTTGGGGGTGGTGGAGATGTTCGTTTTTATTTTTTTTTAATATGAGTGAAAAGAAGTTTTGTTTTTTTGGTGAGGTGGGTGGGTGGGGTAGGGTGGGGTGGGTGGGTGCTGGGGTAGTTGAGTGGTGGAGATGTTCATTTTTATTTTTTTAATATGAGTCAAAAGAAGTTTTTTTTTTGGGTGGGGTGGGTGCTGGGGTAGTTGGGGGTGGTGGAGATGTTCATTTTTTTTTTAATATGAGTGAAAAGAAGTTTTTTTTTTTTTTTTTTTTTTTTTGGGGGGTGGGTGCTGGGGTACTTGGGGGTGGGTGGAGATGTTCATTTTTTTTTTTTTTAATATGAGTGAAAAGAAGTTTTTTTTTTTTTTTTTTTTTTGGGGTGGGTGCTGGGTAGTTGGGGTGGTGGAGATGTTCATTTTTTTTTTTTAAATATGAGTGAAAAGAAGTTTTTTTTTTTTTTTTTTGGGTGGGTGGGGTAGGGTGGGGTTGGGTGCTGGGGTAGTTGTGGGTGGTGGAGATGTTCATATTTTTTTTAAAATATGATTGAAAAGAAGTTTTTTTTTTTTGGTGGGGTGGGGTGCGGTGGTGGGGTAGGGTGGGGTGTGGGTGGGGTGGTTTGGGGGTGGTGGGGTGGGGATGGATGAAGAGGGTGGTGTTAGAGGTGTAGTATTGGTTGGTGCAAAACTTTTGGATAAACCCATTGGTTAT
Organism: Campanula takesimana; assembly: GCA_026119855.1. Classification (NCBI taxonomy): domain Eukaryota; kingdom Viridiplantae; phylum Streptophyta; class Magnoliopsida; order Asterales; family Campanulaceae; genus Campanula; species Campanula takesimana. The sequence continues at coordinate 1,193,416 of JAOWBW010000034.1, forward strand.
CCGGGTAAAAACCGATTTAATCCATTAATATTGTGGGTATATATGGGTGTTTACCCATTATACCCATTACTACTATTGGGTTTAATGGATAACATCCAATAAGTCTTTTTATAATGTGTTAATGGATGGACTAATGGATTAGATAAAAAATTGCCACCCCTAATCGCGACGGAGTTTCTAGAGAATGATCATTTGGACGGTGATTCTGGAAAAGGGGCGTGCACCTAAAGTACTCACGTGAGGTCAGCTGGACCTGGACGGATGGAGCAACTACTGTTTTTGGAGTGCGCACTTTAGGTGAGCACTGGATATTCAGCGGCTGGAAATTTGGTGATCAGCCGCATGTTCCTGTCGTGTTAATGTTTCATAGTTGCAACCTCCTTTGTTTGATGTCCTTATTTAATTAGAATTGTGTTTTATCTTTTTAATGTAAAGTCTTTTAAAGTTAGTCAACTTAGGGATTACTACCTCTGTTCCTAAATGAGTGTCTAAATTTCATTTTAAGAGATACTGAAAATCTCAACTTTTTGAACAATTTGGTAACAACGATTCATATATAATCTTGTAGTCTCCTTTCCAAACCTTTAGTTTTGCACGTATAAAGAAACCGGTGAAAAAATTTCAAAAAAAAAAAAACGTTTAGGGAGAAAGTAATGTTAAAAAAACACTCATTTAGGGACAAAGATTTCTTGAAAATGGACACTCATTTAGGGACGGAGGGAGTATAATTTATCTACATAGAATTATAGTTTAGTTAGGATTTCTTTTATGTCAACTAGAGCTAGTATAAAAGCTGTAATCCATGAGATTTAAATGCGGTTTTTTTTTTATATAATTATTATTAATAGAATTAATTGAGTGTTGCTCTCTCTTTCCCGAAAGTTGAGATTTTCCTTTCGTTGTCAATTCCAAGTATTCTTTATTGAACCAATATGTATTGAAGAATATGTTGGGTATTGATGCATCATGCGCAGCGGAATAATAACATGTAATCAAACACCCATAAGTCTGGATCCGTGCATGTTGATTAAATTAAATGCAAGACGAAAACTAACCCTTGAAGATCGCATCTATGAACACAGACTTTAAGGTGCTAAAGCAAACACCCTCTATCGGTATCCACATGTCGAAAGGACTCAAGAACACATTTTTTATGCGACTACTAGATCTAAAGGCTTGATGAAGAAACGCTTTTTTCGTAGGAATTATTTTGCTTCATTGATTATTGAATTTGATGATCATAGATCTCAAATTAATAATCTTACCTCTCTATATTTTATTGTTTCTAAAAACAATGTGTTATGATTTTTAAAATCAACATTAGAGGCTGTCAAACCCGGCTGCATATATTTATATGAGGGTTTGACCTAATTCCGTTTGGGCTCGGGATTCCTTGTCAGACAAGGAATCTGAACAAACTGACCAGAATCGCGTAAGGTAGTCGTACGGCTCTCTAGGAGCCACACTCCTCCTAAAGAGCCGTACGGTCAGCAGTTTTCTGATTCCTAGATTTCAGTATTTTCTATCCGTTCTATTGTGTGTGACCTAATAGGATTATACTAAGTTGGTAACGAGTCCGAACAAGTCAAAACCCATAAGTCATAAGTGGACTCTAGCAAGCCATTATGACTACCCAATTAGTGTAACTTTGAAAGTTCAAAGTTACCTTATAGAACATATCACAATCCCTTTGTCACGCAATATCATATTGGACATAAGTCATGGTCCAAGTCAACTTATGTTGTCCAATGCTTTCTCGATCTTGAGTAGATTGATATGAGCAAATGACATTGAACACATCAATTCATTTGGGCATGGCCATGCACTATCATCAATCTCACTCATCGAGTGGCCAAGCAGATATCTCTCTTGAGAGAGGGACAAATCTCATCTTGACTTATCATTCTTCCCTATAAGAATCCGATTATGCTAATCGTAGCCTTTATAACCACCAGGTTAAGGGTAGCGTTTGAGTACGCCAAACATAATGTTCATCATGTGGAACACCATGATAATCCCAGGTCTAAGGATTCAAATGGTATGACTATTATGAGATTTAATTATGACATTTGACCATGACATAAATCTCATAACGGGTCAGTCCATTACATTGTTCTCCAACAAGTACCCATAAGTTTAATTTGCATCCAATGCACATAATCATCATATGATCATCTATTAAACTTATACTAGTTCTTCATAAGTACTAGGGACAATGATTATTAAAATAAACATGCAAAAGATATAATAATCGGGTTTGTTATCTCTATAACAATGAAGCTATGATGTGACACATAGGCCTTTCTCAAAGGCCTAGGGCATAATAACCAACAATCTCCCACTTGCACTAGGCACAATCAACGCGTATCCAATACCCATTGAGCTAGTTATAATCTCCATAATTATTTCAAGCGAGCTTATTTAAGATGATTATCCTCGTTATCATCATATGGTATTTTTCATATTTTAACATCTCCCATCTTTTGGCGATTTCTCGAAAAAGATAGAAACGTCCGAGTATATGTTTAGATAAGATATTAGTCCCTTGACTTGTGCAATAACGAATATTGTCACAATGAAGATCCATTAAATTAGTGATACTAGAAAAGATTTCTAGTTTACTAATTAGTATCTTAATCCAAAAAAAAAATCTAGTTGTATCCCATGCCACTAGATACTCATTCTTTTGTAGAATAGAAATGGTGTATTAAGAACTCTTCTAACACCATTATTAAACATAAACATGTATTTATACTGCGATAATTATCTTTGTTGGTTTATAAGAATGCATCTTTGTAACCATTACAAGATCATATTATATTCCATCAAAGATTAAGAATGCATCATTTAGTTCTTTTCAAGTACATAAGGATGTTTCTAATCTAGTGACTGTTACTAAGATCGGATTGGTATCATCATACTCCAAGTATATGAAACATCCGGTCTTAATACATTAATATAGTTTATATGATAGATCCAATTGCCGAAGCATAAGGAATCCTAATCATGTGCTCTTGCTCATTAGTCTTCCAATAAGACTAAATCTTATCAAGGTAATCCCATTAGACATTTTCAAGTAACCTCTTTAAGAGTCTTGCTTAGTAAACATTTCACTACTTTGTTTATATTAGTACTTTGACTTCAACCAATCAACCTTTTAGATTTATCTCCATAAATCAGTCCAAGGATATAGGCGGTTTTGTCCAAGTCTTTCATTTGAAAACTGTTGGTCCCAAATGGCATATGAAAAATAGCTAGAGGGGGGTGAATAGCTATTTTGAAATTATTTTCTAACCTTGAAAAATCAATTTCAAATGCGCACTAAGTCCTTTAAGCATTATGAAAGGCGCTCCAAAGATAGAGTGAAATGCACAGCGGAATTTAGTTAAGTAAAAGGAGCGCAAACAATGAAAAGAGCGCACAGAGACACTAAGTATTTTGGCTTAAAGAGTATGTAAAATGGAACTAAGGCAATAACTCACAAACACAACTATATTCAAAATTTGCAGATGACAAACAAGCAAATAGTAAGATGAAATTGAAAACTTGAAAATAAATTGCAATTAGTAAAGGAGCGCTATTTGAAGAGGTTCGATCGTGAAAAGATCTACGTCCTCTACCAAGATGGTTAGTCTTGGATTTCTAATGGAGATCTTATATTATGAGTTTGATTACAGATTACAACTTGTGAGTATGATCAACTCAAGATCTATTATCTATGAAAGAACAAATGCTAGACAAAAACCAGTGTATCTCTTCAAGAAAGATCTAAGTGATCAAACTTGAAGAGGTGAGTGTGTGTTCTTAGTTTCAAGGCTCTTTAGATCTATGAGATTGAGAGCACATGAAAACTAAAGTGTTACAAGGCTTTTAGGATCTGGGCTAATGATGAATATATGAAGGTGATCTTGAAATTCTGGGAAATATAAGAACAATCTTCAAATCTTTAAACTTCTCTCTCAAAGCGTGAATTCTAGCTACTTCAAATGTGTGAAGTTATGAGGTATTTATAGTGAGCTTGAAAAATTTAGCCGTTGGGAATCCATGTGTTGGAGCTCGTTGATTGGAGCACGTGTCCAATTATAGCCGTTAAACACAAAGTATTTTTGAGTCGTTGAGGACAGATGTCTTCATCTTGAGCGCTCTCAAAACTTTGATTCACCGTTGGATTCTGGCTTTGAGTTTGAATGCTGGAGTCTTCATATCTTCAAAATTTGTCTAAGTGTTGAAATGTTGTATGGAGCGCACTATAAGCATTGATACGCACCAAGTGATTAGGCGCACCAATACTATAGGCGCGTCAAGCAAGTTAGGCGCACAAAGATGAATGAGGCGCGTCACTTGAGGTAGGATGTTGGGTATGCATATTATAAACCACTCATATTACCTAGATTTGATTGATCCCATAACCTTATTTTACTTTTTATGGACTTTAGTATTTATTGTAAGAAGTTATATAACTTCATTAGTCAAGTCCATTTTTAGTTTACTTAGGCTTAGAAGATCAGCCCCTCAAATTTTGAAGAACTGCTGCTGCTGTTGTGAAAAAGCTAAGTTTGTCTACCTCATCAAGTTGCTGCTGATTATGCTACCGCGTAGGTAGCTACCGCACAGGTAGCTACCACATGGGCTAAGCTACCGCATGCTCCATGTTACTGCAAGGGACAAACTACCGCATATCCTTAAGCTGCCGTAAGACTCTAGCTACCGCACGACTAGGTAAAGACCAAGAGAAGACAAGTTTGATACTAATTAACCATGGTTACTCTAGTGTCCAAATCACTTGGTTAAATTAGAACGTTGCAAAATTCAAAATTTGAATTTGGTCATTATGGATGGTACAAGATAGTACATCTTGACCACTAACTTCTGCAACTACAAGACAACAAAGAAATGAGCTCCAATCAGAATATTCCAGCTCATCATCTTCCAAACTTGTCCTCCAAGAATTCAACACAGGTACCTCTCTCACTCAAGGCTATAAATAGGCCTTGCATTCTTCATTGAAAAGTTGCTGAGATTCAAAGAGAGAAATTGCTGTTGAAATACTTGGTGATTGAAGATCATACTCAAGATTTCCAGAATTATTTGAATCTTCAAGCATTCGCCTTCAAATCTTCAAAGATCTCCAGCAACCTTCAAGCCCAGCAAATCTCAAGCCTTGTAACACTCAAAGATTCATTAGGCTCTCAATCATATAGAGCTCTTGATTCTTACACACACTCACCCCGATTGATCAATCACATAGATTGCATCATTAGGGATACACTGGTCTAAGTCTAAGATTTGTTCTTCATAGGAAGTAGGTGTTGATTCAATACTTCATCTCTGTAATCTGTACTCAAGAGAATCAATATATCCACCATTTAAAATCCAAGACTGACAATCTTGGTAAATGACGTAGATTTTTTAACAGATCGAACCTTTCCAAATCATTATGTCATTTAGTTACTGCAATTTATATTCTGCAAATTTACTTTCAACGATTGTTCTTATTGTTCATATTAATCTTGTTTGTCGTTCAGTGTTTTGATCTTTACAGCTATTCAAATTATCGTGAATCGTGTTTGTTGATTGCCTACTGCCTTAGTTATCACTTCTGACTACTTATCTATTTGCCAAAACTCTCAGACACTAACTTTCATTTTCAACTTACCTAGTTAGTATCTTTTGCCTACCGTAGACTGCCTACCGCAATATTGTTTGCCGCAATATAGTCTGCCGCAAACTTTGCCTACCTAGTCGTTTTTAAGTTCAAAACCAACTCTACCTCGTTTTTATCGAAAACTTCCGCTGTGCGCTTTACTATTGAACTAGTGGTTTTTACTTGATCGCAAAATTCAAGAAGTAAGCGTAAGGTTGAATTTTGAAAAATGGTTGATAATTTTTAGTAGGCTATTCACCCCCTATAGCCTCCTTTTCATACCCTTGTTGTGTCTTTGGGACCAACAAGTGGTATCAGAGCAAACACCTTCATAAAACTTTTGTTTTTCAAGCTTAACAGCTTGGGTGCCGATTCAATATGGCAAGTCAGAAAGCTATGGCAACGGTTAACTACAATCACGTTCCAATGTTTGACGAAGACAACTTTGACGTATGGAAACACAGTATTCTAACTCATTTGTACTCCATGGACGAGCAACTTGGTGATTGTCTTACCATTGGACCATACTTTCCAATGAAAGCAAATCCAGACCCCGCTACCAATGCTGCCACACCATCAATCAAAAAACCAAAAGCTGAATGGAACGATGAAGAAAATAGATTGGTTGGAATGGATGTGAAAGCAAAAATCATACTCTTAAGTACTTTGAGTACATCTCAGCGTCGACAAATCATGGAATGTGAAACCACTAAAGATCTTTGGGATGCAATTGAAGATTACATCGAAGGTGATCAAGCTTGCAAAGAGAGCAAAAGATTTGCAATTCAAAGAAGATTCAACAACTTTGCTAAGATGCCCGGTGAATCACTAAGAGCCACTTATGATCGTTACTGTGAGATCGTGAGTACTTATACAGCACTTGGAAAGAAGCTTACCAAGAAAGAAATCAATGTGAATTTTCTTGCTGCTCTTGAATCTCAATATCTTCACAAAAGAAACACTCTTGAAGATATCAAGCTTCTAGATGATATGTCACTCAGAAGCCTCTATGCCAACCTCAAAGTCTTTGATATCAAGCTCCACAACATTGAAGAAATGGAAGGAAAATTTAAAGGCATGTCGTTGGTCACTCAAAATGAAGAAATAATCGAGGAAGAAGATCCAAAAATCTCCACATCAGAGCTACTTGATATGGATGATGATGACTTTGCTATGTTTGTGAAAAAATTTCAAAAGTTCAGAAAATCAACAAGGCCCGGATCATCAAGCAAGGCTCCAGCAAGGTTTTCAAGGAGCAGCTCTACAAAGAAGAAAGAGAACTTCAACTTCTCCAAGAAGAAAGAAGATTTTGTTTGTTTTAATTGCAGGAAATCAGTTCATTTCGCATCAGAATGCCCAATTCCCAAATTTGAGTACATAAAGAAGAAAAACAACTTCACTTCAAGGTATTCAAAGCAAAAGGGAATGGTTGCTGAAGAGGACTCTACCACAAAAGAGTTAGCTACCTGGATAGAGTCAGATTCTAATGAAAGCGATGAAGATTCTGAAGAAGGTCACATTTGTTTGGTCGTTCATTCCGATGATAGAATGATAATGAAAATCAAATAAGAAAATAAGAACTTTAGTCTGTGATAGAGGGAGAGGGAGTACCTATTTGGTAAAAAGTGAAGCTTCAAATGGTAAGGAAAAGATGGGGTAGGAAAGTATCAAGACACAAAAAAAAACTTTCCTTTCAAAAAGAAAAAAGAAAAAAAAAAAACACACGCACACAAAGTATTCCTTTCGAATCCGTAAATTACGTCGTGGCACTTTTTTTATTGGTTACTAGAGGCGCACACGGATCATAACCATCTAACTCCCTAGGACTCTCATCGAAACCGTCAAACACTGTCCAAAATGAGTCCAGATCTCCTGTAACACTTTGTGTGCCCCTCCCTGTGCTACAAGTGATCCAACGGCTTGCAGTCATTAAGATTATCATTATGTTTTACCCTGCTTACCTGCTTGAGTTTCAGCTTTTATATCGTTCTAATAGCTTGTCTTTCCATTTCAAACTACTTTTAGTAGGCTGGAGTAATGCACTTTGAGCTGTTGATGCTGAAGTTTGTTGCGGATTCTGGGCCGATACGTCAACGGTGAGTGAGCTAAATCCTTTCCTTCTAATGTACTCCCTCCATCTCGAAAAAATAGTCCCACTTATTTAATGTTCAATTTAATCGAACTTTAAAACAAATATTTAGAAAACATAATTATCCCATTGATATTTAATAATGATATTTCTAGCCTGTGTTTTGGGGCGGGATGGCCAAACCGGACCGGAACCCTCGAGCCGGCCCGGAACCGGAACCGAAAAAACCGTAACCGCCATGAACCGCCACAAAAACCGGAACCGTGGGAACCGGAACCGTTTTGGATAAGGGCCGGTTAAGGTTCAACCCCCCAAAAACCGTGAACCGGCGGTTCCGAACCGCCCAACCAAACCGTGAACCGGAACCGTATGAACCGTCAGTAAAACCGTTAAAAAACCATCAAAATCATTAGATTTCCAACAGATTCATCAGAATTAACCGTTACTAATGGAAGGTTGACAAGAAAAGTTGTGTTTTGACTGATTTTTTAGCCAAATTTAATGAATGGAAATAATAAAAATTTGGTTGTTCCCCTCATTGTAAATTTGCCTTTAATTAATAAAATTTAAAGGGTACCGTCCATTTTTTCTTTTATATACTATCATTTATTTTATTTTTTTATATGTTTGTTTTTCAATATAATGTTGATTTAGTTTTTTTTTTTAAAAAAAAAATCACTTATGAAATAATTTTTAAGTTGTTTATTCATTATTGTATGATAAAAAAAATTAAAAAAAGAACCGCGGAACCGGATTGTGACAACCGGAACCGGTGTAACCAAGGGCCGGTTAAGGTTCACATAAAAGCCGAACCGGGACCGGCGTTGGCCATCCCTATTTTGGGCTACTGAATGACAATGATTTATAATTTTCTTGTTGTTAACTAGTATTAATGACCTTGTTGTATACTGTATATATAGATATTCCTTCCGTCCCATTTCAAACTAGACAAAGGGATGACAGGGGGATTAAGGAAAAATTGTACTTCCTCCGTCCTGGTTTAAGGTTCTTTGCTTGACTTCATGAGTCAACAACAGTAGTGAAGATATAACTATCCAAATCACTATTATAAAGCAAGTGGGTGAAAAGTAGGTTCTGTAAGTGGTTTTGTTGTAATTCTATGAACTTTTGAAGACAAGATTGTCCAAAATATTGTTCATACTTTTCTATTTATGGAATAAAACAAACTAAGAACCATAAACTGGGACAAAAAAACAAAGAGTAAGAACTTTAATCTGGGACAAAGGAAGTACTATAACATCAAGGTGTTATGAATATGGAAAGTAGGGAACGGATTGTTAGTGGGCTTGGAAATCATGAATTGTGGTGGTTGTGAGTATGATAAGTGGACCCTGTTGATTAAACAATATATAAGACTTTACATTTTAGGCTTGTCTAATAAATTCATAAGGGATGACCAAATTGGAAATTTATGAAATGGGACGGTCTCAAGATGAATGTCGAAAAAATGTTCAAATTTACTCTTGATCAAGAGCAAATTTGAAACTTTTTTAGACATTCATTTTGAGACTGAGTACGACAGTTCTTCTAGCCTGGTTATAGAGTTGACAGGCAGGAGGGGAGGAATGACATGAATCAATTGTGACAGAGAGTTAGGAAAGAAGCACATAATGGCTTGCATAAGCCCACTCCTATAACCTTGTATATCTACTCCACAACAGAGAGAGAGAGAGAGAGAGAGAGATGGAGAATATTTACCTAGGAAGGATAATGGCGGCCATAGTGGTAGCGGTGATGGTGGTGGAAGCAGGTGGTTTCATGCACTTCAAGGAACACCGTTGTGGAAGCACATTCTTTTCAGCACTGGTTGAGCTGATACCTTGCAGGGCATCTGTTTCCCCCTTTAGCCCCATCCCTCCATCAGAGTCTTGCTGTAATGCTATTAAAGCTCTCGGTCAACCCTGCTTGTGCGTCCTCGTTACTGGTCCTCCTATCTCCGGTGTTGACCGAAACATGGCCATGCAGCTTCCTGATAAGTGCACTGCTAACTTTGAACCTTGTATGCACCCTCTCTCTCTCTCTCTCTCTCACACACACACACACGAGCAGCCCTTTACAAGATAGTTCCTGATTATCAGATTTTGATTTCAATTTTTTTTTTTTTTTTTCTTTTTGTTGGTGCAGGTGATGTTATGAAGTAGAAGTACAAGGTGACTAGATGGTTGCTGCAAATCTAAAAATAAGAGTGTGGGAAGAGCTGTTACCCTCTAATTTCCTTATTGTTGAGTTTATTTACTATTCATGCAAATAATTGTTATTGTTTCACTAAGTTATTCAATTATTTGGTGTCACCTCCTTAGTTATACTCACTTGTCTCGGAAAATTTATCTCATTTTGATTTTTTACGGTCAACACAAATGAACAATTTATTCATACAAAACTAGTCTACCCAGCATAAGTTTTCCTGGGTTATGATCCTCATCCTCCTTAACGGTGGCAACTTTTCAGCCGACACAAATGGAGAAGTTATGGTTTCTTCACCTTTCCTCCATATTCTCCTACTGTACGTGTATTATCTGTACAGAGAACAAGTTATTCTGTACGGATGGACGGTTTCTTCGTTCTTCAACACGTGCATCTTGCACGAGCGTCTGTGAGAGTCTACATAAAGAGGGAAAAAAAAATGTGTGAGAAAAAGATGAAAAGTAACCTTAGAATGGAATTCATGTGAGTTTGAGCTATAAAGAGGATTTATACCTTCACTTCTTTCTGGAGGTCTTTAATGAACTCAACAGCCAAATCTAACATTTCAGCTGTATTTGCTTGCTGCAAACCGAAACAATGTACAAATTAGTTTAGTTTCTCATGACTTTCTTTTTCTGGTTTTCTCCCCGGCCACTTGATGCAAGAAAACTACATAAAGATGCACGTGAAGAGAAAAAGACACTCCATTTTCTTTTCCCAAAAGAGAAAATAATTCAGATGAAATTAAAAGAAACTATAATCATATACTCCCTCCGTCCTAAATGACTGTCCAAATTTTCTCCCTCATCCTACAACAAGTTCTAATTCACACTTAGACTTGCAATGCAATATGTTGAGGAGATCATGAAGGGTTGTTATATGTACTTGTGTTACTAAACGTGCTCAAGTTCAACATTTTTGCAAATGCCTCTCAGAGTGAAATTTGAACATTCGGCTAGGGACGGAGGGACTATTACATTATCTTTATATAGTTTGATTTGTCAAGTGAAACTATTTTTGGGGGCATAGGGAATGCCTTTCTTTATGTGGCTCGATATACTAAGTAATGGTGAGATGTTTGGTGAATCCATCATAAATCTCAAATTTACCTTGTCCATATCTGGGAAAAGCTCTGTCAGAATCTTCATTCTATCACTAATTCGGTTTCGTCTCACCTGCAAATTGCATAGGCAAACATTAACCTTTATAATATCATCCATGCTAATGCATTAGAAATGCTATTGTTATAACGCAGATGACCACTTTGAAATTGGTAGCAGTTATGGGGACCACTAATTATCGTGCAGAAACTAAAGAATATGGGACATTCGTAAATAGAACCTTACCCTCTCTGCAATGCTTCGTGGGTGAGTGGCATGGCCTCTTTTAGCCCGAATCTTGCAAGGAACAGAATCTTGTTGAAATTGCAAAAACTTTCCAACAGCCGCCATCTCGGAGGAAGTCTTTGGCAAGCTCAAATGGTGGACCAAACTTGGTGTGTAGCTTTTGGAGTCCCCATTCTGATAAGAGAAACAAGTTTTTATTGATCAGAAATGCACAAACAGGAACTTCAAAGATGCTACCTCCGTCTCAAAATGAATTCCAAAAAAAATCAAATTTGCTTCTGGACAAGCAATTTAAAAAAAAATAAAAAAAAATAAATGGACAATTATTTTGGGACGGGAGGGAGTACAAAACAGTATCCTGAAGGAGTACCTGAGTATCAAACCCGTTCAAACCAGAATACATCTTCAAATCACCATTCATGTCTCTTTTCAAGCCATTGAATTTGAAGCTAGAATCGTTCCAAGAATCATTGCGAGTGCTGGGGTCATAACCTCTATTCGTGTCATTACCATTCACTAAGTGTCCACTCTCGAGCTTGCCTATACCAATGTTTTCATGTCCATTTTCAGCAATCTGTGGCATGAACCATGAGGTTGATGGTCCACTTGAGAAGTTAATTTGATTATTCAAACTGCTGGATGAAGTAGGTGTTCCAACATCTCTCACAACAGCAATTCCTGAGTTTATGTAAAGGCACATTCAATTCTCTTAAGGAAGGATCAAAAATATCCAAGGAATAGCTACTTAATCACTGCAAATAAATGTAAGCCAAGAAAAGAATAGTGTTCAATATTTTTTGATAATAAAAAATATACTCCCTCTGTCCCTAAATGAGTGTCCAAATTTCATTTTAAGGGAAACTGAAAATCTCAACTTTTTGAACAATTTGGTAACAACGATTCATATATAATCTTGTAATCTCCTTTCCAAACCTTTAGTTTTGCACGTATAAAGAAACCGGTGGAAAAAAAAAATCGAAAAAAAACGTTTAGGGAGAAAGTTATGTTAAAAAAAGACACTCATTTAGGGACAAAGATTTCTTGAAAATGGACACTCATTTAGGGACAGAGGGAGTACGTCTTTTAAATCATCATCAACAATACATTTCAGTTCCTGAACTATTATTGTTAATTATTTTGTTTTCTTTCAGAATTTCCTAAGATCCAAAAGGAGGCTCAGAGTCAACCCTACCAATATACAGATCTGTCCGACTTCCCGCCAAGGGTTAAGGATCCGCTTTTTGCGACCAATTGGTTATAATCAGCAATAAACTAAACCCATTTTCTTTCCATCAATCAGTATAATCCACAATAAACTAAGAAGACTGAACTCGACAAGTTGAATTCAACAAGAATTGAGAGCAAAATAAACATTGAATGTCATCTAAAATAAACAAATATTGCACTTACCAAGTTGAATTAAAGAAACACTTTAAGCAAAATACTCCGTATTTCTTTCCATCAATCAGTATAATTACCACTTTCAATTGTTGTCAACCACAACAGCTGAACTCATGAAAGTGAATTGAATTAAAAAAAAAAAAAAAAATCAAACAACAATAATTGCAATTCCATTTACAGTAAAATAACAAGGTGATCTCACCGAGTCAAATTAAGCAAAGATTTGAAGAAACAGATCACCCTTTTCATCTACAAGATTGGACTCATCACCAAGTTGAATTAAAGAGAGATTTGAAGCAAATTAAATCCATTTTAATCTAAAACAAAATGTTGAACTTTAGAAGAAAGATTTAAAAACAAATTAACAAAAAGCACTTTCCAGTTGACATCTACTCAACACAGATTCTGAATTCAGCAAGTTGAATCAAAGAAAAACACAAAGATAAAGTAAAATTACCATTTTCAACGTTGACGCTAGACAAAAATCCAGCTGGAGAACTGCTCTGTCTGATGAGATTTGAGTACGAGCCATCCATATTCAAACCGGAACCGTGATTCGGCAAATCAACCGCACGTGAATTATTCCCATACATCACGTGATTCTGTGGCGGAGTAAGAGAATCTCGTTCCTCCTGCTTCAAAATCGCCGGAAAACGCGACAATCCATCGCCATAAAACCTCTCCGACGGCACCGGCGAATTGAGAAAATCGTTGCCGCCATCTTCATCTTCCGTCCCGTCAATTAAGTTAGCGAAAAACGAGCTAGGAGCAGAACGGTACCGCAATAGAGAAGATTGTGGCGGCGGCGGCGGCTGAAACGGGGATTGATAGTGGTAATTCGGAGTAGGATTCGAAGAGATCAATTGTTTGATCTTAGCAAACTCGCCTTCCGATGAATGATTAAAAGTAGATGAAAAAAATAAACTGTTTATATCTCTAGAAATGGCATCTGGATACATGATTAATAAAAAAATTGCAAGTTCGCCGATAAAATCCGAAGCGTCAGAGTTCGTCTTCGTTCAAACACAGCTATATAAAACACGAATTCAATATCATCGAAAACGCACAACGCATTGTTCGATCGGAAAATATCAATTTTCTCCGGCACTGAGGAGCGACGGTGAGTGGCGGTGGTGTGTGTATTTTCACTTTTGTGTGTGTATGTGTGTGAGAGAGAGAGAAAATGGAAATCTGGTTTTTTTTTTTTTTTTAAAAAAAAAAAAAAAAAAAAAAAAGAAGGAAATTGAAATCTGTTGTGAGAGAGTGGGGAGATTATGGTAGTTATTTATGGAAGGGGATTGGTTGAAAATGCCATTGGGGAAATTACGAAAATGGGCATGATGTGATGGTGACTTGGGAAACTGTCTACGGCGGCTGGGCTGCTAACGGTTTTTTAAAAAAAAAAATAAAAAAATTACTAAAGTAATCTTTTCACCACAATTTAAGATTTTTATTACTCCCTCCGTCCCATTTCAAATTGCAAATACTAGGTTGACACGGGGATTAAGGGAAAAAAATGAAAAAGGTGATGTGTTGTGAGTTGAGTGGGAGAGAGAAAGTGTGGTAAAGAATAGTTAGTGGGTTAGTGGATGTGAGTGTGCAAGTGGGTTAAAACTTGTCATTTTTGGATTTTGCAATTTTAGTTGGGTCACCCTTTTTGACAACTTTTGCAATTTGAAATGGTACGGAGGGAGTATTTTTTTGTCTGTTTAAATTTAAAATTTTTAATTGTTTTATTTTTTAAATGTCAAAGTATGAACAGTGCTTTGCACAATCTTGTTTTTAATAGCCACTCAAGTTTATATACCGGTTCAAGTTTAGTTCTCTATCAGATATGTGATTTATGCCTAACACGCCCCCTCACGTGTGACCTGGAGGGAATGTCGAGGGTTGAGCACGTGGACCTTTGTAGAAGATAGTGGGTCTTGTAGAAGTGAGTTGAGAGAGGGTCCATAAAAGAAGCGGAAGCAATCAGGCCACCAAAGATCGGTGACTCTGATACCATCTTAGAATTATAGATGAGTTAGAAGTAGAGAGAGACCCAAGTGTGAGCATGGACTTGAACTGGTCTGGACCGGTAATAGACTATATTATATTGGAGGTTCCACCTTAAAACCAATTGAGTTTAAGGTGGAACCTCCAACACAATCCATTGCCGGGTCAGTCCAGCCTATGCTCACACTTGGGTCTCTCCCTACTTCTTTCTCTAATTCCAAGATGGTATCAAAGCTGACTCTTTACACGTGCGAGCCTAAAATTCAGCCCACGATGATCAAGCCCCACGTCACCCAATTATATGTCCACGCAATGTCACGACCCGAAAACTAGGCTATATTTTATTAGTAATAAATAATTATTATTTATTTATTTGCTTATTTATTTATTTAAATTATTATTTAATTAATAATTTATGTGTGCATTTTATGCGTTATATTAATTTATGCCTAGCATTTTATTTGGGCCATTTGTGCTAGTGTAGAAGAGTTGAGTCTTATTTGTTAGTGGGGAGTTTATTGGTAAAGGGGGTAGTAGGGGAGGGGTCTTAGTGTAACATTTCAAATAATTCTCCCTACTCCCTCTCTTCTCCCTCACCTCCCTACTCTTTCACCCTCACCTTCTCCCTCACTCCCAGCATATCTCTCTCTCTTTCCATAGAATTTGGGTAAGTTTTCTTCTCTACCTTCTCTTTCATTTTCTTCATCTTCCTCTCATAATCTCTCATTTCTCATAACATGAATCTTGTTTAGATCGTCGATAGGATCGTAGGAGGCCAAAAATATTTGAAATCCATCAACTTTGAGAAAATCCGGGTTAAGTTACTTTCCCCCCCATTAATGCTAAAAATGTTCATCCTATGCTTAGATGATACTATGATTTCCATTTATTGCTTCTTTGGTTGATTTTGTGATGATTTACATTTTTGTTCATTTTGTGAAATTTTGGTATTTGAATCACCCTTGATTGAGGTTCCTTAGATGATGTTGTGGGAGTCCTTTTGGTTCAAAATGGTGTAGGTACCTTAGTTCACATCTTGGTAGTGTTAGAAATGGTGAAGATTGGGTTGGTTTTGGATTTGGGGTTGTTAATGGTAGAAACCCAGATTTTTTTGGCCGGAATTTGCCTTTCCGGGCAAGGAGGCGCGCGCACCCTCCCATAGGAGGCGCGCGCACCCTCCCATAGGAGGCGCACGCACCCTCCCCTCCTCCAATCTTGATTTTCCTTCTGATCATAGGAGGCGCGCGCACCCTACCATAGGAGGCGCGCGCACCCTCTCCCCTGTTGTGAAATTTATTTCCCTTTTTGTCCAATCTTTCGAGGACCATATCTTGTTCATCCGGACTCCGTTTTAGGCGTATAAATTATCGTTTTAAAGCTCTCATTGAGATCTTCGAGATGAGTGAGTATTTTTGGTTGTGTTTTTTAGTTAACTGGATCCTTTGTGATTGAACGTGATATGGGAATTGTGTTATCATGGTTGAGTTTATTGGAACACCTTAACTGGTGTGTTGTTGGTTCATTTCATCTTGTTAGTGATCGCTTTGTATGGTTCCCTACTTTGGAACTCTAAGTTGTTTAATTAAGCTAGTATTTATTACTTAGCATTTATTTGAAAGCCCAGCTGGTATTTGTGGTTGTGTCGGGCGATGTGAGATATTGTGATGGCACCGGCCAAGTCCATTATGGTGTCGACCATTGTTTTGCCCTTATTTTCCTCTTCCAGATCGGCCTTGGTTGAGACGTTTGGAGCATGACTTTGTGGCATGGCTCCCGCCCTTTGTGGCATATTACTTTGTTATTGGTTCCGGTACCGGGGATTTCTCTTCGGCTTTCATGCTATTATGAAGGTGATGAATTGTTGATTATTGAAGCTGCGCAGCGACATTTATTTGGTTCTATCAGTTGGAAAACCTTGGCTATATCCTTTGTTATGTGTTTATTTCCGCTGCTATCTGACATATGATAATTGCTATGTGTTATGTGATTCATTATGGATTATTGCATCATAGCATGTCATGTAGTTGCATTAGTAACTTATTGAGATTTATCTCACCCCCTTTTCCTTTGCCTTTGTTTTTTTCCTTAACCCTCCCCCCAGGTGGAAAGGATTAGACTCGCTGATCACGAGACAGGACGTCGCGAGGGTTGAGCTTTTGGGGCAAGTGTATATTGGTGGGTTTACATTATATAAATGTGTAACTCTTTTGGGGATAGTTGTACCACACTTTGACGTCACTAAGATTTGTATATTTTATTATTTTGTAGTGTGAGCTTATGGGTCTTACACTAGTACATTGTCGTTGTTAAATTGTTTTCCCAAAACTTTGTGTTATCCTCTTTTGGTATAAAAGGAAAATTTTATCTCCATTATTTTAGAGTTTATTGTTTAAGTCGACGTCCAGCTCGCGATCTCAGGCCCGCGGGGTTCGGGGTTGCGACAGTTGGTATCAGAGCTATGGTTTGGCTCTAAGTATAAGTCTAGGTGGACTAGTATGACCTAGGTGGTTAGTTGTGTTCGGAGTGAGTAACGGTTGATGTCTTATGCAGGTAATTGTTTGAAATGGCTAGAAGGAGAGCGGGCGAAGGCTCTAGTGGAGCACAGAATCAGAATGACTTAAGGGAAGAGAACCGGGCAATGTTCCAAGGAATGTTTGAGGCCGCTATGAAAGCCATTCATGATCAAGGGCCACGAGAAGAGCATGTGGCACCACCGAGATATGGGCTGGAGCAATTTCTGAAATTGAAACCAAGAGAGTTTGATGGTGAGCCCGATGTGAAGAAGGCCGAGCTATGGATCGAGTCAATGGAGAAAATTTATGATGTGTTTGGGTGCACGGACGAGGACAGGGTCCGGTTCGCGGCTTATAAACTTGTGGGTGCTGCCGAGCATTGGTGGAAAGGAGTTAAAGCTAGTTGGGATGACACTCACACGGTTTATGCATGGGAATTGTTTGTGCGGAAGTTCAAAGAGCATTTCATCCCGGTAGTGGACCAGAACCGAAAGGAGATCGAGCTACTCAACTTGGAGCAAGGTTCGTTGTCTATAGCTCAGTACTCGGCTAAGTTCACAGAATTAACCCGGTATTGTGACTATCTTGTGAGGACCGAAGAACAGAAAGCTATGAGATTCATCCGGGTTTGAAGACTTCTATCCGTACTCAGCTCATAGCCCATAGGATTGTGACGTTCCAGGATGCGGTGGACCGTGCCTATCTTATAGAGCAAGATATTGGGGAACATAAGAGGAAGACCGAGGTAGCTAACCCGAGCAAGCCGGGAGGGCAAAGCAAGCCACAATCCCGTTCTGATAACCGAGGTAACTTTGGGGGACAATCTCAGTTCCGAGGGCAGCCGATCCCAAGGAACCCGGGTACTACTTCTGGGAACCAAGGGAACCAAAACAGGAGACTTTGTTCGTTTTGTCAAAGGGAAGGTCATTCGGAGGACCGTTGTTGGAAGAAACAGGGCAAGTGCACCAATTGTGGTCAAATGGGGCATTATGTGAGGGATTGTCCGAGGAATAGAATTCAACCAACTGGGGTAGGAGCTGGGGCTCCTCAGGGTCAGAAAAGGGACGCTACGGGAAAGCCCAAGGTCCAAGGGAAAATGTTTGCAATGAATCAACAACAAGCCACAGATGATCCCACAGTTATTGGAGGTATTATTTCTATATCTAGTGTGAGCGCACGAGCGTTAGTAGATCCAGGATCATCTCATTCATACATTTCTGTACAATTTACTTCTTTACTAAATGCTGCATCTGAGTCTTTGCCCTATGTGCTAGAGGTGTCGACCCCTATAGGAGAATGTTTGGTGACCGATAGAGTCTTTCGTGCTTGTGACGTGCTTATATGTGGTCATGTCTTGCGTGCGGAATTGGTAGTCCTTCCTATTCAGGACTTTGATGTTATTTTGGGTATGGATTGGTTGAACAAGTTTCATGCTTCTGTTGACTGTCGTAGAAAGGTCGTTAATTTTTCCATCCCTGATGTGCCTAAGTTTACTTTTGAGGCTATGCCTTGTGGTAGAAATTTTCGTATCATTTCTTATGTGAAAGCGAGAAAATTATTGCACCGTGGTTGTGAGGGGTATTTGGCTAGTGTTCTTGATACTAGGAAAGAATCCCCTAGTTTAGAGAGTGTTCGGGTAGTTAGAGAATTTCCCGATGTTTTCTCTTCTGAATATGATATGCCTCCAGATCGTGAGATAGAATTTTGTATAGATCTTTTGCCGGGTACGGCTCCGATTTCGAAAGCACCGTATTGGTTGTCTCCCGCAGAGTTGAAGGAGTTAAAGGTTCAGCTGCAAGAGTTGCTTGATCGAGGGTTTATCCGCCCTAGTGTTTCCCCGTGGGGAGCACCGGTTTTGTTCGTGCGGAAGAAAGATGGTTCGTTGAGATTGTGTATTGACTACCGAAAGTTGAATCAGGTTACAGTGAAGAACAAGTATCCTCTACCTCACATTGATGATTTGTTTGATCAGCTTAAAGGCTCAGTTGTGTTTTCTAAACTTGATTTGAGGAGTGGGTACCATCAGTTGAAGATTCGATCTGAGGATATCCAGAAGACTGCCTTTCGCACCCGTTATGGTCATTATGAGTTCTTGGTTATGCCGTTTGGGTTGACCAATGCGCCTGCAGTGTTTATGGATTTAATGAATCGGATTTTCCATCCTTATCTTGATTCGTTCGTGGTGGTCTTTATTGATGATATTCTCGTCTACTCTAAATCTAAAGAGGAGCACGAGCAACACTTGAGGACAGTTTTATCCGTTCTTGCGAGGGACCAGTTGTTTGGGAAGTTTAGTAAATGCGAATTTTGGCTCGAGAAGGTGTCATTTCTGGGTCATGTTATTTCGAAAGATGGGATTTCGGTGGATCCTTCTAAGATATAAGCCATAGTGGATTGGAAGAGACCCGAGTCAGTGACCGAGATTCGTAGCTTTCTGGGTTTGGCCGGGTATTACCGAATATTTATTAAGGGGTTTTCGAGGATCGCTACTCCGATGACTTAGTTGACCCGGAAGAATGTCCCGTTTGAGTGGACCGAGAAATGTGACAAGAGTTTCGAGGAATTGAAGAAGAGGTTAACTACCGCACCGATCTTGACATTGCCTAATGGGAATGATGATTTAGTAATTTATAGTGATGCTTCGAAAGAGGGTTTGGGTTGTGTTTTGATGCAGAACAGGAAGGTGATTGCGTATGCTTCGAGGAAGTTGACCCCGAGTGAACAGAATTATCCTACTCATGATATGGAGTTGGCGGCGATAGTCTTTGCGTTGCACAAATGGAAGCATTACCTTTATGGAGCGAAGTTTGAGATTTTTACCGATCACAAGAGTTTGAAATACCTTTTCTCCCAGAAAGAGTTGAACAATAGGCAACGCCGATGGATGGAATTGTTGAAGGATTATGATTGTACGATTTCCTATCACCCGGGAAAGGCGAATGTTGTTGGGTTTCGTAGTCACATGCGCAGCGGAATATAAGCATTTAAAATTTAATAGAAACCCAAACCCCATAGATCCATTCATATGATTAAGTCAAATACAACAATATGAATAGTAGAATACTAACCCTTGATGCCTTTGATTTTGCAACCTTGAATTCGATAGAGACTTGAAAACTTGATCACGATCATAGCAATAATCACGAACTTTGAAGATGATAAGTTTCACCCTCTAGCGGTATCCACACCACGAACGAATATCAAGAACACTTGATCTTGGTTATTAGACCAAATTATGAAACACGTTTTCACAATTAATATGAACTATATGGAATTTTCTTTGTGTATAATTTTGTTCTTCAATCTAGGATTTCTTAGAACAAAATAAAACCCTCTCAAACTCTTTTGAGGCTTGCACAAACATTAGGTCTGAGTTATGGCCGAATTCTGATGTTTATACACAAGTAAGACCTATTCCAAATAGGAAACTTGTGTTAAAACCCGTCCAAAATTCGATTCCGAGTCAAATTAGGAATCTGCCCCCGACAGCACTGTGCGGCCGCCCAAACTGAGGTGTGCGGCCGCCCAAGTTCTTGTGCGGTCGCCCAGCCCATTTGGGCGGTCGTCCAAAGGCCCAGAAAAATCCAATTTTTCCAAATTTCCAATATAGTCCTTATTTAGGATTCGTTCTATTGTGTGTGACCCTCTAGGATTATACTAAGTTGGCAATGGTTTCAAACATGAAACCATAAGATATGATTAGGTTCTAGAAAACCGTCATACCTACCCAAATAGTATAACTAGATACAAGTTCGCATTCCTTTTTAGAACATGTCATAATCCTTTTGTCCACGATGTCATTGAACACAAGTCATGGTCAACAAGTCAACTTGTATTGTTCAATATTTTCTCGATTCCGAATATGTTGATAATCCAAATGACACTGATCCAATCAATCCATTTGAGTTTGTCCAAGCATTTCATCAACATCATTCCTTCGAGTGGCCCAAGCTTGACATCTCTCCGAAGAGGGACAAATCCATTTGGCTTATTATTCTTCCCTACGTGAATCCGATTATGCCAATCATACCCTTTATAACTACCGTGTTAAGGTAGCGTTTGAATATGTCAAACATAATGTTCATCAAGTGGAAGACTATAATAACTTCATGTCTAAGGATTCAAATGACATAACTAATATGAGATTTATATATGACATCGACCATGACATAAATCTCATACCGCGGGTCATGTCCAGTACCTTGTTCCAAACAAGTACCTATAAATCTAACATGATCATTTAGCCTTTATACTAGTGCTTAACAAGCTCTAGGGACGGAGATTATTATAAGCAAACACGATTCATAATAATAATCTTATTATCTCTTTATTATTATGAATAAAATGATAACTTATACAACGTTTAAACAAACGTGCCTAGGGCACCAACACCAATAATCTCCCACTTGCCCTAGGCCCAATTTCCTAGGTATCCAATACCCATGGACCTAACATGACCATCATGTTTAGCTTTATGGAAGTTCCATTGTTTAGCGTGTTCGTAACGTTATCATTAGTAGGTACTTTGCATATATGTACGTCTCTCTTATCAACGATTTCTCGAATGATAAGTAAACGCCTAAGTATATGTTTGGATTTAGGATGTGCCCTGGGTTCCTTTGCTTGATCAATAGCACCACTATTATTACTAATATGGTCTATTGGATTAGCAATACTAGGAACCATCTTAAATTCACAAATGAACTTCTTAATCCAAACAACTTCCTTTGCAGCATCCAATGCAGCAATATACTTAGATTTTAGTATGTAGAGTTAGTGACTGTACTCTGCTTGGAACCATTCCAACTTACAGCTTCACCATTTGTTATAAAATTCGATTGCGATTTTTCTATTATCTTTGTCAGTTTGGAAGCATGCATCCGTGTACCCATATACGACGAGATCATCTTCCATCCCTCCATAGATCAAAACAAATCTTTAGTGCTTCTAAAGTACTTTAAGAATTGTTTCACATAGCCATCCAGTGAATCTCACCGGTGTCGGATTGATATCTACTCATCATGCTCCAAGCATTAGATATATCCAGCTTAGTACTTATCATGGCATCATGGATCCAATTGCCGAAGAAAATGGCATCCCATTCATTTTCTCATGCTCATCATTTGTCTTAGGACATTTGATTCTTTGCATAGAAAAACATCCATGTACCATTGGCAACTGTCCTCTCCTAGAATTTCCATGCGGAACCTTCTAATGACCTTGTCAATGTATGTACTTTGGCTTTAAACCAATTTGCTTCCTTGATCTATCTATATAGATCTTAATGCCAATGATATATGCAGCTTCATCCATATTCTTCATTGCGAAACACTTTCTTAACCATATCTTTACAGATTAAAGTGTAGGAATGTCGTTTCCAATGAGTAATATGTCATCCACATATTAGATAAGTAATAGCACCATGCTCCCACTAATCTTCTTGTATATACAAAATTTATCTTCGTTCTTGATTAAGCCAAAGTCTATGACTTATCAAAACGGAGATTCCAACTCCCAAAAGCTTGCTTCAATCCATCCAATGAATCTTCGCAACTTTCATACATTTTTAGAATTTTCTTGACTATCAAAACCTTTAGGTTGTATCCAATACATCCTTAAGTGAGTTCCCGTTGAGGAACGCTTGTTTTGAAATCATTTTTATCAAATTTCATATTCCAAATATGAACATGTGATTATGAAGATTCTAATAAGTTTCTTGCTACCCATGTAAGTTTTTCTCCAAGAAAAATCATTCATCTCCTTTGGTTTTACACCTTAGGTTAGAATGATCAAGTTCCAAACTCGATTATTATACATGAATTGCCTTTTAGATTTTATGACTCCAAGCCATTAATCTAAATGTGAAGTTGACATTGCATCTTTAATAGATGGTAAATACTTCATTCCAAATGAAATTTACCTCAACACTTTTTATTTCGAAATATCCAATATTTCTTGCAATAGATTGTGTCCTATCACATACGCAAGTTCTTGTATATCTTTTGAACGGACTTTTCACGACTCCTTGTGAAAACTTGTTCAACTTCCATCTTAGGTTAAAATATATATTTTCTAGGTCTCGAACCATTCGAGATACATTTTACTCCCACTGATTCTTTTAGAGATAAACCATTTATCTAGAAAAGTATCATCATAATCAACAAACCATTTGTTTCTTATGAGTAAAATTATATCCTCAAGTTTCCTTAGGATATCCCATGAAAATATATTTATTAGATTTAAATGTGAGTATGTCCCAGACAACTCTTTTCCAAAAGGTCTCACCATCTTAAATCTTTGCGAAAGGCAAACCGAGTTTTCTTTCATCTTTTAACCTCTCTTGATGGTATTCAGATTAGTATAATCATAGCGGTTTCAAATACATAACCCCAAAACAAATAACGGAAGATCTATTTGACTTAGTTATCCAATTAACCATATCTAATAAGGTTCTTATACTTCCATGCAGACACATCATTTAAAATGATGTTCTTAGTGAAGTTAATTTGTGAAACCATTTCACAACTTTAATGATGACTGTCAAATTTTTGGTTCAATTATTCGTCATCATGATCCAATCAGAATCTTTGAATAGTTTTACCAAGTTTAAAAAAAAAAAACTTTTAGCATTGCTTCTTAATGCACCATACACATCAAAATGTATTAGGTCAATTAAGATATCAGCCTTTTACCAATCATAGTAAAAGATGTCTTGGTCCAAGTAAATAAGATTTGCATAAATCATGTGATTCCAAATCATATGACTTAAAACTCCGTCCCATAGAATTTTAGATATGCATCTTTTATTTATTTGATCAAAACAATAATGCATAAAGAATTTTAATTATTTATGTTATAGCATTTATACTTTGTTCTTCAAGATTTAGGATATAAGATTTATTTATATGATAACACAATGAAGTAAATCATAATAAATAAAGCACTTTTCTTATTCCAAACAAGAAATTAATATCCTTCATTATCTTTTAACAAAATAATGTTTTCTACTTCATCAGTAAAGTCACTTTACAAGTGTTCTACGAACAATGTTGCAACCATTGCATCCTTACCGTTTGTAGATAAAACTTTACTATAAGTAGTCTTTCATTTTACTAATTATTCTGGTATCCAATACCCAATAATTAAATTAGAAAGAATAATTTATAACATAAAATTCCCAAGTGGTAGTCCCACTACCATTCCTTTTATTGATCATCCAAAATTTTGACTACAATTCTAAATGGTCAATCCAATTGTCATTTACCAAATTGCATCAATTAGAGTTATTATTTTAACCATAATTATTTCTTTTAGGTTTGACAACTCTTGTCTTACCTTTCTTTTGGCACTTGGCCATTTTCCTTATGAACCATGAGCTCTGGAGAACCATTCTCCAATATCTTCATCTTTGCAGTTTTTAGCATGTTAATGCAATTCGAAGAAATTCTTATTCATTCTAAACATGTTATAGTCCATCACAAAGTGATTATAACTCTTAGTCAATGAATTAAGAATAAGATCCATGGCTAGCTCCAATCCAATTGGACTCCCAAGTTTCTCAAGATGCTCTTTGTACCCATTATCTTAAGCATGTGAGGTTCCACTTATTGTCCTTTACTCATTTTGCAATGAGTGAATGCAACAATGGTTTTGTACATCTCTTGCTTAGATTGCTCTTTGAAACATGTAACTCAACTCCACGCCTATCTAATAGGCTTCCACAAGTTCCAACCTTTGTTGGAGTTTTGAGCACATAATCGCGAGCATAAGACAACTCACACACCTAGAATCATACTCATGATTCTTGTGATTGTCTATTCCGGCCTTTAGGTTCTTTTAGGAATAGGCTCATCAAGAATGTATAACCCATTTTCTTGCCTTAGAACGATTCTTAGGCTCAGGATCCAATCCATGAAGTTTGTACCATTCTCTTAAGCTTATCCTTATCAAGGACTAATCGCAATGATTTTAGTTGTCATCTACAACTAAAGCAAAATTTTCAAAATTTTACAAGTACCAATCTCATTAAAGAGATAAATAATTTATTTTCCAAAAATACTCCCACTAAATTATATAACCTTCTTATACATCCAATGTATAATATAATTTAAATGGGCTAAGATCCAACTTTAATTTAATTTGAGTCCACGGAGGCGGACCGCTCAAAGCTAAATTAATTAGGTAGACAACCCTGTCAATCATATCCCATATGACTCTTAGATCCTTTTCTGAGATTCTTTTAAATTGGGCTAAGATCCATCTTTAATTTAATTTTGAGTCCACGGAGGCGGACTGCTCAAAATCAAATTAATTAGGTAGATAATTTCTTGTCAATCATATCCAATATGATTCTTAGGGATCCAATTTCAAAAGCATGTTTAATCTCATCTTTGCCTAGGCCCAAAACTGTTTTGACGCCTTATTAAGTCCAACTATTTTAAACGTATAGGAACCATTCAATTTAATGGACCTCGCGGAGGCGAACCCACATTAAATTAATGAACCTCATCTTGCTCATTCATGAATAAAATTAATGCACCTCGCGGAGGCGAACCCACATTAAAGTCACCCATGCACTAACAAGTGTTTTAATCATGGCGTGGCAAAAGGGACTTAAAACTTTCTTGAAGATTCATCACCATATAGCATACAACACATTTATGAGCACACAAGATAAACATGTTACGCATCAAGTTTAGCCACTAAATTAATCTCTATTAATTTAAGCACAACATTTATGTGTCATTAGTTTCTCTATAATTATGAGGATGAGACTATTTCAACTTTGGTTATTATCTCCAAATCAAGATAACAAGAAGTGCGGTCGAACTAAGCCATTAGGCAACCACAATCCCGCACTAATTCAAGAAACCAAGAAAGTAGTCCATGTGGCCGAAACTAAGCAATAGATGGTCTCGATGAACATAGGCCAATTGCATTCACAATTCCACATGGATCTCCAATCATTGAATCAAGAACTTTGTTTCTCAATTTTAGCAATTATGAACTCTTCATAATTCTAACTTCGTTTTATCTTTGAAACTTTGATTGCGATCAAGTTTGGGAAACACAATCTCGATGAACGTAGATTAGCCATCCAAACCTTGAACCAATCTTAGAATCACAAGACTAAAACAAATAGGAAAATCAAACCCCAAGATCCACACTCAAACCAACTACCCAGAGCCCATTCCAGATCAGCAAGTCTGGTCTGGTTTTGTTACTGGTTCGGTTTGACCTCTCGAAAATTCCAAATTTCAATTTTAACCAAAATTAGAACAGAATCAGTGAACTGTGCGGCCGCCCAAACTCTCCTGTGCGGTCGCCCAAACATGTGCGGCCGCCCAGGGAGATTTGTGCGGTCGCCCAAACGCATCAGAAGGAATTTTGATGTTCGAAAATTTGTCTCAAAATTGTCTTTCCCCGATTATTAAAACCATGATCCAATCAGAATTAATAATCAAACAATTCAGAATCCATCATAATATTTATTGCGATTGAATCGTGCGATTAAAGTTGTAAAACAATAAACCACATAAAATCACATAACACATAAACATCATATAGTCCAATATTCATATCATGCTTGGCACATAAACAATTTATATACACACAACATGATCTAGTATTGAAATAATCAACATGAACGGGGCTCTGATACCAGTGTTGGGTTTCGTAGTCACATGCGCAGCGGAATATAAGCATTTAAAATTTAATAGAAACCCAAAGCCCATAGATCCATTCGTATGATTAAGTCAAATACAACAATATGAATAGTAGAATACTAACCCTTGATGCCTTTGATTTTGCAACCTTGAATTCGATAGAGACTTGAAAACTTGATCACGATCATAGCAATAATCACGAACCTTGAAGATGATAAGTTTCACCCTCTAGCGGTATCCACACCACGAACGAATATCAAGAACACTTGATCTTGGTTGCTAGACCAAATTATGAAACACGTTTTCACAATTAATATGAACTATATGGAATTTTCTTTGTGTATAATTTTGTTCTTCAATCTAGGATTTCTTAGAACAAAATAAAACCCTCTCAAACTCTTTTGAGGCTTGCACAAACATTAGGTCTGAGTTATGGCCGAATTCTGATGTTTATACACAAGTAAGACCTATTCCAAATAGGAAACTTGTGTTAAAACCCGTCCAAAATTCGATTCCGAGTCAAATTAGGAATCTGCCCCCGACAGCACTGTGCGGCCGCCCAAACTGAGGTGTGCGGCCGCCCAAGTTCTTGTGCAGTCGCCCAGCCCATTTGGGCGGTCGCCCAAAGGCCCAGAAAAATCCAATTTTTCCAAATTTCCAATATAGTCTTTGTTTAGGATTCGTTCTATTGTGTGTGACCCTCTAGGATTATACTAAGTTGGCAATGGTTTCAAACATGAAACCATAAGATATGATTAGGTTCTAGCAAACCGTCATACCTACCCAAATAGTATAACTAGATACAAGTTCGCATTCCTTTTTAGAACATGTCATAATCCCTTTGTCCATGATGTCATTGAACACAAGTCATGGTCAACAAGTCAACTTGTATTGTTCAATACTTTCTCGATTCCGAATATGTTGATAATCCAAATGACATTGATCCAATCAATCCATTTGAGTTTGGCCAAACATTCATCAACATCATTCCTTCGAGTGGCCCAAGCTTGACATCTCTCCGAAGAGGGACAAATCCATTTGGCTTATTATTCTTCCCTACGTGAATCCGATTATGCCAATCATACCCTTTATAACTACCGTGTTAAGGTAGCGTTTGAATATGTCAAACATAATGTTCATCAAGTGGAAGACTATAATAACTTCATGTCTAAGGATTCAAATGACATAACTAATATGAGATTTATATATGACATCGACCATGACATAAATCTCATACCGCGGGTCATGTCCAGTACCTTGTTCCAAACAAGTACCTATAAATCTAACATGATCACCCCATGATCATTTAGCCTTTATACTAGTGCTTAACAAGCTCTAGGGACGGAGATTATTATAAGCAAAACACGAGCCATAATAATAATCTTATTATCTCTTTATTATTATGAATAAAATTATAACTTAAACAACTTTAACAAACGTGCCTAAGGCACCAACACCAACAAATGTGGTTGCCGATGCGATTAGTAGGAAGTCTTATGTGGCTTCGATGATGGTCCGTGAATGGAAAATGCTTGAGGATGTTCGAGATTGGTGTCCTCGTGAATCGAGATATGGGGCTATTTTTGCGAATATTAGGGTATCTCCGACCCTAATTCAGAGGATAAAGGAAGCTCAGAAAGAAGATCCCGAGTTGGTGAAGATAATGGGTAAATTGAAGGAAAAGAACTTCGAGGATTTTTCTTTGAGTTCGAGTGGAGTTTTGACTTTCCGTGATCGTTTGTGCGTACCCGACGTTGGTGGAATAAAGAGGCAAGTTTTAGATGAGGGTCACAAATCGAGATATACTATTCATCCGGGTAGCACGAAGATGTACCAGAATCTGAAGCAACATTTTTTGTGGAATAATATGAAAAGGGAAATAGCTGAGTATGTTTCGAAATGTTTAACTTGTCAGCAGGTCAAAGCCGAGCATCAGAGACCAGCGGGACTACTTCAGCCGTTAGAGATTCCGAGTGGAAATGGGAGCATGTGACTATGGATTTCGTTACGGGACTACCTCGTACCCGTAGGAAGTATGACAGTGTTTGGGTAATAGTGGATAGACTGACCAAGAGTGCACATTTCTTGCCTATTGACATTAGGTACTCGATGGAAAAGCTTGCGACCCTTTACATTGATGAGATTGTGAGATTGCATGGGGTTCCGGTTAGCATTGTGTCAGATCGAGACCCGAGGTTTACTTCTAGATTCTGGAAGGCGTTTCAGGAAGCTTTGGGTACAGATTTGCGATTCAGCACAGCTTTTCACCCTCAGACCGATGGTCAATCCGAGAGGACCATTCATATTTTGGAGGATATGTTGCGAGCTTGTTCGATAGACTTTTCCGATTCTTGGGATAGACATTTACCGTTAGTGGAGTTCTCTTACAACAACAGTTATCAGGCTAGTATCGAGATGGCACCGTATGAGGCCTTGTATGGAAGGAAGTGTAGATCGCCTATTTGTTGGAACGAGGTCGGTGAAGCGAAAGTTTTGGGTATTGATTTGCTTCAGGATTCAGTTGAGAAAGTTAGAGTTATCCGGGATCGATTGAAAACAGCCCAGAGTCGACATAAGAGCTATGCAGATAACCGAAGGCGAGATCTTAGTTTTCAGACCGGTGACTTTGTGTTCTTGAAAGTATCTCCGAAGGTGGGTATTCGTAGGTTTGGGAGAAAGGCAAATTGGCTCCGAGGTTTATTGGCCCGTTTGAGATTTTGGGAAAGGTTGGGCTTTTAGCGTATCGACTTGCGTTGCCGCCATCTTTAGACCGGTTGCACAACGTGTTCCACGTTTCTATGCTTCGGAAGTATGTTCATGATCCATCTCACGTGTTACCGAGGATACCGGAGGATATTGAGCCCGATATGACTTATGAGAAACGACCGGTTCGGATTTTAGATGCCAAAGTCCAAGAATTGAGAAACAAAAGCATTGCGTTGGTTCGAGTTCTTTGGAGGAATCACAATGTTGAGGAATCGACGTGGGAGCTCCGAGATGAGATCGAGAGGAAATATCCGTGGCTTTTTAATTCGGGTAAGTCTCGTTAAAATTCGGGTCGAATTTTCTTTAAGGGAGAGTGAATGTCACGACCCGAAAACTAGGCTCTATTTTATTAGTAATAAATAATTATTATTTATTTATTTGCTTATTTATATATTTAAATTATTATTTAATTAATAATTTATGTGTGCATTTATGCGTTATATTAATTTATGCCTAGCATTTTATTTGGGTCATTTGTGCTAGTGTAGAAGAGTTGAGTCTTATTTGTTAGTGGGGAGTTTATTGGTAAAGGGGGTAGTAGGGGAGGGGTCTTAGTGTAATATTTCAAATAATTCTCCCTACTCCCTCTCTTCTCCCTCACCTCCCTACTCTTTCACCCTCACCTTCTCCCTCACTCCCAGCATATCTCTCTCTCTTTCCATGGAATTTGGGTAAGTTTTCTTCTCTACCTTCTCTCTTCATTTTCTTCATCTTCCTCTCATAATCTCTCATTTCTCATATCATGAATCTTGTTTAGATCGTCGATAGGATCGTAGGAGGCCAAAAATATTTGAAATCCATCAACTTTGAGAAAATCCGGGTAAGTTACTTTCCCCCCATTGATGCTAAAAATGTTCATCCTATGCTTAGATGATACTATGATTTTCATTTATTGCTTCTTTGGTTGATTTTGTGATGATTTACATTTTTGTTCATTTTGTGAAATTTTGGTATTTGAATCACCCTTGATTGAGGTTCCTTAGATGATGTTGTGGGAGTCCTTTTGGTTCAAAATTGTGTAGGTACCTTAGTTCACATATTGGTAGTGTTAGAAATGGTGAAGATTGGGTTGGTTTTGGATTTGGGGTTGTTAATGGTAGAAACCCAGATTTTTTTGGCCGGAATTTGCCTTTCCGGGCAAGGAGGCGCGCGCACCCTCCCATAGGAGGCGCGCGCACCCTTATGCCCCTCTTGAACAAAAACCTTCTGTTGGATGGAGGCGCGCGCACCCTCCCCTCCTCCAATCTTGATTTTCCTTCTGATCATAGGAGGCGCGCGCACCCTACCATAGGAGGCGCGCGCACCCTCTCCCCTGTTGTGAAATTTATTTCCCTTTTTGTCCAATCTTTCGAGGACCATATCTTGTTCATCCGGACTCCGTTTTAGGTGTATAAATTATCGTTTTAAAGCTCTCCTTGAGCTCTTCGAGATGAGTGAGTAGTTTTGGTTGTGTCCTTAAGTTAACTGGATCCTTTGTGATTGAACGTGATATGGGAATTGTGTTATCATGGTTGAGTTTATTGGAACACCTTAACTGGTGTGTTGTTGGTTCATTTCATCTTGTTAGTGCTCGCTTTGTATGGTTCCCTACTTTGGAACCCTAAGTTGTTTAATTAAGCTAGTATTTATTACTTAGCATTTATTTGAAAGCCCAGCTGGTATTTGTGGTTGTGTCGGGCGATGTGAGATATTGTGATGGCACCGGCCAAGTCCATTATGGTGTCGACCATTGTTTTGCCCTTATTTTCCTCTCCCAGATCGGCCTTGGTTGAGACGTTTGGAGCATGACTTTGTGGCATGGCTCCCGCCCTTTGTGGCATATTACTTTGTTATTGGTTCCGGTACCGGGGATTTCTCTTCGGCTTTCATGCTATTATGAAGGTGATGAATTGTTGATTATTGAAGCTGCGCAGCGACCTTTATTTGGTTCTATCAGTTGGAAAACCTTGGCTATATCTTTTGTTATGTGTTTATTTCCGCTGCTATCTGACATATGATAATTGCTATGTGTTATGTGATTCATTATGGATTATTGCATCATAGCATGTCATGTAGTTGCATTAGTAACTTATTGAGATTTATCTCACCCCCTTTTCCTTTGCCTTTGTGTTTTTCCTTAAGCCCCCCCCCCCCCAGGTGGAAAGGATTAGACTCGCTGATCACGAGACAGGACGTCGCGAGGGTTGAGCTTTTGGGGCAAGTGTATATTGGTGGGTTTACATTATATAAATGTGTAACTCTTTTGGGGATAGTTGTACCACACTTTGACGTCACTAAGATTTGTATATTTTATTATTTTGTAGTGTGAGCTTATGGGTCTTACACTAGTACATTGTCGTTGTTAAATTGTTTTCCCAAAACTTTGTGTTATCCTCTTTTGGTATAAAAGGAAAATTTTATCTCCATTATTTTAGAGTTTATTGTTTAAGTCGACGTCCAGCTCGCGATCTCGGGCCCGCGGGGTTCGGGGTTGCGACAGTAAGCCCAAAGTTCTGCTACGCGTGAGGGGGCGGGTTGAAGCAATTATTCCATATCGGGAATTAACTAGCCAATGTCTGACTATATAAAGATTTATGGCCACTTCTCCCATTGCCAATTGATTTTGGGATGGAACAATTAATGTTTTGAACAATTATATACTCCCTCCGTCTCATCTCACTTGAGACTTTATTCCGTTTTGGGTCGTCCCACTTCACTTAAGACCTCCCAAAATGGTCATGATTTTATTATTTTATATTTAATTTACCCCACATACTCATTCTTTCTCTTCATTTTTCACCACACAATTCATTCAATCAACCTACTATTAACCTCACTCATTCTCTTTCTTCATTTTCTACCACACATTTTTCTTATTTTATTATTTTTTCTTAGTTATTGTGCCCATCTCAAAGGTCTCAAGTGAGGTGGGATGGAGGGAGTACTTAACTCCCTAATTTTGTTGACTCATTTTTTATTGAATGTTTATTGTTAACTCCCTACTCCTTTCCTCATTTTTATTGAATGTTTAGTAAGTTAGTAAAATATTGATTTTTTTTTTATTATTATTATATAAGCATTAGAAGGACAAAGTCTAAAATACTAGTCATCTGTATAAATCGGTTTACTATAATGTTCCGCCTGAAACACAAAATAAGAAACGGAAGATATAGTATTCATGCAGGTGCGTGAAGTTATTTTTGAGTAAAAGATTTTAGAGAAGTTTTAAGAAATAAAAATAAGTATTAGTCCTAAAAGGTTACAAAAAAATAATAAATTATTATCAACCATGATCATAAATAATACTACTTTTGTCCCTAAGTGAGTGTTCAAATTTCATTATCGAAGGAGACCGTTGGCAACTTGAAGGTTTAAGAGACATAATTTTTTGTACAATTTGGTGGCAATATTCATGTACAATCTCGTAATCGTCTTTACAAACATTTAGTTTTTGCAAGTATAAAGATACCGTGAAAAAAATTCGAAAAAAAAAAAAAAAAACCATTTAGAGACAAAGTTATGATCAAAACACTCATTTCGGGACAAAAATTTCTTGAAAATTGACACTCATCGAGGGACATAGAGAGTATCAAATTTATAATACTATTTTGAACCAAATGAAATACTCCCTTTAAAATCAACTAGCTCTATTATATCCAAAATTCTCCAATTATAACTGGAAGTGCATATGAGTATATGAGATTTGTCCAAGAAATGGTAAACAAAATGTTGACTTTTTGCTTAACAAGTAGAAGTTGAGGAGTCAAGGGAGTTGGACAGAGAGATTTTAGCTTAAAAAACAATATAGATAGGGCAATGCTAGGCTTACAAAATGAAGGATATAAGATGTGGTGGCGATATTTTATTGGCTGCATCGATAGTGAACCCAGCACATTCTAATTAAAAACACCAATGCAATTATGACACCTCATTTTATAGACCACATTTTGTAACTATTTTTTGTAACTTTATTATTTCCCATTTTTTTGTAACTTTATTAAAAAGATATTCGCTCTTCAATAAACATCATGTTAGCCTGTTCATGTTGTGTTCAATTAAATTGCACATTATGTATTGTAATTTGTAATGTTATAATAAAATCTGGTTTTTATATTTGACGAATAACAACAAAAAGATACTATAATGGTCAACACTCAATAAGCATCTTAGCCTCTCTAAATGTTTGACCAAAAAATATCAGGAAAAAATCTATTAAATCAAGTCATATAATATATTTTTCATGAAATCGTACTATCATTAGTGTTTGTGTTACTTTTGTTGGAACAATTTTAATCCCTGAATGCCACACTCACTTTAGAATAGGATTGATGAAGAGATGAAGCGGAAGCGATAAAATATATACATGTTGAATCCATGGATGATGTAGGGAGAAATAAGATGAAGAAGTAGGGAATGAAGATCTTCTAAGTAATAGTGACTTCTTAATCTCTCAAGTACTTCAATAATGTGAAGAGAATTTAGGAGAGATAACAAGAATGAATAGTTGTTTCTAGGCTTGATGAAAGGACATTTAAATAGGAAACATTGTGTCACTTCACCTAGGGACTACACCCTTTCAAGAAGCTTAGTGATATTATATTACCCTTTTGCCCATCACAATTAGGTAACTATATATCCAGGAATTCTACACATTTTATTATCAACTATACTTTATAAATTAACATTATAATCATAATTTTATAAATGGAAGTCTAAATGACTTGTGTTGCAAGCCATGTCCTTACAATCTCCCACTTGGGTTGCAAAACAAAGTCCTTCCTTTAAATCATGAATATAACACAAATGACAACCCTAATGTGCGCACTTTATTGTCATTTATAACAATCTCGTCCATTAGCCATACAAGTATAGGACTAAAGGGGCAGTCGTTGTAATTGATTCGCAACTAAACCCACAATAATCACGTATACAAATCTAACTAAATGACATAGATCAAAAGTATAGATGTGTAGCATGGAATCATAATGAATATATACATATTCTTCCAACTAGTCTAACTTAACCAAATGAGATCAAAACTTTAAATAATAGAACAATTAATGAAAGAACAACACAAACTCCCACTATACTAAATGTTATCAAAAGTTGTTACACCCATATGAGCAACATGCTCGTGAAACACTGAAGATGATAACTCTTTCATAAATGGATCCTCTAAATAGAGTTTGTTTCAATAAGTTGTATCCCTTTCGTTCATGTTGTACTCGTTTCTTTATAACAAGATAATTAATGTCTAAATCCATAAACTCTTGTTAGAGTACAGAACTGCTACCTGATAGTCATTTCTTAATTGGTCTTTCGACACTTGTTTTGACAAATTACAGTCCATTAAAACATATGCAGCCATATATTTAACTAATGTCGGAATACCTAATGATCTCAAGATGATCCGACTTCAAAACATAGGCATGTAGTTCTTTAGTGTTTTGTAAATACTTCTATCATTCTTTTGACTGCTACTTAATGTTCTTTCCGGATTGCTTTGGTATTGACCAAGCATCCCAACATTAAATGTAAGATATACATATACATTAAGCTTCCTACTGCTGATGTAAAGAGGGAATTTTCCATATACTTGGATTCAAAATTTACTTTTAGGACACTGTTTGAGACTAAGAATGTCTCCTTTAAAATTAGGGGTGTCATGTGGTTTACATTTTTGCATGCTAAACCTTTTGTAATACCTTTCCATATGGCCTTTTGTGATAATCCTAAAACATCTCGTGAGTGATCACGGTGAATTTGGATTCTTAATACAAAGATGCCTTACCAAGATCTTTCATTTCAAATAAGAATTTTCTTAGTTTCCTTAATAAGGTTCATATCATTACTAGCAAGCAAAATCATCATCCATATATAAGACCAAAATTATAAATTTACTCCCACTGAACTTATGGTATACACAATCTTAATCAAGATTCTTTTCAAAACCAAATAAAAATAACTTGATTGAGTACTATTGATGGGAAACTTGCTTGAGTCCACAAATGGATTTCTTTAAATTCACAAACTAATTGCTTAGTTTGATCCAAATCAACCATATATTCCTCAGTGTCTCCATTAAGGAAAATTGTCTTTATATCCATTTGATAAACTTCAAGATCATAATATGCTATATGTGCCATAATGATCTAAAAGTGTTTTTAGAAGATACCGGAAAAGTGCTTTCTTTATAATTAATGTCTTCCTTTTGAGTCAAATCTTTAACAATTAGATGGGCTTTATATCTTTCCATATTACCTTATGAATCCTTTTGGTCATAAAGATTAATTTAATCCCAATAGGTTTCACATCTTTAGGTAATGGGACAAGATCCCAAACGTTGTTATCCTTATAGATTTTAACCCTTCATTTATGACATTAATTTACTATATGAGAATTAGAACTATTAATGGTTTCATGGAAAATGAGAGACTCATCTCCCACTAAACCTAAGTGTCCTTTATTCTCGGCAATATACACTTCATAATTATCCGGATTTACACTTTCTTCTTACTCTATTGGATCTTCCAAAGGGCACCGGTTCTATCTTATTTTGAGGTTGTTGAATTTCCTTCTTATGATCAACATTTCCATGTTGTTCAATATTTATAGGGAAATCATATTTATTTTGGATTGTATGTTCTTTTTGAATGTCAAGTTCAAAACTTGATATCCAATTGGAACTATGGGAAGTGGTATATAAATGGATTCCATACAAATGAATTCCTCTTCCTTTTCACATTCAAAATATTACTCCAAATTCTCCCACTAAATTCAACATCCTTAAAAGAACCTAGCATTTCTCGTTTTTCAAAACGTTCTAACTTTTCGGGTTGTAAAATTTATATATCCCCTAGTTCTCTCGGCTTACCCCATGAATAACTACTAATAATCTTACGTCTAACTTGCCCTTAGTAGACTTATAAAGTCTATCCTTATGCTAGACAACCCCATAAATGAATATGATTTAAGGACGAATAAGGAACGCGTCCTTAAATCATTAAGGGTTTATATTAGTAGCCTTAGAGGGAGCTTTAATGAGAATAAATGTTGCGGCTTTAACGTATCGCCCATAATGAGTGAGGTAAGAGAAGTATAAAACATACTTATTACCATATCCTTAAGGATTTCAATATGTCTCTATTACAATATTCATGCTAGGCGTACCCGGCTCAATGTAGAGAGAGATAATCCCACACTCTTTCAAATAGAGAGTAAAAAGGACCTAAACGTTGTTCCTTTTAACAATCATTCCAAAGATGTATACACCATCATGAATGACCCTAATGTTCTTAATAGTCTTCAAAGTTGATTTCCAACTTTGTCTTTATAAGACTTTTACAACGTCCAAACTCAATATTTATGAAGCAAATAAATGTATTCAAACTAAGAGTTAGTCATTTTGAACATAATAACTATTGTTGATCTTTTCCATGAAGGAATAATTAATGGCCTACAAATATCCGAATGCATTAGTTCATTGAGACACTTGATGCTCTCGAGAATACTATAATGTTTGTAAATTTACTTTAAGGCATTTAATGCAAAAGTATTTTCCAAATTATCAAGTTTGTTTAAGATTTTCCTTTAACATAAGCTTATCAATTTTCCTCTTGGAAATATGACTCAAATGCCTATGCTTTAATAAAATATAAACTTTACTTGATAACTTTTGCTTTCTAGTTTTGGTTTCATTATTTAAGGGACACATTTATTGTTTGAATAATGTCAAGTAAATAAAGAACACTTGACAAAGTACTAGTACCAACAACCTTGAAATTTAAATAAAAATCACATTTATAAAAGATGAACAAAATAACCTTTTTGTTCAATAGTGTGATAAATATCAAATTCCGTCTAAATGACGGTACAACAAATGTATTATTTATACAAATAACACTAAGCACTTTAACAATAACCAAAATTCCCGATGCCTTTCACTTCAACCGGATCCCGGCTTCCATATAGATGAATCCTTCATCTTCTCCAGGACTTCGGTATTTCAGGCAATCCTGCATAGACATTCATTATGTGAGTTGTTGTAACATAATTCAACCACTATGTATATGTAGGAAATGAAACCAAATTAGCCTTTATCACAAATAATTCCAAATGACATACCTTTCTTAGCACGCCAAGCGTGATACTTAGGGCAGTCGTACTTCATGTGAGTGAGGTCCTTGCAAAAGAAGCATTCCTCTTTATGATCATGAGATGATCCCTTAAGCTTCTTTTTACTTGCAACCGCAATGTCCTTCCCTTTTCTCTTTGTCCCATGAGAAGAGGTAGATGCCAAACATCCCTCAATCATATCAAGGAATGTTTTAGCATCAACGTCCTTGGAGACACCGTCCAAAATAGTCTCTGGGACAACTATATTCATGATCATTAGGCTCACGCGGTTGGAGCGTTCCCACTTCTCATTATTTAAGCAATCTTCTTGAGTGCTTATATCAGAAAGAGGAAGAGGAAACGGTTCCCTTAATGCGTGATCTATGTCCATATAGCCTAAGATCATCATCAATTTATTTTTCCAAGTTTTAAAATTAGTCCCGTTAAGCATCGGTAAAGTACTCATAGCAATAATCACGGATGAAGCAATAAGTAAATCTGTTGGGTTTTGAGAACAAAAAAGAATGAAAACAAAAACATGAATAAGAAACTACAAAATGAAAAATGATTAATTATATCAACGAAATCCATCAATAAGACAATCAACATGACATCAAAACTAATCTTTGGATTGCGAGTTGACTCATAAATGATTGCCTTAGGTAACAAGTAATTTGAACTTATATTTTAATAAATACTTAATCTTCCTTTGGGCCGACATAAGTACCTAAGAAAATATCCTAATGTTCATTTTATTTGTTACCACATGAATGCCTAAGTTTAGTCAAATGTCAAGATCTTCTTTGGAAAATTCAAGTCATTCACATATTAACTTAAACATCCAACACTTTACAATTTAAGGGTTTAAATAACGTAAATCACTTAGGCGACAATATTATTTAAACAATGAATAAAATTGTCAAAGCATATAATTAATCATAACTTTTTAGGTTTGAAATAATGTAGGTTTTGTTTCAAGGGAAAAACAAAATAGTGCAAAACTTAGAAAAGTCCAAAACCTGTGAACAGTAACTGCCCGGCCGAGTCTTATGAAGTGCTCGGCCGAGCACCTTAATCAGAATGTTTTGGTCAATTTGTCACATTATGCTCGGCCGCTCTAAACAAAAAGCTCGACCGAGTCATATGATGTGCTCGGCCAAGCACCTTAATTAGAAACAAATGCCTTATTTGACATACAATGCTCGACCGTGCAAAACCAAATGCTCGGCCGCGCAAGTCTTGGTGCGACCGGGCAAAACCAAAAACCCGACCGGGTTGTCAAGAGAACTTGACCGAACTCGACCAAAGGTCCGACCGGTTTATGCCATTTTTGGCGCCTGTTCATGTGCTCGGCCGAGCAGATCCCAAGACTCGGCCGAGCAGTTCGCGCCTTTTCATACGCTCGGCCGCTCAAAACAAAGGACTCGGCCGAGCAAGACGATTTCTGCACTTCTAAATTTTGTTCAAACTTTCCCAAAATCAATGAATTGCAAGCAGATCCA
Organism: Campanula takesimana; assembly: GCA_026119855.1. Taxonomy (NCBI): domain Eukaryota; kingdom Viridiplantae; phylum Streptophyta; class Magnoliopsida; order Asterales; family Campanulaceae; genus Campanula; species Campanula takesimana. The sequence continues at coordinate 1,232,636 of JAOWBW010000034.1, forward strand.
CATGGTATGTCCTTAAACATAAAACCACGTTATAAAGGGATAATCTTGCTTTAAAATTTAGTGGAATCAAGTGAGTAGATCCACATGGTATGCACTTAGACATAAAACCATGTTATGAAGGGATAGTCTCACTTGAACCATTTAGTTTTAATGAACAAAACTTTCAAACCTTTTCTGAATTTTAGATGATGATTATCAGTGCTCTATGAACGAATTAGAGTCCCTAATCAACATCAAAACTTAATGATTCAACAGGGAAAATGAATCAAAATTGAAAGTATACACTTTCCAAAAAAAAAAAAAGAACTCAAACTTAAACTAAAGATGAGCGGGGCTCTGATACCAATTGTTGGAACAATTTTAATCCCTGAATGCCACACTCACTTTAGAATAGGATTGAGGAAGAGATGAAGCGGAAGCGATAAAATATATACCTGTTGAATCCATGGATGATGTAGGGAGAAATAAGATGAAGAAGTAGGGAATGAAGATCTTCTAAGTAATAGTGACTTCTTAATTTCTCAAGTACTTCAATAATGTGAAGAGGATTTAGGAGAGATAACAAGAATGAATAGTTGTTTTTAGGCTTGATGGAAGGACCTTTAAATAGGAAACATTGTGTCACTTCACCTAGGGACTACACCCTTTCAAGAAGCTTAGTGATATTATATTACCTTTTTGCCCATCACAATTAGGTAGTTATATATCCAGGAATTCTACACATTTTATTATCAACTATACTTTATAAATTAACATTATAATCATAATTTTATAAATGGAAGTCTAAATGACTTGTGTTGCAAGCCATGTCCTTACAACTTTAATAAAAAAAATACATGTGTCCTTAGGGCATGTGATACGATTTAATTATGAAAATAAACTTACATAATTATGGAAACTTTACATGCATACTTAATAAAAAAAATAAGATGGAGTTAGCCTGAAGTACTTTAGATGAGCACGTAGGTGAGGTACTTGTTTAATTGTTTTGCAACAAAAAGGACCCAGAACCGCTCCACTCAAGTTAGCTTCACCCCTCCATCCAATGGTGCCGATCAAGGCCACATAGGCGTGCCGATTGGGTGTGCGGCTAAGATGATTTCAATTTTTTTTGGGTCCCACCGAATTCGGACACATGTGGCCTTGATCGACACCATTGGGTGTAGCTAAAATGAGGTGGCTCCAATCGACACCGTTTGGTGGAGCTAACTCCCCGGTGGAGCGGTTTGAAATCCAAAAATGAGTTTAAGTATCAAATCTGCACCAACCCAAACGATTGAGTATTTTTATTTTATTTTTGCATCTTTTCCAAATTATAAAAAGGGGAAATGACAATTTAGGGTCCAAAGTTTGGGGGGGTGTGCTAATAGGGGTCTGATGTATCAATTTTGTCAATTTAGGGTCCAAAGTTGCAAAAGTTGTGCAGGTTAGGGATTTTTAACGATTCTATTAACGGAAATCAGTTAAGTCACAAGTGTTTTGACATGGACTTAACTGGAGTTTGTTTTTATTATTTGCATGAGCATATTGTCATTTCAGATGTAGAAAATTAATAAAAAAAAATGAAATATTAAATTTTACTTTCTTATATTAAATTAACTAATAATTAAGACGTCATTTACCGAAAATATTTTTTCAAGAAATACAATAAAAATATTTTTTTCATTAGAACCACTATAAAATAAAAAGTATATTTTTTTTAAAAAAAGTGTAAAAAAACTATATTCCAAAAAAAAAACCACTTTATTTTTTAAAAAAGAAGAAAGTGGGGATTTGGACAATTCTTTTTTTTTCTTCTGTGGCGGTGGTTAGTATTGTTTCATTATTAATATTAGTATTCCAATTATTTTATTTATAAAATTATTTTTTATTTTTATTATTAATTTTCCTTGTTTATAACTTCATTATTTGCGGTTTAAAAAAAAAACCACTTTAATTTTTTATTTGCTTATTATTTTATTTATTATTATTTTTGAATTAATTAAAATTATTCGAAAATTTAATAATAAAGTGAAAGAAAATTTAGGGTCCATTATATAAGGGGTGTGTGAAATGACAGCCCAGGCGAACATCCAAAACTAACTCCAGTTAAGTTTTTCTGTTACTTAACTAGATTTTCTTTGCAACTTAGTCCAAAAACCCTTAATTGACTAACGTTGTTAACTTTGGACCCTAAATTGACAAAATTGATACATCAAACCCCTATTGGCACACACCCCCCAAACTTTGGACCCTAAATTGTCATTTCCCCTTATAAAAAAGATTGTCCCTTACAATATTTCTATTGATGAAGCGGTGATATTTACATGAAAAATAATTAAACTATTATAAATTATCAGTCAAGTTACTTGAGACCACAAAATTTTAATGAAACTTTAAAAAGATACTCATATTTAATTTGCATTTCAAAATAAGGAACCAAAAAATTGTTACTCACACCACATTAATATTGAGTAAAGAGAAATGTGAAAATTTGGGGAAAAACGTGATTTTTTTTCCTAAGGTTCGCGTATAACGCGTTTTAAAATTGGCGCAGTGGCATTTTTGTAATTAACGAAAAGTTGTTTAGCGCTGATCGTAAGTGCCAATGATAGTGTAAAAAAGTGACAGTCATGTACACTAGAACTTATTGACACTACCATTTGCGCATTTTATAAGTGCCAGCATCAATGTTAAAAAAGTGTTAGTGTAATGGCTGACACTTTTAAACACTAACATTGACACTCATGAAAAGTGTCAATTTCAATATTTATAAAGGCCAGTTTGAAGTACTGGGAGTCATTTATGATGCTCCCAGTTATTTACGAAAATTCTACTGCTTGTTTTTTAAAAAGCGTCAACGGCTTTTAAAAAACACGTTTTTCTTTTCATTAAGGTAAAACACGTTTTTGAAAAGACCAACTCAAGAGAAATAGTACACCACATTTTTTAACTATGAAAAATGTATCAATTTGATTGTATATTTTGGCTTTAATTTTAGATCACCACATCAAAATACTCCCTCCGTCCCATTTCAAATAGCAAAAGTTGCCAAAAAGGGTGTCCCAACTAAAATTGCAAAATCCAAAAATGGCAAGTTTTAACCCACTTGCACACTCACATCCACTAACCCACTAATTATTCTCTACCCCACTTTCTCTCTCCCACTCAACTATCAACACTCACAACACATCACATTTTTCACTTTTTCCCTTAATCCCCGTGCCAACCTAGTATTTGCAATTTGAAATGGGACGGAGGGAGTATTTAATTAACCTTTAAATTAATTTTTATTTTCTATTTTTTTTCTTTTTGCTCCCCAAATGCTTAAAAAGATTGTCTAATGGAGAATAAATTTGAAGGATATTTACTTTTGAATAAGGTAGAGTTGCTCATCATGTAATTATTGACTCTATGTATATATAAAGTCAGCCCAATAAAAAAGTGTTGACTTTCTCAATGTCAAACAACAACATAGGAGTATTACTACTAAGCTTAAACACTATAAATTTGACCATAGAATGAAGACATTCAAATGCAAAAAGAGTACTCTTGAATTATTATATGCTTGAGTTGGTACTTACACCAATCAAGCAACAGTGCTACGTTGACTTTGTATGCAAATTTATTCTTTACTCTTAGTCAAAACTCAAAAACTAAATGTCATTTTCATTTTCTTTTAATTTTATGGAAGTCCACATTGAATTTGAATGCAAATTTGTTCTTTACTCTAAAGTCAAAACTAAAAAACTCAATGTCATTTATTTTTAAAGAATTTCATTTTTAAATAATTGATCATTTATCAAGAAAATTAATGAATTCTCGAGAAAATGACTTTTAAAAGTAACCTACTTATCCTTTCATATCAAATAAAGCAAATATTTTTAGTGCTAGTGAAAAGTACAACGTATTTTTTCAAATAATGTAATTTTTAAAATAAAAAATGAATGACATTAAAAAAAAATTAACATTTTAATAACGGAGTTAACACACGTTAATAAACTAACACCGTTGACCCCCATCTTCCCCGACCTCACCTCCAGCTCCACCCCCTCTCTCCTCCATCACCGAACCAATTCCCCATCCAATGTTATTTGAAAAAGGATGTTAATGCCATTTTTTAGCTTTCAAAATATATCCCTTGAAATATTTTAACATTCTTTTAGGAAAGAGGGAGTACAGTTTTTTTTTTTTTTTTTTTTTTTGTCAATTATCATTTTCTACTAGAAATAGGGGGCAAATGAAACTAATCAATTTTGTAACACATTTGAATCAAGCTGCGTACATTTGATACTCTACTCTATTTAGTTTGGTATATGTTATTCGTTTTCTTTTTTTCTTATTAAAATGTACTTATTCAATTCTAATGTCCGTGCGAGAACTGTAAAATAGGAAATAAAAATAAAAATAAAAATAAAATAAAAAAGCTAGTCAACTTGAATAGTTGAGATCATGACATGTAGGTGATGAATTGCAGGTATACGTAACAAAATAAAATAAAACCGAAATAAATAGCATCTCTTTCTCTCTTCCTTATTTTAAAGCGTGGAGAGTTTATTTAGAGTAGAAGAGCAGGTCTCCTGTACACCCGCCGCGACGGGCCAAACAACTTTTCCTTCTTCTTTTTTTTTTTTTTGCCACCCCCAACTTTTTTTGCTCCAACAAAAGTAACACTTATTATAACGAAATGTAAGACAATTTTCTTTCAAATGTAACACTTTTTTTAAAAAAAAATGTACCACAATTTTGCTGCAATAGATAAAGGAAAACATAAAAATTGGCAACTAAACTAATGTAACACTTTTTATAAAGAAATGTAACACTCATTTTTTTCAAATGTAACACTTTTTTTTTCTCCCAAAATTAACATAGGATTGACAAACTAAACTAATGTTACATTTTATAAAAATGAATGTAACATTTTTTTTCTCAATTTGTAACAGCTTATATTCTTAAATGTAACATTGTATCTGAAATGTAACAATTTTTTATTAAGAAAGTAACAATTGAAATGCAAACCCATTTTTTTTTTTTTGGTAAAAATGCTGTTACATTTGATTGTAAAAGTGTTACTTTTTGAATATAAAATTGTTACTTTTATTAGAACAAAGTGTTACATTTCAGCTGACAAGCAACTCAAACTTTTTGTGTGTAAAAAAATATGTTTTTTTAATAAAAAATCAAACCATATCATGACCTAATATGTAGTCTTATTCGTCTCGTCGAGACGAACACAACGGTATTTTTTTAAAAAAAATTCCTGAGTCACAAATCTCAAGATATACTCCCTCCTTCCCGTTTCAAATTGCAAATACTAGGTTGGCACGGGGATTAAGGGAAAAAGTGAAAAAGGTGAGGTGTTGATAGTTGAGTGGGAGAGAGAAAATGGGGTAGAGAATAATGAGTGGGTTAGTGGATGTGAGTGTGTAAGTGGGTTAAAACTTGCCATTTTTTGATTTTGCAATTTTAGTTGGGACACCCTTTTTGGCAACTTTTGCAATTTGAAATGGAACGGAGGGAGTAGCATTTTAAAGTTAATGGGTTTTTTTTAAGGGGACACGTGGCAGCGAGTGGCTCACAGCGCGCCACGTGTCACTCTGCCAGTGGAGGAAAGGTGGGCGGTTCGGGCTGGGCGGGTCGGGCCGGTCGGATTTTACCCGCCGCACACCCGTTCAACGGTTTACCTGAGAATTTGTCAGAGTAGAATATAGTACTATTTTAAAGGGTTGGCTTATATCTTCTTCTTTTTTTATGAGTAAGTCTTTTGTGAGAAAAGACCGCTTTATGTATGAGACGGGTCTCGATGAAAGAGAAAATAGGCTTGCCCCCCCACTGAGGCAATCATTTACTCTTAAGGAAACTCGTCTCATACGTGAGACTCTTTTTATTTGTTCATATTTTAACAATTGATGATAAACTACACGATAAATGAATATGGAAACTTTATTTCACATTATTCTTATTGGGGAGGACTACCATGCGACGGTCTCACCTTGTGAGACCGTTTCCCGCCATTATTTTTTTTGGCCCGCCATTTTTTTACTCGCCAACAGAAGTAACACTTTTTATACCAAGATGTAACACTTTTTATAAGGAAATGTAACACTTTTTTCTCATATGTAACACTTTTTTTTTTTCAAAAAAAAAAAAACTATTTATATTATTTTGCGAAATTGATGTTACATCTTACAATAAAGTGTTACTTTTTTAAGACCAAACTGTTACTTTCTTCATAAAAAAGTGTTACATTTTCTAGCCACAAAAACTATTTATATTATTTTGCAAAATTGTTGTTACATCTTACAAATAAAAGTGTTACTTTTTAAGAACAAACTGTTACTTTCTTCATAAGAAATTGTTACATCTCAGGAGGCGAAACAACCCAATTTTTTGTGTGTTAAAAAATATTTTTTAAAAAGAAAAATCAAACCATATCATGATCTATGTAGTTTTGTTCGTCTCGTTGAGACGAACACACCGGTATTTTTAAATATTATTTTTGACTTCAAAATCTCAAGATATAGCATTTTAAAATTATTGGAGGTTTTTTTTTTTTTTTTAACACAGGTGGACTTTTTGAAAAAATGGGAAAAGGGGGCGCCCCGTCTCACGGCGTGAGACGGTCGCAGGGAAGTCTTTGTCATTCTTATTTATGTGAAATGAGAAATGAGACAATTCTTTTTAAAACAAAACAACAAAGAAAGTGAAAGTAAAAAAGAAAAAAAAAGATTTGATATATTTAAAGTGATAACCAAATAATATTAAAATAAGCATTAGAAAATATCAACGTAGATTGTAATATTGAACTGTTCATTTTCAGCTATAATTATATACTTAAATAAGAAGAATTCTTATGTGAGACAGTTTTACACATGAGACGAGTCATGTCCCGCTGGACCCGCTCATGATGACAAATCATTTACTATCTCAACAAAACTCATTATACTACCTCCATCCCAGCTTAATGTGCATTTTTACTGTTCATGTGGTCAATTCATTCGAACTTTAACCATTATTTTGTGAAAATCTAGCTATTATTATACAAATTTAAAAGTTGTTATTGTTTTATTGTTAAGAATAGTATCAATAACATATTTCAAAATTGCATAAAGATATATAGATTTTCATAAAATTAAGGTCAAAGTTCAGTTAAGTTGACCAGAAAAATTAAACAGTGCACATTAAACTGGGACAGAGGTAGTATATGATATCGTCTCACACAAATTTTTATCTTAAATAAAATAAATAAGGTCTCTCCCGGGAGAGAAAGGACAATTTGATGGAGAGAGTGTTACATCTCAGCTGACAAAGCAACTCAAACTTTTTGTGTGTAAAAAATATTTTTTTCAAAAAAAAAAAATCAAACCTATCATGACCTATGTAGTTTTATTCGTCTCGTCGAGACGAACACAGCAGTATTTTTAATTTTTTTTCCTGAGTTATAAATCTCAAGATATAGCATTTTAAAGTTAATGTGGTTTTTTTTTTTAAGGACACATGTCACAATGGGGGAGGGGGAAGGAGCTGGAGCAGGGCGGGTTTCTCATGGAGCGGGCGGGCCGACCCGTGGGCATACCCGCCGCACGTGGTGCGGCCGCCGCATTTGAGAATTGGTCTTTTTTTAATTAATACTCCCTTTGTCTCAGAAAGATAGTCTCATTTTTATTTTTATGGTTAATAAAAATGAACTTTGACCAACCATTGGTGACAATCTAATCATTCTAGTGAAATTTTAAAATTTGTAATTGATAAATCATTAACTGATTTATCAATAACATTTTTTAGGATTTCATTGTGATCATTAAATTGACACCAATGTTTGATCAAAATTTATTTTCGTTGACCATAAAAAATCAAAATGAGACTTATCTTTCTGGGACAAAGAGAGTAAAATTTCTTACTTCAACTTATTTGTAACGCCCATCCTTAATCTCGTTAAATATTTGACTTATTTGTTAAATTCTTGACTTGCTTGTTAAATTCTTGGCTAGCATATTTAGATGCTATTTTATTTGAGTTAATTATTTAACTACTTTAGAAAATTAAGGTGGTTAAATGTCAAAGTTGAAAGTTTAGGTGTCGCGACCCCGGACCCCGGGGCCCCGGGACCGCGATCTGGACGTCGACTCTAAAACCAAAACTCAGAAATACTGAAGTTAAAAATTTCATTTGATACCAAAAAGGGTAATGATCCAAAGTTTACAAAAAGAACAAGTTTGATAAAAATCAATTACAACTTACATAAACTTCCACAGTTTATGCCCAACAAAATACAAATGTACAAAATCCTAATGACGTCAATGTTTGGTACAAATACCCCAAAATGGTTACACATTTACATAATGGGAACCAACCTATAATAACCTTCCCCAAAAGAACGGATCCACACTCGACGTCCTCGCTCTCGTGATCAGCGAGACTAATCCTTAGCACCTGGGGGGGGGGGGGGGTTAAGGAAAAACAAAGATAAAAGAAAAGGGGTGAGATAAATCTCAATAAGTTACTAATGCAACTACATGACATGCTATGATGCAATAAGCAATAAACAATAATTATTATCACATAGCACATAGCAATTATCATATAACAGATAGCAGCGGAAATAAACACATAACAAAGGATATAGCCAAGGTTTTCCAAACAGGAACATCCAAATAAAGGATCGCTGCGCAGCTTCAATAATCAACCGATCATCATCTTCATAATAGCATGAAAGCCGAAGAGAAAACCCCGGTACCGGAACCAATAACATAAAAGCGTCACAAGGGACAAGGATCATGACACAAAGTCATACCCGTTAGCCAGATGCATTCACAAAGGAACGCTGACTTATCCTTTCCAAGGCCAATCTGGAGAAGGGTAAAGAAGGGGGCAAAACAATGGTCAACATTATAATGGACTTGGCTTAGCCATTATAATCTTTCCCATCGCCCAAACACACACAAATACCAGCTGGACTTTCAATTAAATGCTAAGTAATAAATACTAGCTTAAATAAACAACTTAAGGTTCCAAAGTAGGGAACCAATCCAATTAAATTACCACAAAGGTAAACCAATCCAAACCGCACATCAAAATGCTCAACATTACCAAAACGGTACTTAAATAAATTACACATCATATTTATTCACAAAAGAATCAAATCCACACATTAAAGTGTTCCACGGTGTTATCTTAAGTTAATTAGAAGGATTAAACCTAAACGAGTTAAGCCTTAAGTCTTAACCCCAGTAAAAAGGTCAAAATTCTGGACTAGGGGGCGGGCGGGGCGCCTGGGACAGGGCAGGCGCGCGCTTGAATTTCCAGTAAGTCTGGTCCTCCGAAAATACCATGTAGGCGGGCGCCTGGAAAGGGTCAGGCGGGCGCCTGGTCAACGGGTGGGAGGGATTTCTGCAGCTGGGTTCTTCCAAATGCCAAACCAATTCATACCCAAACCATAATCACTCAAAATCAACACTCCCCACTAGATTCCAAGGTACCTAAACACAATTCAACCCAAAAGGGGACCTTAACAACACCATTTCTCAACCCAAACCAAGAATCAAGACCCAACATTCATCAATCCACCATTTTTACCCAAAACTCAAATAAATTCGAAATAAATTCTAAACAAATTCAAAACTCAATCAAACTTCAATTATAACTTATCAAACATCATATAAACATGATATGAACACATTAGCATCAAAATGGGGGAAAAGTAACTTACTTGAAAATAATGAAAGTTGACGGAATTCGATTCTTTTTGGCTTCCTACGATCCTATCGACGATCTAAACAATGTTTACGTTTTTAATAAATGAGAGAAGATGATAGGAAGATGGAGTAAATGAAGAGAGAAGAAGGAGAAGAAAAAGAATGCATACCTTGGAGAGAGAGAGAGATTTGGCTGGGAGATGGAGTAGGGTGAGGGAGGAGGAGGAGGAGTAGGGAGGTGAGGGAGTAGGGGAAATCATTTTAAAAAGTTACAACTAGACCCCCTCCCCATCTACTAACACTATACTCCCCACTAACAACTAAGACCCAATTATCTCGATTAAAATGCTAGGCATAAATATTATAACACATAAATTGCACACATAATTATTTAAATAATTAATAATCTAATTAAATAAATAAGCAAATAAATAAATAAATAATTATTAAATGCTAATAAAATAGAGTCTATATTTCGGGTCGTGACATTCACTCCCCCTAAAAGAAAATTCGACCCGAATTTTAACGAGACTCACCTTAAAACAAAAAGCCACGGAAATTTCCTCTCGATCTCATCACGAAGCTCCCAAGTCGACTCCTCGATGTTGTGATTCTTCCAAAGAACTCGAACCAACGCAATACTCTTGCTCCTCAATTCTCGGACCTTGGAATCTAGGATCCGGACCGGTCGTTCCTCATAACTCATATCGGGCTCAATATCCTCCGGTACCCTCGGTAACACGTGAGACGGATCATGGACATACTTCCGAAGCATAGAAACGTGGAAACGTCGTGCAACCGGTCTAAGGATGACGGTAACGCGAGTCGATACGCAAGAAGTCCAACCTTTCCCAAAATCTCAAACGGGCCAATAAACCTCGGAGCCAATTTACCCTTCTTCCCCGAATCTACGAATACCCACCTTTGGAGACACTTTTAAGAACACCAAGTCACCAATCTGAAAACTAAGATCTCTCCTTCGGTTGTCTGCGTAGCTCTTATGTCGACTTTGAGCTGTCTTCAATCTATCCCGGATAACTTTAACTTTCTCACCGAATCCCGAAGCAAATCAATACCCAAAACTTTCGCTTCACCAACCTCATCCAACAAATAGGCGATCTACACTTCCTTCCATACAAGGCCTCAAACGGTGCCATCTCGATGCTAGCCTGATAACTGTTGTTGTAAGAGAACTCCACTAACGGTAGGTGCGAATCCCAAGAATCGGAGAAGTCTATCGCACAAGCTCGTAACATATCCTCCAAAATCTGAATAGTCCTCTCGGATTGACCGTCGTCTGGGGATGAAAAGCCGTACTGAATCGCAAATCTGTACCCAAAGCTTCCTGAAACGCCTTCCAGAATCTAGAAGTAAACCTCGGGTCTCGATCTGACACAATACTAACCGGAACTCCATGCAATCTAACGATCTCATCAACATAAAGGGTCGCAAGCTTCTCCATCGAATATCTGATATCAATAGGCAAGAAATGGGCACTCTTGGTCAATCTAACCACTATTACCCAAACACTGTCATACTTCCTACGGGTACGAGGCAATCCCGTAACGAAATCCATAGTCACATGCTCCCATTTCCACTCGGGAATCTCTAACGGCTGAAGTAATCCCGCGGGTCTCTGATGCTCGGCTTTGACCTGCTGACACGTTAAACACCTCGATACATACTCGGCTATTTCCCTTTTCATATTAATCCACCAAATTGTTGCTTCAAATCCTGATACATCTTCGTACTACCCGGATGAATAGTATTCTCGACCTGTGACCCTCATCAAGAACTCTCTGTTTAATTCCATCAACATCCGGAACACACAAACGACCACGGAAAGTCAAAACTCCACTCGAGCTCAAAGAAAAATCCTCAAACTTCTTTTCTTTCAGTTTACCCATTATTTTCACCAACTCGGGATCTTCTTTCTGAGCTTCCTTTATTCTCTGAATTAGGGACGGAGATACCCTAATATTCGCAAAAATAGCCCCATGTCTCGATTCACGAGGAGACCAATCTCGAACATCCTCAAGCATTTTCCATTCACGGACCATCATCGAAGCCACATAAGACTTTCTACTAATCGCATCGGCTACCACATTCGCCTTCCCCGGGTGATAAGAAATCGTGCAATCGTAATCCTTCAACAATTCCATCCATCGGCGCTGTCGGTTGTTCAACTCTTTCTGGGAGAAAAGGTACTTCAAACTTTTGTGATCGGTAAAAATCTCAACTTCGCCCCATAAAGGTAGTGCTTCCATTTGTGCAACGCAAAGACTATCGCCGCTAACTCCATATCATGAGTCGGGTAATTCTGTTCACTAGGGGTCAACTTCCTCGAAGCATAGGCAATCGCTTTCTCCCATTCTGCATTAACACACAACCCAAACCCTCTTTCGAAGCATCACTATAAATCACGAGGCCATCGCTCCCATTAGGCAAAGTCAAGATCGGTGCGGTAGTCAACCTCTTTTTCAATTCCTCGAAACTCTTGTCACATTTCTCGGTCCACAAAACGGAACATTCTTCCGGCGGGTCAACTGAGTCATCGGAGTAGCAATCCTCGAAAACCCTTCAATAAAATCTTCGGTAATAACCGGCTAAACCAAGGAAGCTTCTAATCTCTGTCACTGATTCAGGTCTCTTCCAATCCACTATAGCCTCTATCTTTGAAGGATCCACCGAAATCCCGTCTTTAGAAATCACATGGCCCAGAAATGACACCTTCTCGAGCCAAAATTCGCATTTACTGAACTTCGCAAATAATTTCTCCCTCGCAAGAACGGATAAAACTGTCCTCAAGTGCTGCTCGTGCTCCTCTCGAGATTTCGAATAAACAAGAATGTCGTCGATGAAAACCACCACGAACGAGTCAAGATAGGGATGGAAAATTCGGTTCATCAAATCCATAAATACGGCCGGCGCGTTCGTCAACCCAAACGGCATCACCAAGAACTCATAATGACCGTACCGAGTGCGAAAAGCAGTCTTCGGAATATCCTCCGATCGAACCTTCAACTGATGGTACCCACTCCTCAAATCAAGCTTTGAGAAAACCACGGACCCTTGAAGCTGATCAAACAAATCATCAATATGCGGTAGAGGGTACTTATTCTTCACCGTAACCTGATTCAACTTCCGGTAATCGATACACAGTCTCAACGAACCATCTTTCTTCCGCACAAATAAAAACCGTGCTCCCCACGGGAACCACTAGGGCGGATAAACCCTCGATCAAGCAACTCTTGCAATTGAACCTTCAATTCTTTCAACTCTGCGGGAGCTAACCTATAAGGTGCTTTCGAAATCGGAGCCGTTCCCGGCAACAGATCTATACAAAATTCTATCTCACGATCGGGAGGCATATCATACTCGGTAGAGAAAACATCGGGAAATTCCCGAACTACCCGAACACTATCAAAACTAGGGGATTCTTTCCTAGTATCAAGAACAATAGCCAAATACCCCTCACAACCACTATGCAATAATTTTCTCGCTTTTCAAATAAGAAATCAAGCGAACTTTTCTACTCAGAGGACAAGCCTCAAACACAAATCTAGGCACATCGGGAATAGCAAAAGTAACAGTTTTTCTTACGGCAATCAACGGACGCATAAAACTTGCTCAACCAATCCATACCCAAAATGACATCAAAGTCTTGGATAGGAAGAACTACCAAATCCGCACAAAGGACTCGACCCACAATAACCACATCACAAGCACGAAAGACTCGATCGGAAATCAAGCATTCTCCTATAGGGGTCGACACCTCTAGCACGTACGGTAAAGACTCGAATGCAACATTTAACATGGAAGCAAATTGCAAATTGCACAGAGATGTATGAATGAGATGATCCTGGATCTACTAACGCTCGCTCGCGCGCTCACATTAGACACAGAAACAATACCTCCAATAACGGATGGATCATCGGTAGCTTGTTGTTGATTCATGGCATAAACTTTCCCTTGAACTTTGGCTTCCCGGTAACATCCCTTTTTGACCTTGATTAAAACCAACTCCGGACCCGGATGCTTGACCTCGGTACCTCGTGCATTTCTCTCGCAAAGTGCCCCATTTCACACCACAATTGGTGCACCTTCCTTGCTTTTCCAACACCTATCCTCCGCATGGCCTACCTTCTGACAAATGTACAAGACTTCCTAACTGGCTCCTTTGGTTCCCGGAAGTGGTACCCGGGTTCCTTGGGTCGGTTGCCCTCGGAACTGAGATTGTCCCCCAAAGTTACCTCGGTCATTGGAACGGTGTTGTGGCTTGCCTTGAGCTCCTTGCTTACTCGGGTTAGCTACCTCGGTCTTCCTTTTGTGCTCCCCAATATCTTGCTCTATCAAATAGGCTCGGTCCACCGCATCTTGAAAGTCACAATCCGTTGAGCAATGAGTTGAGTACGGATGGAGGTCTTCAATCCCCGGATAAACCTCATAGCCTTTTGTTCCTCGGTCCTCACCAAATAGTCGCAATACGGGCTAATTCTATGAACTTAGCCGAGTATTGTGCTATAGATAACACACCTTGCTCCAAGTTGAGTAGCTCGATCTCCTTTCGGTTTTGATCAAACCACCGGAATGAATTGCTCCTTGAATTTGCGCACAAATAACTCCCACGCATACACCGTGCGAGTATCATCCCAAGTAGCCTTAACACCTTTCCACACCAATGCTCAGCGGCTCCCACAAGCTTGTAAGCCGCGAACCTGACCTTGTCCTCATCCGAACACCCAAATACATCGTAAATTTCTCCTCCATAGACTCAATCCACAACTCAGCTTTCCTTACATCGGCTCCCCATTGAATTCAACCGGTTTAAGTTTCAGAAATTGCTCCAAACCATAACGAGGTGGTGCTTGTTCTACCCTCGGACCTTGATCATGTATGGCCTTCATGGCCGCCTCAAACATGCCTTGGAACATGGCACGTGCCTCTTCCTCTTGTATCGTTCTGATTCTGTGACCCACATAGTACCTCCCGGTTTCTTTTTCTTTTCCAGACATTTTGAGTAATTTTACCTGCATAAGACATCAACCGTTAATCACTCTCCGCACACTACTACCCACCTAGGTCATACTAATCCGCCTAGACTTATACTTAGAGCTAAGGCCATAGCTCTGATACCAACTGTCGCGACCCCCCGGACCCCGCGGGCCCGGGACCGCGATCTGGACGTCGACTAAAACCAAAACTCAGAAATACTGAAGTTAAAATTTATTGATACCAAAAGGTAATGATCCAAAGTTTACAAAAAGAACAAGTTTGATAAAAATCAATTACACTTACATAAACTTCCACAGTTTATGCCCAACAATACAAAATGTACAAAATCCTAATGACGTCAATGTTTGGTACAAATACCCCAAAATGGTTACACAATTTACATAATGGGAACCAACCTATAATAACCTTCCCAAAGAACGGATCCACACTCGACGTACTCCCGCTCTCGTGATCAGCGAGACTAATCCTTAGCACCTGGGGGGGGGGGGGGTTAGAAAAACAAAGATAAAGAAAAGGGGTGAGATAAATCTCAATAAGTTACTAATGCAACTACATGACATGCTATGATGCAATAAGCAATAAACAATAATTATTATCACATAGCACATAGCAATTATCATATAACAGATATGCAGCGGAAATAACACACATAACAAAGGATATAGCCAAGGTTTTCCCAACAGGAACATCCAAATAAAGGATCGCTGCGCAGCTTCAATAATCAACCGATCATCATCTTCATAATAGCATGAAAGCCGAAGAGAAAACCCCGTACCGGAACCAATAACATAAAAGCGTCACAAGGGACAAGGATCATGACACAAAGTCATACCCGTTAGCCAGATGCATTCACAAAGGAACGCTGACTTATCCTTTCCAAGAGCCAATCTGGGAAGGGGTAAAGAAGGGGGCAAAAACAATGGTCAACATTATAATGGACTTGGCTAGCCATTATAATCTTTCCACGCCCAAACACACACAAAATACCAGCTGGACTTTCAATTAAATGCTAAGTAATAAATACTAGCTAAATAAACAACTTAAGGTTCCAAAGTAGGGAACCAATCCAATTAAATTACCACAAATAAACCAATCCAAACCGCCATCAAAATGCTCAACATTACCAAAACGGTACTTAAATAAATTACATCTCATATTTATTCACAAAAGAATCAAATCCACACATTAAAGGTGTTCCACGGTGTTATCTTAAGTTAATTAGAAGGATTAAACCTAAACGAGTTAAGCCTTAAGTCTTAACCCCAGTAAAAAGGTCAAAATTCTGGACTAGGGGGGCGGCGGGCGCCTGGGACAGGGCAGCGCGCGCTTTGAATTTCCAGTAAGTCTGGTCCTCCGAAAATACCATGTAGGCGGGCGCCTGGAAAGGGTCAGGCGGGCGCCTGGTCAACGGGTGGGAGGGATTTCTGCAGCTGGGTTCTTCCAAATGCCAAAACCAATTCATACCCAAACCAGAATCACTCAAATCAACACTCCCCACTAGATTTCCAAGGTACCTAAACACAATTCAACCCAAAAGGGGACCTTAACAACACATTTCTCAACCCAAACCAAGAATCAAGACCCAACATTCATCAATCCACCATTTTTACCCAAAACTCAAATAAATTCGAAATAAATTCTAAACAATTCAAAACTCAATCAAACTTCAATTATAACTTATCAAACATCATATAAACATGATATGAACACATTAGCATCAAAATGGGGGAAAAGTAACTTACTTGAAAATAATGAAAGTTGACGGAATTCGATTCTTTTTGGCTTCCTACGATCCTATCGACGATCTAAACAATGTTTACGTTTTAAGAAATGAGAGAAGATGATAGGAAGATGGAGTAAATGAAGAGAGAAGAAGGAGAAGAAAAGAATGCATACGTGAGAGAGAGAGAGAGATTTGGCTGGGAGATGGAGTAGGGTGAGGGAGGAGGAGGAGGAGTAGGGAGGTGAGGGAGTAGGGGGAAATCATTTTAAAAAGTTACAACTAGACCCCCTCCCCATCTACTAACACTATACTCCCCACTAACAACTAAGACCCAATTATCTCGATTAAAATGCTAGGCATAAATATTATAACACATAAATTGCAAACATAATTATTTAAAATAATTAATAATCTAATTAAATAAATAAGCAAATAAATAAATAAATAATTATTAAATGCTAATAAAATAGAGTC
>JAOWBW010000034.1:1249622-1298043 GCA_026119855.1 Campanula takesimana
TTCTAGCCCTAATAATATTTATTTTAAAAGTTTGATAATTGTATTTATTTCAGCCCTTTTGAATTTAGGAATTTTCATTAGGCTCCTTAAAGAAATATCAACTTCAAAGTCACCCAATCCGTTAGTCACGTGCATGTCACATGCTTTTTAACTGAGTTTCTAACGAAATCGTAAAAAAGGCTTATTTGGCGAGCTTTTAATCATCAAGACCCGATTTGACAAAAAAAAAAACATATCAAGATTCGCTTGGAAGGGTGGTATGGTACTTCAGGGTTTAAATTACAATAACCCTTTTTTATTTTTTTTTAAATAATCTAATTTGAGATAACCTATTTCTAAAGAAAAATGACAAATAAAGGTCTAGAGTTTGGGGGTCGTTTGTGTTGGAAAATTGGTTCAAGGATGAGTTTGACTAATCTTTAACCAAAATTCCATGTGACTTCATTTTATGTAAATAAAATTAAATTGCATATTTGTAATCTACATTTGATAGATTAATGTGATGCATTTGTTTTTTCAAAACCAAAATATAGTGAATGAAAAATTAATGTTCAAAACATGCAACTCGAAATAAGTTTATGAAGAGTTTTGAGAATATGAAAAGCCACAACGCACATGACTCTTTCTCCCTCTACCTCACCACCCACCCAGTTGGTTTAGCCATTTTCAAAACCCAAGAAATTAAAATGGATTTCACAATTCAATTTTTTTAACTATGTGTTCAAGCTCCACAATTTGACACAACTTGTGTCATAGATATTGATCTTTCAAGGCAAAAAAAAAAAAAAAAAAAAACACATAAAAATCGCATGAGATTGAGTTACTTCTTCTTGAAATTGCCCAATTCGAATTCTAGAGATCTTTTTTTTTTTACATTAAATAGACACCGTATTTATAACTTCTTTTCTCTTTCTCTAGTTCTTTCTCTTTCTATCTCTACCACACATTGAAAGTGCTGAATGAAAGAGGAGAAAATGTTGAGAGGTTGAAGAAGGAGGGTGGAAGTGAAAGAAGACCTCTATAACTATGAGGGTGTATGAGAGGACGATGAATGAAACTGGTTGTTGAATGTGGCTGGTCGGGAAATGGTGAAGGCAATAAGCAGCGAATGTGCCGAAGGTTTCAAAGAATAAATGGTAAAATGAGAGTGTAATGGGTGTTTTTAGTGTTGAATGTAAAATTTTGAAGTGGAACTTAGTAACACGAGCATACTTAATAATTTTATGGGTGTATATGACAAAACTTTTCTTGAACAAAGAAGATAAATTTAAGACGTGATCTACCAAAAATAACCTTGATAAGTAGTTACGTACGATTGCACATGACTATTTAACGGGGGGAAATGAGGGGTTTAGTGTAAATGAGACCAAGGGCGCAACAAATAAAGACTTAGATATGTTGGTTGAAAAAAAAACTTGAGTTTAATGATAAAATCCAAAAAATATGAATAGTTGGATGATTGTTTTTATAGTATTTCCAATTTTTATATTAATAAGATAATTAATATTTATAAACTAACACTAAATTTAATTTAATTGAACAAAATAGTTAGATATTAAGTGCATACTCCCTTCGTCCGACCGACTTAGATTTTTTGTCTTGACACGGGATTAAGAAAACCTATTATTTTAAGAGGAACGAGAATGAGTGAAAGAGGTATTCTGAGTATGAAAAGTAAAATAAGATAGAGAATGAGAAGGGGAATAGTGAGGAGATTGTTGTTGTGAGTATGACAAGTAAGTTCAATTGAATATAAAACTAGTATAACCTTTTCATTATGGGGTCATCATAAATCGAGTGAAATACCTTAAATGCCAAAATGTCTTAAGAAAAACTATTATTTTTCTTTGTTTTTTTAACAAAGACAATTTGGAATTAGTCTTCTGTAAAACGCGTTTTTTCTCAGTGATTAGAAAAAACGTGTTTTCCATAATCATCTGACGTTTCTTAATACACTCGCTGGACCTTCATAACACATCAATTGGTTATCCTAAACACCGTCACTGGCTATATATTAACACATCAATTGATCTTCAATTTTTTTCTCATAAATAACTTTCCGGCTATCACTTTCATCAGTCTCAAAAGTTCTGGATATCAGTCTCAAAGGTTATTTTCAGTTTTTTTTTTCACTGAAGATGCTTTATAAATTATATCCAGAAAACTATATTATCTATATCCAGAACCTCTTGAGCTTGATATCCAAAAAGTTTATTGGCCATGACCTTTCATGAAAATCATATTCAGAAGACTTTATATTGATATCCAGAACCGTTTGGGAAGTTCTGATTATTTACAAAAATGTCACCGCACATTTTTAAAAGAAGTTCCACATATTTTTTAAAATGCCACCAAAACACGTTTTTGTTGTGACTTACGTAAAACGCGTTTTACACAAAATTTTGACGACGATGTGTAAAGTTAATAGGGTAAAATATTTCAAATATCATACCCAAGTCGCATCACGTGATAGGCTGATAGCCAACAAACCCCGTCCAGCCTCCAGGTTCCTATAACGACGCCGTAACATAGCCACCGCCTTAAACTGGCCAGTTTCCAGAAATTTCAGACTGAAGAACTAATAACGCCTATAAATAACCTTCGTCCCGCCATTATACCCGTTGAATTGGAGGAGTACTTAACTTTACCACACCAGAAAACCTCAGGTACGCTTTTTTATTCCCTTTTCAGTTCTTGATTTTTCTTTTTCTTGCTCATAGTTTTTAACTTAATTATACTCTCTGCTTCGCTTAAATTCTCGATCTGCAATGGGTATTTTCCGGCGTCGTTCCTAGTTAGGGTTTGTGTTTTCTTCTGTTAAGTGGCTTGATTTTCTTGCTTGAGTAGACTGTGAGGTGGAGAGAGTTGTGTGATTTTACCGCCGTAAAAGTTTTTTAGCCTCGATCCTCTGTTTTCCTTAGGGTTATGAAACTAGGGTTTGGGGAGAAGGAAGTGGAATGAGGGTTTAAGATGAGTTACATCGTGATCAGGGAATTCCAAGTAATGGTTGGAGTTGGAGCAGTCGAAGTGGGTTAGCGGAGAGGGAAATGGGCCAAGGGAAAGAGTGGTTTAGTGGAAAATACATCTTAAACCAAGCTCAACGTTTCATGGTAGCAAGGATGAGATGAAGGATGCAACTATGATACCCTGCCCGTCCCAGAATGAATATGTCAGTTGATAAGTCAACATTTTGAAGCCTTTTTCTTCGTTGTCTAAATTGTCCCTCTTGTATGCTTCTTCCAGTTAGGCGCATATTCTCTCGTAATTGAATATTTTAGTTGATATTATATTGCTAAATCTGTAAATTGCTTGACGTGTGTTAAGTAGCTTGATGGGGTAATTTATGGAGATGATCAAGCTTCATACTTCCCCCGTTCCATAACCAATGTGCACAATTTTGGGTGTGCACGGGAATTAGGGAGGCAATAGTTGGAAGTATGGTATCCTGGTAACTTAAAGTTCGTTTACGTGGAAATTACAAATTGGAGAGTTGCCATTAAGATATCAACCATTCCAAATTTAATTTAGTATATTTTGAAAAGACAAGCCAAAAAAATGTTAAGACGGTCTTTCTTACAAAGTATGGAGTAGTCACAAAAAAAAATTCCCTCCAGCAGAAAAAGAGTTGCTTTTTACGAGTCAAAGTCTCTAAGAATAAAGTTTTACTTACTGTATCTTCTTAAGATTGCACAAAACTATATCCTCCTCTCCCGCGCATCATTTTTTTTTTGGTCGGAGGGTGTGCTATCACGAGTAGTGAATGTAAAAGGATAACTAGCAATCATAATGCTCAACGACTTATCTATTAACCAGAAGTAGAACCTTTAGCTATCAACTATGTTTAGCTCTAGAGGGTTATAAAATAGTTTTAAGGAGTGACTTGAAAAGCCTTCAACAACATAATTGGCCCCTGACAGTTTTGATTTTACGCCTTTTCACATTTGGCCATATATACAGAGACGCTACAGTAAAGTATAGTAAGTGCTCTCTTCTTTTTTTTTCTCAAATTCCAGTTGGTTCGGGCCAAACTTGGGACCTCCCCTGCTTGGAACCAAGAAGCATGATGTCAGGGAACTTACTGTATTCTAAGCATTAAGCTCTTAGAGTTCAGTGAATAAATAATGGTAATGGTGTAGTGTTTCCAGTTGCAAAATGGTACTGTGCGTGGGTCGAAGCGTGTGTACTTGTCAGCTTGCAAATGAATGAACATATTGGCTTTTATATGTGACTCTTTAGCTTTGCATGTAAATTTGACAGAGTTATGTTTTGAGCATCACGATTGACAAGTAAGCTAATGATTCTCGATAACTCTTCAGGAGAACACTTGGAATTCCGGTCTGACAAATGGGTAAAAGGAAATCGAGGTCAAAGCCTGCGCCAAAGAAGAAAATGAACAAGCTTGACACTCTATTCAGTTGCCCCTTCTGTAACCATGGAACCAGTGTGGAATGTCGTATGTAAGTGCTCATTTCCATAATACCCCTATCAGGTGTTAATTTTGTGCCTTTTCATAGAATTACTACTTTCCGCAGGAAATACTCGTAAAAAGAAATCATGTAGGGGTATTCATCTGAGTTTTAGTATTGAGTAACGAGGACTATACAGTAACATTCCTTGCTCAACTTAATGTACTAGTTGCCTTTGTATAATATTACATGCTGTTCTTTACTAAACATTTATGATTAGCTGTTTTTTCAATTGCAGTGGACCACTAGTTTTCTTGCCAGTCTTTGTATATTATCTACTTGTATTCCTCTCCCTTTTAGTAAAGGGAAAATAAATGCTGCATCAGTTTTACCATTGCTTGTTTAGTGCTCTATGTTGGATTATAAAGAAAGCGTTTTATTAACCATAAGTAGCATTATATATACAAACATGAATCCAGTTTTCGTAAGTGGGTTCGACTTTATATACAAATGTTGCTTTCACATTTTTGCACTATTTGAAGAAGTGTATAAGATGGCTTGTAAGCAGAACGCTTTGCTCGTGCTGTCTCTCTCTTTCTGGGGGAACATTGTAGACTTTCATATCACCCTCCCTTCGACCCAGCTACAGATGTATGGGGTGAATAAGGATTTTCAGAAAATACTGGACTGTTTTTTTCTTCATTTTTCGAGTTCGATGAATCATGAATCATGAATCCTAGGGAGTTGGAAAACTCCTTTTGTACCCCACTACTCATTAAGCTGGTCCAAACTGTGTCTACAAAACATCTAATCATTCATGTTTGGACCCATTATTTTTTCTTCTTTGTTATTTCTCATTGAATATTCCTCGGCGCTGCATGGTTGAACGGAGGTCTTTTGTTACCATTTGGAGCATTCAAGAGACTTAAATGCGTTTGGTGGTTATCATTTTTGTAGTCTATATAGCCTAAGCTTGTAACTTCGTGTTTTAATATTTGGTAGTGATATGAAGAACTTGATTGGCGAGGCTGCATGTAGGATTTGTCTGGAGAGCTTCAGCACAAATATTACAGGTACCCACCGTGAACCGGCTTTCAACTGTAATATACTGTCCCCCTCCAAAAATATGGTCAACACAAATGAACTTTGATTGAATATTAATACTCCCTCTGTCCCGCTTTAAGGTTCTTACTTTCCTTTTTAGTCTGTCCCAATTTAAGGTTCTTACTTTACTTTATTGCCTAAAATGGAAAGTGGGTCCCACTTGTCATGCTCACAACAAAAACTCTATACCCACTTTCTCTTTCTTACTTTACTTTTCATACTCACAACATTTACTTTTTCTTAATCTCCGTGCAAAGTCAAAGTAAGAACATTAATTTGGGACGGAGGGAGTATCAATCTAATCATCCTAATGAGAATTTGAAAATTGTTATTGATATTACATTAAGTGATTTATCAATAATAAATTTTTTAGAATTTAACTGGGATGACTATATTGACATTAATGGTTGGTCAAATATCACTTGTGAGACCATTAAAAACTAAATGAAACTATCTTTATATGACAAAGGGAGTAGTAGATGTGAACTGTTACTGCTGTGAGAAGTATATGACAGGCTTATATTTCTGATCGTATGTTGTGCTAACTGCGAAGTTTTCCAGTTAACTGATTATTGTGTTGCTCTGTTTTTGCAGCTTTATCCGAGCCCATAGATATGTAAGTGTAAACTCTCAGTCTCAGGTCCCTCAATTTTGTGAGAGGGCGGTTATGACATTTACCTCACTCTGTCACATTGTGCTGTATCACAGATATAGCGAGTGGATTGATGAATGCGAGCGGGTCAATAATGGTGACAAGGACGTGGCCGAGGAAGGCAACAGAGAAGATGAAGAAGATGAGGATGGTTACTAGTTTTGGTTCAAAAAGAAATGGGACATGAATGAATACCCCTATCTATTTATCTTGAGTTTGTTTGTTGTATTTTATTTGTCCAAAAGTCAGAGTCGTATTTTAAACTTAACTGTAGTTGGTTCTAATAGAGTTGTATTTTTAAAAGAGATTAGAAGTTTAGTGCAGTTTAAGAAGTAGTAGAGTACAACTCTTATTAAAGAGTTGGTTTGTCATATGTTATCGTTTTGGGACATGGAAAGGTGTGTATTATTAGTCATAACTTTATTAATCCTGAGCATCTTTATTACGACTCTTTCATTGAAGGCTTGGCATTTTTCTTGAGTTTGTTCTCGGAATAAATGCCCTACTTGACAAATCAATGTTTTCAATCTTTTAGTTATGTTTTCTTGATACTATAATGCTTGTGCCTACTATTAGAATGAGTAGTATAGGAAGATCATCAAACGACATGCTTTATTTTTAGTGAGATGGTTTTTTTCTTGGGACAAATCTATATACTGTATGTATTAAAAGCTGAGGTGGAGGGTTGTGGAATCGCCACGTGGACATGTTTTGGCTAATGCTATTTTTAGTGAGATGATTTTTTTCTTGGGACAAATCTATATATGTATTAAAAGCTGAGGTGGAGGGTTGTGGAATCGCCACGTGGACATGTTTTGGCTAATGCTTGCTTTTGGTAAAGCCATGTCATCACCACCCTAAATTTAAATGACTTTTGGTATTCTTTTTATTAACTAATAGTATTAGTTAAAGATATTAGTTATTATATAGGTTAACTATTACTATTAATACTATTAGTTAACCATAATAATTACTATATAAGGTAACTATTACTATTAATAGTAGTAGTTAACAATAACAATTACTATATAAGTTAACTATTACCAGTAATAGTATTAGTTAACTATTATAGTTACTATATTGATAAGTTAACTAATACTATGTATAAAATTAGTTAACCATAAAGTTACTATATAAGTTAACTTTTATTATTAATATTATTAGTTGATTACAATAGTTGTTATATATATTAACTATTACTATTAATAATATTAATTAATCAAATCTTACGTCTCATGAAGTCATGTCAGCATTGGCCCTACAACTAAGAGGTTATTCATTCGTAGCTAATAGTATTAGCTAATCTTATTAGTAACTATATGATACTATTATCTTTAATTTATTATTTTAAAATACTATAAAAGACTAATTCTACTTATAGGCATCTTCTATAGATGCAATACTCATATATATAATCTATAGTAGAGATTTGAAAGGTCAAAAGTTAATACAAAATTTATTGTGAGCAATCATTTGTTCATTATTAATAATTAATTTTAATATATTATTAAATTTTGAAGGAATTCCAATAATCATATTGATAATCCATAACACGAAATTAACAAAATCAAACTATTATGACTTAAGCAATTACCACTTCAGTTGCAATTATAGGTTATAAAATTTCAAAGCTTGAGAACATGTTAAGGATCATGAAATTTACATTGAATATATAACAAGATCTTCAATGAATGAAACATTAGAGTTTACGTTCATCTAAAAATAAACCAAATATGGTATATTAAGTTGAATCTCTACATATATATGAATTGTCTCATTGATTTTTGATAAACGACTTAAACTTTATCAAAAAGGCTTTTGATTGTTCACTCTCCTCATACTTCAACGTTATTGGCTTGCAAGTCATCCCCATTTCTTATAATGAAATTCAAATAGATAACTTCTCAAATACATGGTGTAACGACCCCAAAATCCGTTTTATTTATTTTAATATTTATTTTATATTTGGATAAATTTTAATTTAAAATTATGTGTGCATTTTATGTGTTGCATCATCTTATATGAATTTGCACATTTTAATGGATTATTTGAGTTAGTTAAAATGTTAGTAGTAAAGTTTATTTGGGGAGTTAAGTTGTTAGTGGAATTATGGGGGCTTTATTGAAAATAGGAGTTGAGGGGTTAAATTGCTAAAGGTGGAACTAGAGTGACTTATTTGTGATTTTTGGATAAAGGTCTTTAGGTGACCTCTTCATCCCTCCCTCCCCTTAGTTTAGCACACCACCATTTCTTTCCTTAGCATTTTCTCAGAGAAATC
Organism: Campanula takesimana; assembly: GCA_026119855.1. Classification (NCBI taxonomy): domain Eukaryota; kingdom Viridiplantae; phylum Streptophyta; class Magnoliopsida; order Asterales; family Campanulaceae; genus Campanula; species Campanula takesimana. The sequence continues at coordinate 1,258,063 of JAOWBW010000034.1, forward strand.
TCCATTGTTGGCTAAGGTAGGGTTTGATTCTTGCTCATTTTATTTCTTTTAATTTACTACTCCATTTCCAAATCTAAAAATATATAAATGTTCAGGGTGTTGATTAGATCATATCTACCGATCCATTTATTTTTCTTGACATCTTTTCCGGAATATAGGTAAGTTACTAATCCCCCTTTAAATGTTAAATTGGTCATAAACATGTTTATATGCTTTATATGTTATAAAATGATGTTTTAGTATACTTTTAATATACTTGTAAATTTGGGACAGAGGGAGTAGTAAAAACTTGTACATAGCTTGTTAGTATTAGGAAGGGTATAGAAGTTGGTGTTTGTATGGTGTTTGGGCTGAATTTGTAGCCTTTGTAAGGGTTGAAAATGTTGAGGGTTGATAAGGTTAGTGTTTTGGGTTGGTGAGATGAAGGGAGTATTTTGTTTTCAGCCAAAATGAGATTTCTGGGCTGATTACACGACTCGTGTAGGGGTACACGAGTCGTGTAAGGAGAGATTCTGAAGGGGTGTTTTTCTACACGAGTCGTGTACTGTTACACGACTTGTGTAAAAGTTCTTACACGAGTCGTGTAGTGTTACACGAGTCGTGTAAGGGCCCAAAGTCTGAACTTGTGTATTTTTACGTAAAATCTTCCGGAGGTCATAACTTCTTCATCCGGACTCCGTTTTAGTCGTGTAAACTATCGTTGGAAAGCTCTTCTCGAGTACTACACGATGGGTTGGTTATTGAGTGGGTTTTGATTTTTATAGCACGTAAATCCAGTAGGTGATTAATACCAAAATGAGTATCCATGGTTCATTATAGTAGAGTTGGTCTTTTGTGATCAAGTTTGGATTAATGTGATGGTTTGGATGGTTTGTGTGATGACTTAATGTCAATATGGTGCATACTATTATGAAAACGTGTTTACTTCTCTAATATGAGCTTGTGTGGTTCCCTACTTTGGAATCATACCCGTTTGTTGTTTAAGCAAGTTTTCTTTGCTTCGGTTGTGTCTAAAGTCCAGCTGGTACTTTTGTGTGTGTTGGGCAGTGATAGGGATTATAATGGTCTCCCGAGCCAAGTACATTATAAGGCTCCTATCATTGGTTTTCCCATTTTTAACCCCCTTCCTTAGGCCAAAGGTTGGGCACTTTGGGTTATGACTTTGTGTCATTTTCCCCCCGTTGTTGTTGTTGTTTGGTTCCGGAACCCGTTTCAGCTCTTCGATGCTGCTCAGTTGATGCCTCTCAGATGGCTATCGTTTGGTTTGAGAACCTTGGCTCAGTATCCACGTATGAGTGTTTATTTCCGCTTTATGTGTTGTATGATGAGTTGGTCGTTATTTCCAACCGGTATGGGACGGTTGGCGATAGGGAGCCTCTCATGTTATGTGCTATGTGCTATATGATTATTTGTGGCATTATTCCTTTATGTTTATCATATGAGCATGTAATGTAGTTGCATTTTAGTAACTTACTGAGATTTATTCTCACCCTTTATTTGTTTACTGTTTTAGATAAGAAGGAGCCCAGGGGATAGTTCACACACACAGGGAGGACGTCGAGGAGATCTTTGGGTAAGATATTTTGGGAAAGTTTGTGTAAGTAAAGGATACATTATGTAAATGTAATACCTTTTTGGGTAGTGTACCCGTGACTTGGTTTGTATCAACTCTTTTGGTAGATGTTCGTGTTGTAAATAAGTAAGTAAGTGAAGTGTGTAGCCAAGTGGCTTAGAACTTGTTTGTGAAAGTTGTTTTGTGACTAGTAGTCACGTTTAGTAAATGTTGTTTGGTTATGTAAGACCTTTTTATGAAAGTATATTTCGAAAAATTTTCTTAAAAATGTTTTATGACGTCTTCCGTGCGTGTCCCAGACGTGGGGCCAAGTAGGACCACGGGTCGGGGCGCGACACATGGGTAAAAAGGGAGAAGCTTCTCCTACTATAAAATTTCAAGTTGTCATTTTATTAGGTGTATCTCATTTTCTCTTTGAACTCGATATCTAAGGAAAATTAGTTTACTAATCGTTGTCATCCCATTCCCTTATGTGCTCCCAATCCATTACCTTGCTGAGTACGGGCTAAATTACTAGTGAAAATGAAAAGTAAAACATTTGTTTTGGGACAAAAGAAGTATAATTTATTTCGAGACATATTTTATTTCGAGACAGAGGAGTGGAGGTATAATTTAGAATAACCTGTTTTACCCGTAATGAATGTGTTTTTTCACTTATAGAGTTTATTTTATTAAATAACTTGTTTTCATTAATACTTCATCTGTCTTATAATTAATGACTTATTCTCACTTCTTTTATCAATCTTTATCGGAGTTCAAAGTTCAAATTAAGGGTAAACTGTAATTTGGTAACATGTGTTTGTATTATTTTTGTGTTTTAGTTCCCATGTTTGTATTTTTTATAACCAGATTCATTTGGTTGTCATTTTGTTGCAAATTAATATAAAAACTAACATCATTGCTAGTTTTTTTAACGAAAAAACAGTCATGTGTACATCACATGGCCTATTAAGGGTATATTTGTCTTTCTCAAGTGTATGTTAATGGCCGGAAGGGTTGAAAAAGCGAGAGATTTTGTATTTATTTTATGAGAGTTAATTCCACCATTAATATCATTTAATGAGGTAGGTGACGACGGACCAACCTTTATCTACACATAAAACACACGTGCCTTGCGCCCCTACGCTCGTAATGACAATTATACCCTTAAAAATATCATGGATGTGCACGTGACTATTTTCCCGTAAAAAAACTAACATTTCGTTAGTTTATATATCAATTTCCAACAAAATGACACACAACAATCAAGTTACGACATTTATAAACACGAGAACAAAATTGTAAAAGTGATACAAATACTGATAACTAAATTGCAATTGGCCCTTCAATTAAATTTGCAAATATGAAGTACAAATTGTGGAACTCCATTGGTCCCAGTCTCCCAGACAATTTTAGATTTATAGACACATATTAAAAATAATAATTAATATATATGAATTTGACTTAATTACAAGTATAATAGTTTAAATATTTAGTGATTAAATATTATTACTATGACAACATTATAATTATAAATAAATGTATATTTATCGAACACCGGGAGGATCGCCCTCCCAATTCGAAGTTAATACTAAAGTTTTTAGATAATAATAAAATAACAAGTATTTTGAATTAAACTCAAAGCCCTAAACAACTAATATTTTAGTATCGAGGGGGTATATAATACTACCAAGAGTAGGTTTTGGGGGAAATTAGTTTCTCCATAATTTATAAAAAGTCCATTTTTAATGTAAGTATTACCCTTAAACCCAAACCTTATACCCTAAATCCTAAACCTTAAATTCTAAACCTTAAACCATATGAAAACAAGACTTTTTATAACTTATGGAGGAACTAGTTTTCCAAAAAAAAAAATTGGAGTCAATCTTACGAAAAACCTGTTTTACACTAAAAGATGTGTAAAACTTGTTTTACATTAAGAAATGAAAACAAGTTCTACACTAAGCGAGTGTAAAACAAGTTTTTTTTCAAAATTTTCACAAAATTTTGTAACTACCAAAATGCAAAATGAAAGTATTAAATAGAGAAATTTGATTTTGAGGTGGACTCTTAATTTTAAACTAATTATTAATCTTAAACTAATGGAGGTATTTTATAAAGAAGGAATAGAAAAGAAAAATAAGGTGAAAAATAAAAGACGGGTGTTACCTGACCCATAAAATTCGGTTTACGCGGTCCGTCTCTTACCCAAACCAGATCGTGAATCCCTCCTCCTCCTTCAAGGTATAAAGTCTTAATTTTTATAACTCGTCTTCCTTCCCCCATTCGAAAAATTTGATTCGATTTCGAAACTGAAAAGAGGAAAGAAGCCATGGGCAGACCTCCCAGTAATGGCGGCCCTACCTTCCGCTTCAACCAAGCCGAGGTATTTCTCTTTTCTTCCATCCACACACACACACACACACACACTCGAGTATCGCGGCAATTTTTATTTTTCGTACCTATATAGTTTATGTTAACTCGTACGCTGTGTTTGTTATTTGTTCATCCCGAATTCTCACTTTCGTGAACTTTGGTATGCTAGTATTGGCAAATTTCTGTTACCTGTTCAATTTTGCTGTTATTGTCCGGTTTCAGGATCAATGCATTTGTTGAAAATTGATTTTATTTGTTCTAACTGCGTTTGGCAGTATTAATTTACTTTTATTAAGGTGTTTGTGTTAGGTTTTGTTCTGCTAGGGTTTTAGTATTATTTTTTTTACCTGGGAATTCGTAAATTGGGTTACTTGATGTTGATGTTGCTATTCAGTTTTCTTAATTTTTTTTTTTCCTTTCTAAATGTACAGTTGACAATGCGTACATATCAGTAGTCTAGTAGTAACTTTTCATTTATGTATGATGTTATTTGATTCGAAAACAAGAACATACAAATGCTACCATATATTAGACGTTTGGGTGATTCTTTTATTTTTAAATTAGACGCTTGGGCAATCCTGGCTGGCAATGAAGGAGTCATTGTTAAAAAATTTAGCTGAATAATTTTATTATTATGCATGTTTCCGTTCGTTTCTTTTATTTTTCTTTACTTGGACATATTTGTGCTCTCAAGTTAGCGTGGTTATTATGTGTGGAAGTGACCATATTGGATAACTCTCCTTTGAACAGTTGTCAACACTATTTAAAATTTACTTTCTTGTGAAGGTTACAGAGATGGAAGCAATTCTTCAAGCTCACAATACTGCAATGCCGGAACGGGATGTTTTATTGCGTCTTGCTGAAAAGTTCAGGTTTGTGGTTATTTTTCTGGAGATTTACAATATTGTCCAAACCTTTTGGCCAGGAATAAGGGAGGTTCTGAGTTATTTAGTTTATCTGCAGTTCTACACCAGAACGGTCGGGGAAGATTAAAGTTCAGATGAAACAAGTGAGGCACTTTCTTCTTAAGTGTACTGATGACAAAGTGGTGTCTTAATCTTCTGGAACCTTTTAAATGGACCTAATGAAACGTATGCTTACAGGTGTGGAATTGGTTCCAAAATAGGCGGTATGCTATTAGGGCGAAAGCAGCCAGGACACCCGGGAAGTTACTTGTTTCGTCTATGCCTCGGGACAATTCAGCTATATTAAGAAATGGGCCGCAAGTCCCCCCTCAACCACTGTCTAATTCTTCAGGTTTAACCTGTTTCCTTCAAGTTTGAAACATCCTATTATAGTACTACTTGTTTTGCTCATCAAGTATTCATTTTAAGCTCATATTTGCAATCTCAATTGATTAAGCTCCAGCTGGAACTATGCCTTTTGCTCCCCAACATCCACCTGCATCTTCAGGTAAACTTCATCTCATTGTATCTTTAAGAATATTTTGTTCTTTCTCTTTTTTTCCCGCTCACATAGTTGTGTTGGTTGGTTCTGCATTCTGCATACTGGTGTACTAAAAGTTGGAACCGGCCAGTTTTGGTTCATAATCATGGTAATATAAAAGAATCTATATCAAAAAAAAATAAATAGCTAAACTAACATGCAATCTGGTTCTAGCCGTGGATAGTGTTGAGTTGTTCCAGTTACTTTTCATTTCAATAATGTATTACATGTAATAGTTCGCATTCCATTCAACTGTGTTCTTAAGTTACAGGTGCTCTCCATATACAAAGTACAAACTTTCTTTATATATCTTACATAGCTGAACATCTTTTCTCTTATGTGGAACGATCCTCCTGATATTGTACTTACCCTTGAGATGATAAAAGAAAGTAAGAAAATATTCATGTGGAAGATAATGCTTATTTGAAGGAGAATACTCTATAGGTTGGAATTCTAGAATGCCATGCTATGTTTTTAAACTTCTCCACTTATGGAAGTGTTGAAAGTATTATGTATTCTTTATGCTTGTGTGAAGTTTTATTTCATCATCTTCCCTTGGAGAAGAGATTGAATGAAATGGTGGCACCCCATCACTGTAATTATGTGTTTGTTATTTTCTTAATACCATCCGCTTGGAGCAATATTGTTGGAAGGTGGTATCGTGGTTTCATGGTATCAAAGCAGCGTGGTACCAGCATTTCATTCTTTATCTTTTTCTTCCCCAACTACCTTTTCCGATGATATTTTGAGGATTGTGATACCCCATTGACTAATTGACTAAGGCTTTTCATCAACATTACGTGCATATCCTGGTCCTAGCAAATAGAAATATCAACTGTAAGTCAAATCCATTCTATCTTATTTTCCAAGTTCGAATTTTGAACGCTTCACTGAAAAGACCTTGCGGTGTAATCATCAAAGTCTAATTAAAGTCCATGACATCAATGTGATTCAGTTTTGAGTTGGCCTGCTTCAGTAAAAAGTATGGCAACTGTCATTATGTATGCTGGAAATTTGACTCAGAAGGCCAATTTTGAGGATTCCAAACAATTTGAACGGACTTTCATTTAGGTTGCTGAGTGCTTGAACTGAAACCTTTATTTTATCCTACCAGGAAACCTAATTCCTTTAAATTGGTGATTACTGAACAATGGAACTGTCTGTAGAGCACAGCAGCTGTTGAGGACCTTCTGTTACTATTTGTAGTTTTTAAGGCATTCTTTTATCTTCTTGTTAACTACAAATTTGGACTTTTCAACTAATCTCCTATGGTCAAGGGGCATGTTCAACTCGAACAACCATGAAACCTCTACAAGGTAGATGGTCAGACGTGCAAGTTCATCCTACCTATGCCGAGTAATTACTGAATAATTCTCATGGAATTCCTTTAATTTTTACAGGATTTTCATTATTAGATCACTCCTATAACCTAAGGTGGGAGCCTGGGATCCTCTTGTTTTCTCCTTTAGGTGCAGTAGACTGAGATGTGAGACGGCATGGTAGATTTTATGATATTTCTCCAATTGGTTGTCGATAGACTTTTTATTTTTTATTTTTTAAATGGCCAAGACTACATAGTTGGATTTATGTCAATATGATTTACTCCAGGAGTTGCTCCATTTAGGAATTTGAATGTAACGAAAAATTACTGGGCTCGAAGAAGTTAGGATTATGTTCAAAACCAAAGCATAATTGATTCAACATTATATCATGAAGTAGTGGGTTGGCAATAAACTTTTACTGTCTAATAAAGGTAATAGTAGAGGTACCTGAGTTTGTGAAGGGGATTTGGGTTTCAAGGAAAGTTTGAATGAGCATCCAAGAGTCTTATATATATATATATATATATATTTTTTTTTTTTGAAAAACACGACTTCAATTGCATTAATAATAAGTAAAGAGACGGCACTCTACAAAAGCCGGAGGCTCACCCCAAATATCCATGATAGATCCATTTCTTAACATACAACAATGACAATGTTGATTTAAATCTTGAAACATACGGATTCTACTCCAAGTAAAACTTGGAAATTGCCTCGATTCGGCATTTAAGAAATCCCCCATTGGATAATGTTTAGCTTTGAGTACTTGACATGAAGAATCCGGGTTGGCGAATAGACGTCCCCCATTGGATTATATGTTTCTGGTACGACATTGGACGATCGATCCAAACAAGATAATAGTTTTTTTTTTTAAACATCTTATAAGATTCTAAATGTCCTTTTCTTATTTTTGCACTACGTTGAATACTTGGTGATAATACTAGGAGATTTTTTTAGGTTGCGCTAATAGGTGCTATTAAGAAGATCATTCTGTAAATATTTGTATGTTAGTGCTTCATATGTCGTCTTGCATTATAATTACGTGCTGATTGCTCCAGGGCTACTTTTTAGTTATCAGGTGTTATTAGACATGGTAAGAGATAAGCATGTTTGATGTAAGCCTGTTGGCTGTTTATTTGTTTCAAGATCTGCATAGTTGCATCCTTGACCCATAGCAATCAGCTTTTTCTGTTTGCTATAATAGAATTAGATGTCACTGGTCTTAGCTTCACTATTTGAAGAACTTTCTTTAATATATACTGTTTCACATCTGCCAATAACATTTTTCCTGTTCCAACTGCAGTAAAAAGTGCTTCAGAAAATTCGCCGATGGAGTTTGAAGCTAAATCTGCCAGGGATGGTGCATGGTAAGTAAATGTTTAGCATTCAAATTTAACCCTTTTTAGAGCCTCAAGAAAGTTGCTTTGTCTTCTGACCATTCAAATTTAAAAATCTTGGATATCACATTTTTGGGATTTATAGAAGTACATATAGTCGTCATCTCTGGACGCAACTGTAGCTATAATCAGTTATACAATTATCCTGTACCTTAACTCGGATCGTTACTTTTGTGAGTTTGTTTATGAGACTTGAAACATTGTTGTTTTTAGATTGTCTTGGTGGCTCATTCGAAAAACAGAACTCTTTGTCTAACTGTGATTAAGCCATTTTTTCTCTCTTTTTACAGGTATGACGTTTCCACATTTTTGTCACATAGGGCTCTTGAGACGGGTGATCCGGTAATTTTTGAAATTATATCAGTTTTTATTTAGGAAAAAAATGCAAGAAAAGTACCTGAACTGTCCAGTTTGTGTAGATTTAGTACCTAATATCATTTGTTGCAAAATTAGTACCTAAAATGGCCACTTTGTGCGAGTTTAGTACCCATGACTAACACAGTCCAAATTTCACCATTAAGTTACACACGTGACATGCACATGACCCATTTTAAAAGGGTAAAATCTTTATCCCTTCATCTTCTTCCTAAGCCCTCTTCTTCTTCGTCCCCTGTTTTCTCATCGTCGGTGAGACCAAACTCCGGCCAGCTTTCTAGCCCAACATAACTGCCTCCTGCTCCGGCGTTCCATCCCAGATCCGTCATGGTAAATTCCGAGTGTAAAGAGAGAAAGGAGGGGGAAGGATCGCCAATTTTCCCTCCAAATTGAAGGGTTTCGGGGAGGGTTTTGTTCTCCACCCAAATCTGCAAACTTTCGATTGCGATTATTCTCCAATCGCCGACCTGCGACAATGGCTTTATAATCTTCATGAGCTTCAATGGATAGCCACGGTTACGAAGTCCCATGGGTGGAGAAATTTAGACCAAGCAAAGTAGCAGACATTGTAGGCAACGGAGACGCTTTCTCCAGGCTTCAAGTCATCGCTCGTGACGGCAACATGCCCAAGCTCATATTGCCTGTAATCATTATCTTTAACCTTATTCCGTTTCCAATTTTTCCATTGTTAGATTCTACTAAATTTTTGCAACTGCCTTCCACTTTTCTTGTAAAATTTAGAGAGAGAAAGTGATAGTTTGGACTTTGGAGAAAGAAGAGAGATAAATTAGTATGAATTGTGTGGAGTAGAATAAGAATTCCCAGCTGGATCAATTGTTAATTGAATTGGGAAAGAATTGTAAAACCTTTAAATTGAAATTCTGGGAAAGAGTTAGTATGCATTTTATTTGTATTTTTAGTTAGACGGGGTGAGTGGTGGGATTTTTTTACGGAAGGGGAAACCAAGGAAGAAGATGGTAAGGAAATTTGGGGAGTGTTTTATTTTGACAATTTTACCCCTTTCAAAAAGGTCATGTGCATGGCACATGACCATGTAACGGTAAAATTTGGATGGAGTTAGTCATAGGTACTAAAATCTCAAAAAGTGGCCACTATAGGTACTAATTTTTCAACAACAATGATTTTAGGTACTAAATCCGCACAAACTGGACAGTTTAGATACCTTTTTATGCATTTTTGCCTATACTTTAATAGCACTCTTTCCACCTCACCCCTTTATGCGCGGTTGCGTGCACGTGTATACGCGGTTTGCAGGCAAGAGATCAACTTCTTAAAAAGAAGGGAATAAATGGAAAAATGATCAGAACATGTAGCTTAATTTTGGAAACGGAATTCATTGTATTGTTCTGAGAGCATAATATATCAAGGGGAAGTCTCGACATGGCCCTTTGTGGTTGTTGTCATTTTTTTGGGCCCTTCTGCCTTAAATTTTATTTGTGTCCTTCCAAACATGGCATTGGGCCTTCTATTAGCAACACTATGAGCGGACTTTATCAAATTGTGGCCCGGGTCCCTTAATTGTATGGTTTTGGTTTTCACCAATTATAAACTTCTGCGAACCTTCCATTATATAGTATACAACAACAACAACAACAACAAAGCCTTAGTCCCAAAATAATTTGGGGTCGGCTAACATGAATCCTCATATGTCATCGTGATAAAAGGAAGAGAGAGAGAGAAAGAGAAAGAGAAAGAGAGAGAGAGAGAGAGAGAGAGAGAGAGAGAGAGAGAGAGGAAAAAGATGGAGAAAATAAAATAAATAAATAAATAAATAATAATAATAAAAAGTACGATCAACCCCTATCATTCACATGAATTTTCGCCCTCCACTCCGCCTCTTCAACGCTACATCTTCATCCACTCCGAGTAAACTCATATCATTTTCAATCACCTTAATCCAAGTTTGCTTGGGTCTTCCCCTACCCCTCGCCATTTTATCACTTCTCCACTCTTCAGGCCTCCTAACCGGTGCATCACTCGGTCTCCGTCTCATATGACCAAACCACCTTAGACGATGCTCCCTCATTTTATCCTCAATGGGCGCAACTCCTACTTTACCCCTGATCACCTCATTTCTCAATCGATCTTTTCTTGTATGCCCACACATCCATCGTAGCATACGCATCTCCGCTACATTCATCTTATGATTATGACACTGTTTCACGGCCCAACATTCAGTGCCATAAAGCAGTGCAGGCCTAATTGCCGTACGATAGAATTTTCCCTTTAATCTATTTGGCATGCCACGATCACAAAGAAACCCTGTGGCACTCTTCCACTTCAACCAACCTGCTTTAATCCTATGAGCCACATCTCCATTCAATTCTCCATCTTTTTGGATAATAGATCCAAGATAGCGTAAGAACTCGGAAGCTTGGACAATCTTTCCATCGAATGTGATCGCTCCTGCCTCTCTGCTTCCAACTTTGCTAAATTTACACTCCATATATTCAGTTTTGCTTCTGCTTAACCTAAAACCTCGAGATTCCAAAGTGCGTCTCCACAACTCCAATTTACTTTCAACACCTTCTTTTGTCTCATCAATCAGCACAATATCATCTGCGAACAACATACTCCATGGAATATCATCTTGGATTGACCTTGTCACTTCGTCCATTATCAGGGCAAAGAGAAAGGGACTAAGTGCAGAGCCTTGATGCACTCCAATCGTGATAGGGAACTCTTCTGTCTTCCCAACGCTTGTCCGTACACTAGTACTAACTCCATTATACATGTCCTTGATAATATCAATATATTTCTTTGAAACGCCTTTCTTTACTAAAGCCCACCAAAGTACCTCTCTTGACACTTTATCATACGCCTTCTCCAAATCAATGAAAACCATGTGTAAATCTTTCTTTTTATCTCGATATTTCTCCATGATTTGTCTCATAAGATAGATTGCGTCCATAGTCGATCTGCCGGGCATAAATCCAAATTGGTTATCCGAAATATTCACAATTTTTCTTAGCCGTTGTGCAATCACTCTTTCCCAAAGTTTCATAGTATGGCTCATTAGTTTGATCCCTCGATAGTTGGCACAATCTTGGACATCACCTTTGTTCTTATACAAAGGGATTAGGGTACTTTTTCTCCACTCCAATGGCATTGTGTTACTTCTCCATATCTTGTTGAATAGTGTTGTTAACCAATCTATTCCCCTCTCCCCAAAACATCTCCACACCTCAATTGGTATTCCATCCGGCCCTACGGCTTTCTTTAATCCCATCCTTTTCATCGCCATTTCCACTTCACCCTTTTGAATTCGCCGCATGAAATCTCGATTAATCATACTTGAAGGGATAGTTATATCTCCAATATCCTGCTCTTGATTGCCATTAAACAAGGTATTGAAGTACGAACTCCACCTATCTTTTATCTCTTTATCCCCGACCAACACTCTTTGGTCTACATCCTTAACACATTTAACCCTCCCTATGTCTCGTGTCCTCTTATCCCTCATACGAGCAAGTCTATAGATGTCTTTTTCCCCTTCTTTTGTATCCAATCTATCATAAAGTTTCTGATTCACCTTTGCTCTTGCATCTTTTACTGCTTTCTTTGCTTCTCTTCTAGCCTCCTTATACCTCTCATAGTTCTCACTCCTGCATTTTCCCAATAATTTATAGCATTCTCGCTTGCTTTACTTCCTCGTTCCACCATGATGTGTCCTTACTTTGTGGCACACTTCCTTTAGATTCTCCAAGGACTTCTCTTGCCACCTCCTTTATGGTATGCTCCAGTCCAGGTCGAATCTATATCCATATCCTCCATATTACCCGATTAAATACCAGTAGTGGCCATCTTAGCTAGAAATCTCTGTTGATTCTCCCCTTGAAGCCTCCACCACTTGATTCTAGGTTCTACTAGTGGTTTTCTCTTCTTTGAAATTCTCCTACTTCGAAAATCAAGTACCACAAGTCTATGTTGAGTTGCAGTACCTTCACCTGGAATAACCTTGCAGTCAGTGTAACTCTTTCTACAAGCATTTCTTACTAAGAAGAAGTCAATCTGACTTGCATTACCTCCACTTCTATAGGTCACCAAGTGTGATTCTCTCTTCTTGAACCAAGTGTTCATTATACTCAAGTTATATGCCATCGCAAACTTCAGGATCCCGTTCCCTGCTTCATTCCTCTCCCCAAAACCAAAACCTCCATGAATGCTCTCAAAGTCGTGTCGACTAGACCCCACATGTCCATTAAGATCGCCACCAACGACTAACTTCTCACCACTAGGTACGCGTTGCACAACCTCTTCTAAATCTTCCCAGAACTCTTGTTTAATAGATGCGTCCAACCCTACTTGTGGTGCATAGGCACTAAAATATTTGATGTCTTATTAACTTGTAATCTTGCTCTGTAAGCTTGAGTTAGTCATGATATGTTGTTTAGCTTCCAGTAAGGGGGTGCAGCATTGAATGCGCAGAAATGCCTATAACAGAGTTTCTCCATTATATAGTATACAGTCGTGCTAAAATATTTGATGTCTTATTAACTTGTAATCTTGCTCTGTAAGCTTGAGTTAGTCATGATATGTTGTTTAGCTTCCAGTAAGGGGGTGCAGCATTGAATGCGCAGAAATGCCTATAACAGAGTTTCTCCACTGTGTCCTTTTCACATTTTTGTATGCTCATGGAGGGGACTTGTTATGTATAAGTAGCCAGTTTAGCTACGGGACAATTGCGGCCACTTGTTGTATCTATTGTCATGCTTGCAATTAAGCGGTCAAATGTTTTCTGATTTGGGTTGTCCATCCTGATGACATGGTACACTTGATGGACCAAGGAGGTCTACTGCGAATAAAATTACTGCGCTACACATTTGATGGAACTATTTGTGGGGAAGGGTGGTGTGGGGTACTGGGGTTGATTACTCTCTGCTGGAAACTTGTTTTCTGCAAATATGAATTTATAAAATTTTCCAAAGTAAAGATATTATTTATTATTATGATAGTATATATTTTTTGTAATGGCAAGAAATTTGTCTTCATTTGCAAGAATTCTCATGCTCTATTTATGGGACAATGTTAGGTTAAGATTTGTTCTAAAAATTAGTACGATAACTTTAGTTAGAAAATAATAACTGAGTGATTATAACAATAAGAATTCTTAAATCCATTTGCCCTATTAACTGATATTCCCCTTTCCTTAAGTGAGTCCTTTTCTCGTCTCTAAATGAGTGTCCATTTTGTAATGAATTTACTGAATCCTCCTTCCGTAACTAACATGATCTCGTTTGCACCCGCAATCCATGTGGTATTGTCATTGAGGGTATTTATGTACATTGCTAGTAAAACTCAAACGTGACGACTTTAATTTGCTTCAAAAACAAAATTGACACTCACTTAGGGACGGAAGGAGTAGTTTGGATAGATATGCATAAGGTTTACTCCATCATGAAAGATATCTTGCTTTACCCACTGAACTACTGCAAGTCTTTTGCACAATTTATGTTACCTGGCACACTTTCTTTGTCGCTTCTGTTTTGCCAGAAACAGAAAACAAAATATATTTGTTACATTCGCTAATAGGCCACTTGAGCCCTTGGCTTGATGAATGTTCTTCAAAAACATTTACTTGAAGTTAAGACTCTATAGTACCTTGACCTAATAGTCTTATCTCAGGCTGTATTGTAACTTCTCTTGCTGACAATTTTCAGGAAGTTTTAGTTCGATTTTCTGGTTTTGGACCTGAAGAGGATGAATGGGTTAACATTCGCAAGCATGTTAGACAAAGGTCTCTGCCATGTGAATCATCCGAGTGTGTAGCTGTTCTCCCGGGTGACTTGATACTTTGTTTTCAGGTGAGATTATATATACTCGTATGAAAAAGTAGCTATCTTATAGGGTCTTTAAAATCTCCTTCTGAAGACGATCAAACTTCCAGGAAGGGAAGGAGCAGGCCTTATACTTTGACGCCCATGTCCTTGATGCACAAAGACGTAGACACGATGTTAGAGGTTGCCGTTGTAGGTTTCTGGTGCGCTATGATCATGATCAATCAGAGGTATGCAACTTCCTAAATTTTTGTTCTGTCCATATTACTCGTTCCATCCCTAAATGAATGTTCATTTTCAAGATTCCCCCGCCCCTTCCCCCCCCCCCCCCCCAAAAAAAAAAAAAAGAGAAAGTGAATGTCCTTTTTGTAAAAAACTGTCCTTAAATGCTCTTTTACCAATTTTTATTTTGCTAGTAATTTTATACATGCAAAACTAAATGTTTAGAAAGTGGATAACAAGAATGCTTATGCATCGTTGCCATTAAATTGGAATATAAAAAGTTCCATTAAATGGTAGACTTATGTGTTTAGGTAGTGGGCACTTGGTGCATACCGTTGGATCATTTTCTGGCGAATCTTTATTTTCCTGCATCATTAGTGATTTAGCTTGTTTTAGTCATAATTTTTTCCTTTTTTTGGCCCCATAATTGTCTAATCACATATTTTGATGTATATCTATATCTATATCTATATATATTCAGGAAATTGTAGCTTTGAGGAAAATATGTCGTCGACCCGAAACTGATTATAGACTACAGCAGCTTCATGCATTAAACGAATCTGCATCAGCGAACCAAAACAAAACCGGTGCCAATATTCACATGGGCAGCACATTGAGGGTATATCCTCCTGCAGAAGTAACAACACAAAAGCCACTACTAAAAGTAGAAACTGCAGTCACAGTTCCTCAGCCTAGTCTACCCGTATCAACTGAGACTAAACTTCAACATAAGGTAGAACCCGTTGTGCTCCCTCCTAAGATCAATCCCCCCCAAGTAAGTGAGGGTGCAACTCAACAGAAAGTAGAACCTACAGCTTCTGCACCTCCTCATAGTACTCTGCCCGAAGTTAGCGAGGCTAATCCTCAACAGAAAGCAGTAGTGGGACCCACTCCTCATGGTAACCTGCCTGAAGTTAGCGAGGCTAAACCTCGAGAGAAAGTAATAGTGGGACCCACTTCTCATGGTAGTCTGCCTGAAGTCAGTGAGGGTGAAGTTCTACAGAAAGGAGTAGTGGGACCCGCTACTCATGGTAACCTGCCCGAAGTTACTGAGGCAGAAGGTCAACAGAAAATAGAAGTTGCGCCTGCTCCTTCTCATAGTAATAATCTGCCCGAAGTTAGTGAGGCTAAAGCACAACCTGTGGTGGTGTCCGTCCCTTCTCATAGTGATCAGCCGGAAATTGTTGAGGGGACAGCTCAGCAAAATGTTGAACATGTGGGGCCCAGGCCTATGACTGCGGGTGTGTCAGAAGCGACCAGTGAAGGTAAAGTTGATGAGAAAGTAGAAACTCTGTTACCGGAACCTTCTAGTACCAATGTGGGCGAAACCATTGATATTGAAGGTCAAAGTAAAGATGAACCTGTAATAATTCCGGCTCCTGTTAATGTGCCTGAAGTGGCAGAGGTTACAGTTCAACCTCAGGATGTGGAGATGGTGAATGCGGATAAGGAGTCAAATTCAGTTGTCACGGAAGATAATGCAACTGAGACGAGTGTTAGTGTCCTACTGCTACTGCTACTGCTACTGCTACTACCGTCTCTGACCATGACCAGGATCAGGACCAGGAAATGCAAGATGCTAGTTGAAGATTTTGTCACTTGCAGGATAAGGCTTTTTAAGTTATCAAGTTTGTTCATATATCCATTTTGCAGAGTAGTAGATCTTTATCACTCTCGATGCGCACTTACTGCGTTGAAGAGGACCTCTTTTTGTAGTCTTTTTCCCACCCCTTTATCAAACTTTGATCTTTGGAAGAAAACACATCTTGTAGAGCGCTATCTTTGGAAGAAAACTTTGATCTTTGGAAGAAAACACATCTTGTAGTCTTTTTATATATTTATATATATATATATATATATATATATATATATATATATATATATATAAAACAACTCTTGAACATTTTTAGCATTGCATATGCACATATACTGATCATCATTATAAGCAAAAAGGAAAAAACTATAAATAGCATAATCAACTTTAGTCCATAAAAGAGTAGTCCTTTGATTATGACGGTCATTATGAGTAATCAATAATTAATGTCAATTTGTCAATAGTAGTTTCAAGAAGTTCATAGCGATTACTGAATTAACCAATAAGGACAGAATCAATGTTTCCTTCGCTTCAGAAAGATAGTCATATTTTCTTTTTTTGTTTATTTAAAGTTAGTCAAAATCACAAAATTTTCAAAAATTATGATAGTATAACTTTAAATTGTTTGAAAAATTGAAAAAAAACTACAATTGGATACTCTCGTCTATTCCATAACAAATTTCTTTTTTTTTCCCTTCCCATTTAAAGTGTCCCATATCATTTTCCTAAAAAGAAAAATATATATTACCTCTGTCCCTAAATGAGTGTCTAAATTTCATTTTAAGTGACATCTGAAAATGTCAACTTTTTGTACACTTTGGTGGCAAAGATCATATGTAATCTTGTAATCTTCTTTTCAAACATTTAGTTTTGCATAGACCGATGAAAAAAAAATAAAGTTATGCTAAAAAAAAACTCATTTTAAGACAATTTTTTTTTAAAAAATGGACACTCATTTAGGGACAGAGGGAGTATTATACTTTCACTCTTCTTCTCAGTTACAACAACTATAACAACTATGCATTTATTATTGAGAAATTTTTGGAGGAAACTAGTTTCTCCATAATAAGTTATAAAAAGTCTTGTTTTTATAGGGTTTAAGGTTTAGTGTTTATATTTTAGGGTTTAGGGTTTTAGGTTTAAGGGTTAAAAACATGACTTTTTATAACTTATGTTATAGAAGAACTAGTTTATTCCAAAACACACTTTTTATTATTTTCTACCTCCTTTCCATTAACACTAGTAATTTTTTTATTTTTTTTTATTTTTTTTAATTTGAACTTTGAAGTTTGTAATGGGGTTGTGGGAGTATGGAATTACACTAAAACAACGAAATACAAAGCGAAAGGGAAGTAAAATGAAGGTCTTTCAATGTCGCCAGCGCCAATGAACATCTCCACTATAGTGAACAAAACTTCCTGCGGACACGAACAAACACACGTCTCCTTCTCATTTTCTCTATTTTTCTCCTTTCTTCCCACATCTACCCTCCATAACAGTCCACACTTAAACCAGAAAATTACTACCAGTTCAATCCGCTCCAATTTCCGAAATTCAATTCTCATGCATTGACGCAATACCTATCTGAAATTGAATTTCTCGATCACTCTCGTCTTCTTCAACAATGAGGTCGTCCTTGTTGCGATTCGCCGGAGTTCATTCCGTTCGGTATTCATCCACCGAGTTAGGGTTTACGAGGCGAACCTTGAGCACGGCGACTTGTAGAGCGGTGCTCTTGCCACGGTTCGGTGGCCCGGAGGTCCTTGAGATTCGTGATAATGTTTCTGTTCCTGATCTCCAGCCTAATGAGGTCCTTGTTCGTGCTCGCGCCGTCTCCGTTAATCCTCTCGATTCCAGGGTCAGTTGTGTATCGATACTTATTTATGTACTATTTCGTTTCAGTTTAGTTTAAAAATCTGTCACTAAATTAAAATTGTTATAAGTTAAATAAATAGATATCGAATTTAGAGAGATTTTTTTTGGAGCCATCGAATTTAGAAAGAAATTATATCTTATTAGGGAACTTGGCGCAAATATTTCAACAATAGCTTGGGGTTTTGTGTTGCTTTTTCCTGCATTATGTAATGTGTATACGGAGTGTATAATAAAACTAGGAGATAATTGATAGTCATACAGGTTAGGTTATAACTTGTACCTAATGAAGTATACTACTCCCTCCGTCCCAAAATGATAGGCTCATTTCCCCTTTTTGTTTGTCCCAGAAAGTTAATTCAATTTCTAAAATTAAGGTTTCAAAATTACTGAAATTCTACAACTCATAACGTAACCTTATAATGTTTGAAACGTCAAACAGAACTAACAATTTGTGACGGAGGGAGTATTATGTATTTAGTGTTGATTTTATTTGTGTGAGCTTGAGATAGTATGGTATCCCTACTCTTTCTCTATTAGGAACAGCAAAGTAGTAATCTTAATTACACACTTTAACTCGATCACATTGTGTAGAATACTGGTTCGTAACAGTACACTTTGTTAGCTTGTCTGCCTTTTTATTTGGTCAACAGTAAACATCAACTCATTTGAGATCTTAACTGTTGGTGTTTTGAGAAAATTAACAGTTCTGCGATTGAGGTAGAAGTTTACTGATGTCAATGCATTAGAACACTGAACACTGAAATTTTGTAATGTCAATGTATATATACTGAGGGCTTCCGCTTGGTTGACAGTCTAATTGCTCTCTTTGGCCGCACAATGGCTTTTAAAGCAGTATTGAGTGAGCTGGATCCTTTTCTATAGAGTTCGAGGCTTATGATTATGAATGAAACATTCTAAGTTGTTAGTTTGGGAAAAAGGTTTTGAGGTGTTGACTTGAACAATTTGTTTTGCATTGGCAAGTTGGAATTCCCAAATTGGAATGATACATCTATAAGTCTGGAAGCAGAGTGGAATACTATCTCTCTGTACTCGATGATGGTGAACAACCTTGCTGTGAAAGCGGGCAACAACTGATTGTATCCTTGGAAACACCAAACCTTAGAGGAATAAAATAGAAATCTGAGAAGGGAGGCAATTTGGAACCATGACCAACAACATCAAGCTAAAAACCTGAAATGCTATATGTGAGTAGTATAAGAAGCCCCCAAAATTAATTAAACTGATCCCAAGACACTGGAAGTAGCATACACATACGTGGGATATGAGCTATACCTGTGCAAGCCTTCTCTCTGTCTCTCTCTCCCCCCTACAAACACACAGACACACACACACACACACACTCACGGTGAAGTGCTGGGATATGTTCTCTACCTGGCTAGGTTTTAAACAATCTATTTTGAGCATCCAGTATCTCCAGCATGTTTGTGACTCTTAAAGCTATAGATGTGACTTGATTAGGATCTGATTTGGGAATATTACTTTTATCCAGTCTGCTTAGCATAATGACATCTCTACTACACACTAGAACCAGCACCTTATCCTTATAATTTCCTGATATTCAGATGCGAGCTGGCTATGGACGTTCCTTATTTCAGTCACTTCTGCCTCTTATTTTGGGCCGTGATGTTAGTGGTGAAGTTGCAGCAGTTGGCAGTGCTGTTCGGTCTCTCAGTGTTGGGCAGGAAGTTTTTGGTGCACTGCATCCAACTGCTATTAGGGGTACTTATGCTGACTATGCTATTCTTTCAGAAGATCAACTCACTATTAAACCGGAAACAATTTCACACGTGGTAAGCTGCAGTGTTTGAAAATTATTGAAATTACTTTTATGTTAAAAGTAGATAGTGAGTAATGAAGCTCAGAGAAGGTGCTTTAGAGCAACTTGTAACCAATCTTAATGGAATTCCAGGTCATTTATCGTTCAATATCAATCATGTTCAGAAGTTGTTCATGTCTTTTTCTCCCATTAGTAGAATTTTATCTTTTGAGCTTCTTTTTTCTCGTTTATTACATGTATATGCTGTAAGCATATGTTTTTGTTTACTTTCTTTTTCTCTGCTGCTATTTCCTTGATTTTATGGCTTCTTTTCGTAGTTTTATGAATTTTCTGATCCTGCAGGAAGCAAGTGCTATTCCATTTGCTGCACTGACAGCATGGCGTGCTTTAAAAAGTACCGCTAGGATAACTGAGGGGTATGTTTTTAAGGATTATGTACCAACTTTTATTAGTATAGGGAGTTTCCTTGTGTGCACATGAATCTATATACATAGAACTTCTAGTATAGCCATTATGATTGTATAACAATCTTTGGTTGTTTGTTGTTGGTACTATGTCAAAAGTTCCTTAGAACTCGAAAGCATCACATTAGCAAAAGGTTAATGGTTGTGTAGGAATAAAACTCAGTGAAGGAATTTCTAATAGTGAGTTTTAAAGAATGATATGCTGTTTCACTATAATTCAAACTGTTAGAGCAATTAAACAAGACTTGATGAGAAAAGAAAACAATCACAAGAACATAGATTTACGTGGTTCACCAACTTGGCTACGTCCACGGGGACGGGAGAGAATATTGTTATCAATCTGGAGAAACAATTACAAGATCACACTAACCTATGCTAGCACGAATTTTGGTCACAAAATTCCTGACTGTGGTAAACCCTAGATCTAGAATTATTGATCTTCTCTGAGCAATCTGAATTTAATCTTGAGGCATTTTCTTGTTAGGATGATAACCTCTATTTATACTAGTCATAACCTAACCCTGAAGACATAAGGAGTCCCAAAATATAACTCCCAAACGGAATTAATTAAGTCCCACGCGTTTTCCTCCGTTCTGCGCGAAGTCGGACGAGATCTGCCGTTATTGCACGACTCGTGCTCTGGTGCACGAGTCGTGTAAGATTTACATCTGACTCGTGAAACGCACTCGTGCAAATCGTGCAAAACTGCCCTGCGTCTGCACTGTCCGATTTTCCCCTTCTTTGTCTTCTATTCTGCTCTGTCTAGGCATTACGAAACCCTGTGTTGTATAACCCTCTAATATGGCGTCCCACATTCAAAGGCATTATCCCAACACAAACATCTGTTTCGAATCTCACCAGTGATATGACTCTGTCGAAGTAAATTATATTGTTTTCTTCCCTCTGTCCCAAAGAAGGATATTTGTTTGTTCCAAAAAAGGGACGCTTCCATAGTTTGTCACAAACAGAAGAGTGAGGTTCAGTTCTTGGGAAATTTCCCTAATAATTGCAATAGCCTATGAATGAGTTTCATTAACTTAAATCAACTAAGCTAGTTCTTGTCACATACTTTAGGAAAAACCAGTGCCTTAATTTGCAAAATAAGTCAAAGACCCTTCTCTTGGGAATCAGGGAGTACTGTGATTCCTTCTTGTCATCGAAGATTACATTTTTTATGGTATACTCCGTCCCATCACAAGTAGGACTAGAAGAGTGGGCACAATAATTAAGAGAAAAGTAGTGTATGTGTGGTAGAAACTGAAAAGAGAGAATGAGTGGGGGTAAATAGTAGTGTTGGTTGAATAAATTGAGTGGTGGAAAATGAAGAGAGAGGATGAGTGGGGTTAAATGGTGGGGTTGGTTTAATGTAAATATATTAAAACATTTCCATTTTGGGAAGTCTCAATTGTTTTGGGACGGCCTAAAAGTGAAAGAAGTACTACTTGTGCTGGGACGGAGGGAGTATATGACTGCCTAAATAATCATCCAGCCAGAGAGAACCAGGCCTTTCGTATTAGCCTCCTCCCCTTTATCCCCAGATTCGCAAATGATATGGGTGATATTGGTAGCATACTATCAAGGCTCAAAGTAAAGTTTTGAATTTCTTGTGATAATTGCCAAATAAAGAACAAAAGTGGAGGTGACCTTGAAAGAGCCGAGTGTTGAAAGTTCCAAATACTTGTATCATCAGGTGTCCTAGGTTTGATGTTTGACTAAAATTGTATAAGAGATTCTGCAAAGTTGATGAAGAAAATTAAATATGCAACTTGTGCTTTATTTGGGGGTTTCACGCTCTTTGAACTCTC
This sequence comes from Campanula takesimana, assembly GCA_026119855.1. Lineage (NCBI taxonomy): Eukaryota > Viridiplantae > Streptophyta > Magnoliopsida > Asterales > Campanulaceae > Campanula > Campanula takesimana. Next base: position 1,280,087 of record JAOWBW010000034.1, read on the forward strand.
TGCAGACAAAGGGTACTAGTGGTGGGTGGAGGAGGAGCCGTAGGAGGCTCAGCTATTCAGCTTTCAGTCGCTGCAGGCTGCCATGTTTCAACTACTTGTGAAAGTGAAAGTATCGAACGGCTCGTGGCTGCTGGTGCAGAGCAGGCACTTGACTACACTGCCGAGGTGATTGATGTGACTGTAATGAATACATATAAGATAGTCTTTCAATTTTTTGCTAAGATGTTTTATTTGTTTGTGTTTACAGGGCTTAGAAGTAACCTTAAATGGGAAATTTGATGCCGTGTTGGACACAATAGGTATACCACAGACTGAAAATTTGGGGGTTAATGTTTTGAAGAGAGGGGGACGCTATATGACATTGCAGGTAAAAGTTCAAAGCTGTTTGAGGTTTTTCAGCTAACAACTGAAAACTTACACACGTACGCCTGCACATATGTTTGTATCTAAATACTCCAACGGTCCAGAAAAGTAATCCCACTTGGGAGATAATTTGATGTTCTCCTAGGTTGATTTTCCAGTAAATGAAGTAGAATATATTTGTGGGATGGATGAAGTGCATAAATTTTGTTGCTTTTGCTGTAGGGGGAGTCTGCATCAATCACTGATAGGTATGGACTAGCAATCGGCCTTCCTATAGCTGCAGCTGTTTTGCTGAAGAAACAAATCGAGTATCAATATTCTCATGGGATAGGTAACATATATCTTGATCAGTTTACTTTTCAAAGTTGGTTATGGATGACTATGTCTGATTTTTTTTATTTTTTTTTTTTTTTTTTGTATGTGTTGTGGATGAATAATGTTACTGACCTTAAGCAGCTCCAAGGAAATAAGAGAGGAGAGGATCAGGACACATGCATAATTTTGTATTGTAATATCAAAATTTTGCAGGTGTAAATCTATGAAGATAGGGGGGGGGGGGTCTGACACCTACAAACATAGTATTAGCTAAACAGATTCCCAAATATATACTCCCTCCGTCCCAAAATGATCTTCTCATTTGCCATTTCTCATTGTCCCCAAAAGTTCTTCCATTTTCTACAATTTAGGTTTAAAAGTGGACAAACTAAACATGGCTGATTAAGCAAGTCTTCCTATTCTTAAAAAAGTTTGAATAGTCAAAAAGGAAGATCATTTCAGGACGGAGGGAGTAATATAGATTGGAGTTGGAGCAACAAAATTGCGCAAGGAATTTGTGGCCTTTTTTTTTTGTTGGCAAAGATCCCATGCGTTAGGGAAAAGGTGGTACATGAAATAGATGATCTTTTGGTAACAAGCATTCTAAGGTAATGTTGGCATCTCCTAACAGATTCGACTTGAAGCGGATATTCAAGGTGCTAGAGAGAATGTACTTGGTAAATCTTTGTATTATAAGCAAATAGACAATCAAGTTTGATCTATGACTAGAAATTGGAGTTTATTCTTTAATTTGCCAAATCATACTAATTGATTAATACTGATTGGTAAAATTTTAAAGACCTTATGACAAGAAGGTGAAGGGGAAGACTTGGGGGCGACATTTAACACATACGTGTATTCCTTGAAAAAGAAGTGTCCATTTTGATGTTAGTTCATCCCTGCTATATTTTGGCTTTTCTTTTTCTCGTTCTTAAACAATCCTCTTCATGCGGGGATGACAGAGACTTGTCATTTTATTTAATGGTGCAGAATATAGCTGGACATACATGAGGACTGACCCAGAAGGGTTACAAGAGATTCGTAGGCTCACAGAGGCTGGGAAGTTAAAAGTACCAGTGCAAAAAACATTTCCCATTACACAAGTGAGAGAAGCCCATGAGGCTAAAGATAAGAGGATAATTCCCGGTAAAGTTGTTCTGGAAATGGACTGAAATCAGAAGTTTGAATCGATGTTCTCTGAGAGGTAACTGGAACTAACTTGCCTTTTATGTACATGGTTTGTTGGAAGTGGATGCTAAATTTTTACATCCACTATGCAATAAAAGAATTTTGTACATGAATAAGTTGGATTTTGGTGAATGACTACTTTAGTAGATTTAGTATGAATCCATATACTCCCTCCATCATGAAAAGATAGTCCCACTTTGACTTTTATTACGGTCTACACAATTGAATTTTGACCATTTTTATGAAAATCTAATCATCCCTATGCAATCTAAAAATTGTTATTGATGGTTACCGTAATGGTGAAACAATAACAATTTTTAGAATTGCAAGAGATAATTGGATTTTCATTAAATAGTGGTCAAATTACAATTGCGTTGACTATGAAAGTCAAAGTGAGACTATCTTTCCATGACGGAGGGAGTATATGTTCACATAGGTGCTCTGACCATGAATTATACCTGAAGCTATTCCCTCGTTTATTGACAATAAAGAAGAACGAAGATGACCGACCCCCTTTAATAAATATTCACAGAAAATCTCCACGACTCCCTTTAACTTGGCCAGCAAAAATAGATGTCAAGAACTAGCTTCTAAATAATGTGCATACCAAAAACGGTGTACTGACTTCAAGACTAGGTAAACAATTGCTAACTTCGCGTTGCAGTCCGTGAGTGAGCTTCATATGCCTGGGCATGTTGAAACTTGAATATATTAAAAATGCTCCTATTTGACATTTCTTCCATTTTATGCCTGAGATGATCCACTTCTCTTGCCAGATCCCTGTTACTTTGCCTCAATGCCTGCAGAAAATCGAAAGAGGGGCTAATTTCTCGAGGTAAATTAACTGTATATGAATTGTCATATTAAAATTTCACGGTGGTTAAATTAAGTTTCTTTGGGTTCTGTTACGTAGTAGAGTTTGAGTAGGGTTTGTTGACTACCTCCAGTTCTTGCCTGCGCATTTCCTCCTTTCTGGCCTCTGATTTGGAATTCTTTTGCACCTCATAAATTATAGCTGCTCCTGCAACCTATATAAACTTCCAAGTTGGTTTATTTTACATTCATAGATCCAATAAAAACATCTGAATTCATCAAATATTAGTCCGTTTCACACGCTAGGGATTCAGTAGTGGGAGTAAGTGAAGATGTTAATACTCCTTCCTCGAATCTTGACTTTATTTTTTGATCAACTTTGACCAGAATGTTAATAAATGTCGCATCATTGACTCTTTTGTCTAGACTCCCAAAATAAACGTCCGAAAAACTTCCAAATTTACTCTTAGCCAAGAGCAAATTTGAATATTTTTTTTCAGACATTTTTTTTGGGACAAAGGAAGTACAATTTTATGTATCTCATGAAAAAATTGACCAAAAAAATCAAGACTGATGGAGTATCATAATTTTCCTGTGATCTAGCAATCGTAAGACAATTGGCTATGGCATTAGGGAAGGGAAGTAGTAGTTGATACCGTGAATATGAAAAATTCCCCGAGTATAGCAGCAGCAGCCTCGACCGCCTTTTCCTCATTGAGGGGGCGAATCGCAAGATCCAATGCACGTCCATAGATTTTCCTTTGCATGATGGTCGAGAAACGGTGATTTGCCTGAGCAACATTGATGATGAACTGACGAAACACTGGGTGCAATCCGGCATCTGCCTTGAGCCTGGCTGCAATCGGCTTTGCTAAAGTCCGTACGGCCAGTGTCCCCAACTTCAGCACTGGAAAAATCATTACTACTATATTATATCGATTTAATTACTTCTCTTCTCCCTCTCTCCCTCTCTTTTCCGGAACTAATTATCTCCTAATACCAGGCATTGATAACGCAGGGTTTAAAGTTTCTTTCAAGAAAAAAATAGGAGGAGGCTTGAGGGGAGGGGTTAAGGGTTTTAGCAGAGAGATTAGATTAGGGTAAATGCATTATCCCCTCTGCTTAATTATCCTTCTGTACGTTGTTTTAATAAAACACAATGGACAAAACTCCCCAAACCGGGAGTTTAGAGTAAAATATAAAGTTACAAAAAAAAGCGGCACAAAATTTGGGTTACAAAGTTATGTGTCAAGATTTTATTAGTGTTTTTAATTAGAGTGTACATGGTTTAATGTCGATGCAACCAATAAAATATCGTCACCTCATTTTCTAAACTTCTTTTGTGCCTCTATCATTCCCCGAGAGTTTATTTTCACCACAACAACTATATCTACTATAATTCATTTATTTGACTCAATTGCCCCTAGCTCCGTTATCCCCACAAAATGATTTCACTTTGATGGTCTTGATCAATTTAATTGAATTTTGATAGTAATTTATTATGAAAATTAATTATTCACAAGTAATTTTAGAAATTGTTGATGGTGTACTTAATGCTGGATTACTAATAATCTTAAATTTCATTAGAATAATGAAATTCTTTCAAAATTTTGATTAATTTAACTAAGTTAACTATAAAAATAAAATGAATATATCTTTCTGTGTGATGGAGTGATTACCATTTACATGTTAATGCCACCACCCGACCTAGGGGATGATGAAAGGTGATTTTCGGCCCAAAAGTGACGATCACGGAATGCCACGGAATTTGGCATGGACCTGCAAAACGTGGTCTAGATATCGGATCACACATACGGGGTGTCTAGACGTGATTTTATGCCTCCGGCATTGTTTGAGGGGCGAAAACGTCATTTTATAGATTTTAGACCTTTTAATTTCGTATTTTTAGTTTCTTTTAATTTTGTTTTGTTAGTGGGCAGCTGTCTAGATCATGGGTTAGTTTTGTATACTCCCTCTTTCTCAGAAAGATAGTTCACATTTTTTCGTTACTATGAGGGAACTTTGAACAGTTATAAATGCTACTTATAATTTTGTTAATGTGAATCTAAAAAATGATATTAATAGTATTTATAATGGTGTAACAAGAACAATTTCAAAAATTTCATTAGAATAATTAAAAGTAGCCTTAATTATTACCCAAAGTTTCTTTGTAAAACCCATGAAAACAGGGAACTATCATTCTGGGACAGAGGGACAGAGGGAGTATATTTATATTGTATGAGTCGTGATCATGTTCAGTTTTTTTACTTTGGATTAATCAGAATTTGTTTCTCTCCAGAAACAACAGAATCTCTTGAATTTCCTCTTTGATTTGGCCATTCTCACTTGTGTGTCGACATTAGGAGATTCAACCCAAATTCAAAGTCCCTATTTAGACTTAGATAATCTTTTTCAAACCAATAACAATTTTGAAAGAAAATAATAGTGAGCTACTACTGCTTATCATCGTAGTGTGAAATTTGAACAAAAAGATGGCAAATGCTACTCCCTCCGTTTCAACCTTAAAAAATGGGCACAATAATTGAGGAGAAAATTACCGTAGGGTCCCCCATTCTAAGCTAAATTACCACCTAGTCCACGCACATTTTCAATATTACCATGTAGTCCACGCACATTTTGAATATTCCCATCTAGTCCATTAAAATTATAGAATCCCGAAACTACCCCTTATTTTCAATTAAAACAGAAACCCCTCCCCTCTCCTCACATTCAGACGCAAATTGCGTTCTCTCTCTACTTTCTTTCACTGCTTTCTCTCTCTTCTCCATCCCCACCTCCGGCGACCCCATCCGGCCACCTCCGGCGACCTTTCCCTTCCCCATCGCCGGCGACCCTTCCTCTTCACCTCCGGTGACCTTTCCCCTCGATTTCCGAACCCCGGCGACCATCACACTGCGTTTTCACTCTCCTCCATCCCCCACCTTCGGCGACCCCTCATCTCCCCTATCTCCGGCGACCTTCTCCCAGTACCAACGCCCTCCTTAGCCATGGCTGAACCTAGAGGAGTTCTAGGCGACAACCACGAGCCAACAACCGTCGAAAAATTCCGGCCAAGATGCCAAAATCCGAATCAAAACAAAAAACTGCACCTCCAGAATTCGGACTGTAAAAACGCGATTCCCGATGATTGAACCGTTGGATCGTCTTCAAATTTTTGGAGCACTTGCGCATCACCAATCCGCACCTTTTCACCGTTGGGATCTTCAAACTAATTCCCGACGCCGGAGATATGGCGGCGGCCGAATCAAATTCGAAAATCTGCACACTCCCAGGACCGTCCAGAAAAATGACGATTCCCGATGATTTAACCGTTGGATCGTCTTCAAATTTCTGGAGGGAGTTCGAAACACCTAAACGCTACTTTCCACCGTTGGGATCTTCCAAAATATGTCCGGTGCCGGAGATATGGCCGACGGCCGAACTGGAAAAAACCCAAAAAAAATCGCTACCCCTATCTCCGGCGACATTCTACCTAACCTTGGTGACCCTCCCTCCCCGACCCAAATGCGTCCCTCACCCTCTCAACCCAACAAGCTCCAGCCGGCCAACTGTTCAGATTCAACCAAATCGCCCAGCCATCTCACCATGGCTGGCCAACTCCGGCGACCCCATCCCTCCCCTAACCCCGGCGACCCTGCAGCTCCTTCTCCGTCACCGGCCACCCCTACACCATCTCCGTTCACCCCTCCCCACCTCCGGCAATTACAGATCTAGCCCTCACCTCTCTCTCTCTCAATGGCGAACCTGCAACTCCTTCTCTGTCACCGGTCACCCCTCCCCCACTCTTTCTTCAGTCACCGCTAGCTCCGGCGACTTCCCTCAAAGTCGGTTTGTTTGTTGTTGATGTTTTTTTTTTTTTTTTTTTTTTTGTTTTGTTGTTGTTGTTGTTTGGGAAATGAGAGTACAGCTGTGAATTTGTTGATTGTATTGTTAAGGTTTCTGGTATTTGTAAAGTGGTTGAATTTCAAATTTGGCTATTCTTTTGATTAGATGACTTTTGGACAAGTTTGATATATTGTAAAATTAAATTTGATTCTTATGGTTATGTTGGGGATGGGAAGTGGTGGTGAATGGTGATGGTTGAGCATGGCAGAGGTTGGATGTGTCTATAAAAGGGAATGGAAGAAGGGAAATTTGGGTATGGATCTTGTTGTTGTTGTTGTTTTTTTTTTTTTTTTTTTAACTGTAACAGTATTGGGAATAATGATTGTCATTGTTGGTCCCAAAGACACAACAAGGGTATGAAAAGAGGCTAGAGGGGGGGGGGTGAATAGCCTATTTAAAATTATCAACCCTTTTTCAAAATTCAACCTTGTACTTACTATTGAGTTTTGTGGTCAAGTAAAAACCACTAGTTCAAAGCAAAATGCACAGCGGAAGTTTTCGATAAAACGAAGTAGAGTTGTTTTTGAAACTTAAAAACTGCTAGGTAAGCAAACCGTGCGGTCAGCAATATTGCGGTCGGAAATATTGCGGTCGGCAAAGATAGAGGTTTGAAAGATTCAATTTGCGGTAAGCAAAATGCGGCAAGCAAGTTGCGGCAAGGTAACCTTGCGGTCGGCTATATGCGGTCGGCAAAGGTTACAGACGAGGTAGGTTGAAAATGAAGTTTTGTGTCGGTGAGTTTTGGCAAAAGATAAGTAGTCAGAAGTAGTAACTTAGGCAATAGGTAAGCAACAAACACAATTCACAATCGTTTGAGTATCTGGAAAGATCAAAACACTAAACGACAAACAAAGTCAATATGAACAATAAGAACAATTGCAGAAAGTAAATTTGCAGAATGTAAATGACACAATGATTTGGAAAGGTTCGATCTGTTAAAAGATCTACGTCCTTTACCAAGATGGTCAGTCTTGGATTTTGAATGGAGGATATATTAATTCTCTTGAGTACAAATTACAAAGATGAAGATTTGAATTAATTCCTACTTTCTATGAAGAACAAATCCTAGACTTAGACCGGTGTATCCCTAATGATGCAATCTATGTGATTGATCAATCGGGGTGTGTGTGTGTAACGAATCAAGAGCTCTATATAATCTAAATGATTGAGAGCCTAATGAATCTTTAAGTGTTGCTGGGCTTGAGATTTGATGTTCTTGAAGGCTTGCTGGGGATCTTTGAAGATTTGAGGGCGAAAGCTTGAAGATTCAAATGATTCTGGAAATCTTGAGTATGATCTTCAATCACCAAGTATTTCGACAGCAATTTCTCTCTTTGAATCTCAGCACTCTTCAATGAAGAGTTCAAGGTCTATTTATAGCCTTGGGTTGAGAAATAGCTGTTGGAAGATGATGAGCTGTCATATTCTGATTGGAGCTCATATCTTTGTCTTGTAGTTGCAGAAGTTAGTGGGCAAGATGTACTATCTTGTACCAGACATAACGACCAAATTCAAATTTGAATTTTGCAACGATTAAATCAAACTTGTCGTTTCTTGGACTTCACTTGGTTGTGTGATAGCTGGTCTGCGGTCAGACAAGATTGAGGTAACCTTGTAATCAGCAAGGATTTTGGTCGTCAAAATCATGCGGTCGTCAAAAACCATGCGGTCGCCAAAAACCATGCGGTCGACAAAAACCTTGCGGTAGGCAGACTTAGCCATTTTCACCATATCAGCAGCAGCAGCATTTCTTCAAAATTTGAGGGGCTGATCTTCTAAGCCTAGCTAAACTAAAAATGGACTTAACTAATGAAGTTGTAAAACTTCTTACAATAAAACCTAAAGTCCATAAAAAGTAAAATAAGGTTATGGGATCAATCAAATCTAGGTAATAGGAGTGGTTTATAATGTGCATACCCAACAATCTCCCCCTATTTGATTGAGACCATTACCTACTATAACAAAGACTAATTCATTGTACTTGGTAATAACATGTTTCAAGAAATTAATTTTATTAAGTTCATGCCCCAAGTCAATGCACACACAGTAAGTCAATGTTATAGATTTCTATCATCCTAAAGAATAAAATAAAAGACTAATCCTAGAAGATAGAAATAATTTTGATGTAATTCAAAGGGATAATATGAAGGAAATGAATAGCATCAAAACAACACAATCATGACTAGTACTCTGAATCATTAAAGCGATGAAGCATAAGAGTACAAAACAAAAGAGAGAATAAAAGTAGTTGTGTTACAGACCCAAATAAGTTAAACAGAAAATAAAATTGTTTGAGGCAACCAGCCTAATAAAAAAAAACACAATGGTAACATAAATAGTGCGGTCAGAAGGGCGGTAGAGAGATGCGGTCGGGGAGGTGCGGTCAGCTCACATATTCAGACCAGGGATCTTGACTTCATCTTCATACTCAGGAATAATGGGGCAAGTGAATGCATTGGCTAGCATGTAGTCAAAGCTGTTCACGGTCGGGAAATCGATGCTATTGCCTTCATCATTTTCTGCCTGTGAATGGACATTACCGTGACCGGCATCAGCAACCTGGATGGATCCTTCAGTTACTGCACTTCCAGACGATCTCTGAACAGATTCTTCTAAAGACTCCAATTTCTTTTCAACAACCTGAAACGAACCAACGACCGTGTTGGTCAGTTCCTCAATTCTTGTGCCTTGATACTCAAGCGGGGTTTTCAAAGTTGCATAAGCGGCCTTGATTGCTTCAAGCTTCTTTGCTTGATTTTCAGTCAGTGCTTCAAGAGAAGCCTTGATGGCTATATCAACTTCCTTTTCTATGCTGAACTTGATCTTTTTCAGCTCATGGACCAAATCAGTTTTCACTAGATCCAACTGCTTGTGGATTTCAATTGAAGCCTCAACAACCTCACGCGAAAGCCCACGGTTAAGGGCGTTTGTCTGAATGGTCAGAGCCTCCTTCATGAATCGAGGAGTAACCAATAAGTCAGTAGAGAGAACGGTCGAGGTTGATGCGGCAGGTTGAATGGCAGCAGAACTGGAACTGGTATTTCCACGAACAATATCTTTCACAGTCTTTGTTATAGCTACTGTCTCCCCCTTAATGGTGTCAATCATTTTAGAGTGAAGAGAGCAGAGCTCTAGCTTTAAATCAGCTTGAGTGGACTTAAGATCAATGACCTCTGCGGTCAACTGAGCAATGGCAGATTGGTTTTCAGACTGGAGTTTAGTCAATGATTGAACTGCGGTCAATAGTGCGGCAACCTGTCCTGCGGTCGCCGGAATGTCATCGGTCTTGACCGGAGAGGGAGGAGTTGGAACAGGAGAATGAGTAGGAGAGGCAGCTGGTGTGCGGTCGACAGGACGGTCGATGTTAATTGGCAGCTGAGAGCGGTCGACGTCAGCGACCGTGCTTCCTTTCTGAGTGGCAGCATCAGGACGGTCAAAAGTGGGGCTATCAACATTGATATCCCTGTCCTTCTCATCACTATCACCTTGTTCACTCCCAACAGCAACTTGTTTATCACCATCAATGTTATCACCTTCTTCACCACTTCCAACAACTTCAACTTTTGAACCACTAGAAACCTCATCTTCAGTTTCCTCACTATCTGATTCATCCCTTAGAGAGTAGACTTGTCGTGCAACCTTTTCAATGTAGGAGCAACATCAACAACATCTGTAGTGGGAAGAGGAGGAGACCCAGTTGGTGTAAAGACCGGAGATGCAGCCACCTTTGCTTTCTTGACAACCTTGACCGGACTGAGGGAGTGAATTCGCTTTTTCTCCCCCTGAACTGTTGCGGTCGAAGGAGTCTTTGAGGATTTGAGAGATGGTGCGGCAAGGGACTTCAATGACGCGGTTGACTTGCGAGGAGGGGAAGTAGAGTAAGTAGACTTGGCGGTCGGTTCCCTGAACTTGATACCTGTAGCAACAGACGCTTTCTTTGCGGTAGGCTCAACAGCAATACCCTTGCCTTTTCCTTTGACCGGGGCGGCAGGAAGATATTCTTCTTCATCATCATCATCGTCTTCGTCACTTGCGGCAAACTGAGAAGACTTGAGTTTGGAGGGAGACTCATAGGGTTCATGAGGGTCTTTTGCAAGATAGACCTTGTAAAGTCTGGTTCCAAAACGAACACGAAAGTTTGCCTTCATGGTAGATCGGGTAAAAAGCTTGCTTTTTGAAATGGTAAGGAGAAGTTCACGATTTTTGGACATAAATTTTCGAAGCTCTTTTATGTGGGTCATGAGGAAGGTAAGGAAACGAGTGTGAGTACGGTACTTGATGGTTCCCTTTTCTTTGGCGTTATTGTATGCGGCAATGTTTGCAATCAAAGCATCGTAGATAATTTGACACCAGTCAATGTCTTTGCAAAGGTAGATTGCGGCAGAAAGAACCCATTGAGTGGTGTTGAGATTTGCTTGATTACCCGTCTTGCAATTGATGGAATGCCCGACCAGATGGCTAATATGGTACAGTACTTCATCAAATTCCTTCCTGGGTACCTTAGTGACATGATTGTGTCCCACCAACCGTTTAGCAAGAGCTTTCAATTCGTTGTCAGTGACGGTCGTTGAATAAGTAACACCAGCCCTTTTCTTGATCCCAAGAACCTCACTAATGTTGACGACATCCAAGGACATCTCAATCCCCTCAATTTCAGCATGGATAAATTTTACTATCTTGCCGGATGCACTTCGACCGGTCTCTTCTGTAGCGGTCGCAAAGAATTGATCGACGAGAGCAGGGACATGGAAGTCCTGATCAAAGGTAAAGAATGGTAGCAACCCCGTCTTGTCAAATCTCTTAATCAGATTTCTGCCAATTGCATCTTCTTTTAAATCTTCGAGGTCCATAAGAACGCCCGGTAAGAAATGTTTAGTATTCTGAAAAAATGGAAAGTTAGAACAGCATAACAAATATGCGGTCACTTGCTAGATGTTGCGGCAAGTGACTAAAGGTAAGATCCAAGTTGAAATAGATGCGGCAAGAATACGCGGTAAGCATAACACGGTAAGTATGTAACAGCAAGCATAATAAAGGCAATTAGAAGTGATAACAATCATGCGGTAAGAATACCACGGTAATACATGCGGTCGACATCAAACTTGTTATATGGTCAACAACACGGTAAGAGAAATCTATGCGGTAATACACACGGTTGACAAACATAGCAAGCAAATGAATAATCAATGCGGTAAGTCACACGGTCGACACACTTAGCAAGCTAATGAATAGACAATGAACAATGCGGTAAGTCACACGGTCGACATACTTTGGGAAATATTTTTCAAAAACAATGAAACTTAAAAACGGAACAAAGAGGATCAAAACACACACAAACACTTTGTAGTGTGTGTACGCTTAGTGGAAAGGATCAAAAAGGGAAAAGTTCAAGAACACCAAGAACATCATCAAGAACACGATGAAGATACTGTAGCAAAATCCCAGAAATTACGAACATAGCTAAAAATTGAAAAAAAAACAGGTACCCATATCCGAAAGATCCGATTAAGAGCAAATATACCATCAATTTCGTCAAATAAACAACCAATATGCACGAAATCGAAGAAAAACGAAATGGGGGGGCGAAATACGAAAAACCCAGAGAAGTAATTTCGTCAAAAAATCATCAAATACTAATTATTTAAAAATTAAGCAACATATTGAGATGTAGAATGTTATCCCATAACAAGAATTAAGCAACATATAAGCATGGAAATCATCAAGATCAACAATGGGGAGAATATGAAAAGTTTTGAGAAACCCATTTAAAATAACAGATATTCGAAAATGTCATCAAAAATTGAGAGATTTAGGGACCGAAATCATACCATTCGAGATTGATAAGGTGAGGGATGGAGAGAGGATGATTTCTTGTGAGTTTTATCAACTCTAGCCATGAATTTATAGAGAGAGAGTCGGATATAGAGAGAGTTTAGAGAGAGAGTGTAGAGAGAGAGAGAGTTAGAGAGAGAGTGGAGCAGAGAAAGTGGAAATGGTTTAAGTGGAAAGGGGTATATAGGCGGTTATGGGGATGTGGAGAGGTGGAAAAGTGGGAAGTTAACTCTGTAAATCAGATAGGACAGAGAAAAGAGTCCTTTTTGTTTTCAAATGAGAGCCAATGACGGCGGAGCAAAAATATTATAATGATTTGAAATAAATAAAAGCGAGGGAATAATGAAAATTACCTTAATGCCCTTGATGTAAAGAAAATATCACTCCTAAATATCTCTAAGGTTAGAACACTTACCTGGAATCCATGCGTGCGGTAAGCAAAACTTTACCGTTTGTGCGGTCGATACACAATGCGGTCGATTACTAGCGGTCGACTTATATTGAGGTAGTGCTTTTAAAATATTAACACCTGGCATTGATCCGTGCGGTCAACAATTCATGCGGTAGGCATGAGTGATGACCAAAATACATATGAGGTTGCCACCAGGCGGTCGATGTAGTGCGGTAGGAAATAGCGGTAACCTATAAACTTGTGGTCGATATTTAAATGATATTAGCTTGATTCGGGCGGTCGACATAACGCGGTCGAATGAAGCAATGCGGTCGACATAATTGCTAGGTACCTACCTTTTTGAAGAAACTTGGAGAAACCAAAACATTAGTACAAAAATCATAAGGACAAGATATTTAGAGTTCTAGCATACCCATTTCTCCTCTGAGAAACCTAAACCTCTTGGAATCCAAAGCCTTGGTGAGAATGTCTGCAATTTGATTGTCAGTACTCACATACTCTAGATGAATGTTACCTTTTTCGACATGATCTTTGAGAAAATGGTATTTGATATCAATGTGTTTGGTCTTTGAATGCATCACAGGATTGTTGGACACAGCAATGGTAGATGTATTGTCACAATAAATTGGACAATTTTCTTCTTTGATTCCGTAGTCGACCAATTGTTGTTTCATCCAAAGCACTTGGCAGCAGCAGCTTCCAGCAGCTATATATTCAGCTTCTGTGGTAGATACGGAAACTGATGCTTGTTTCTTGCTAGCCCATGAAACGAGTCGATTTCCGAGGAAATGACAAGTTCCACTTGTGCTTTTCCTGTCAATGGTACATGCTGCATAATCTGCATCTGAGTAACCTATAAGATTGAAATTTGAATCTTTGGAATACCAAAGTCCAAGGTTAATAGTTCCAGATAAATAACGAATAATACGTTTTACAGCAATAAGATGTGCTTCTCGAGGATCCGCTTGATAGCGAGCACAGACACAAACACTAAACATGATATCGGGCCTACTAGCAGTTAAGTAGAGAAGAGAGCCAATCATACCTCGATACAAGGTTTGATCAACCTTTTTACCTTTTAGTCTTTGTCGAGCTTATTGCCGGTAGCCATAGGAGTGTCGTATGCTTTTGCATTTTCAAGTCCAAATTTCTTGATAAGATCTTTTGTGTACTTTGCTTGGTTGAGGAAGATGCCTTCAGCACATTGTTTAATTTGTAGTCCAAGGAAGAATGTCAATTCTCCCATCATGCTCATCTCAAATTTGCTTTTCATTAACTTTTCAAATCGCTTACACAACAATTCATTAGTAGAACCAAAAATATATCATCGACGTAAATTTGAACAAGTAAAGTATGATCATGATATTTAGCAATGAATAGAGTTGTGTCGATCTTACCACGCTTAAAACCTTTTTCTAGAAGAAATTTTGATAGAGTATCATACCATGCTCGTGGAGCTTGTTTGAGTCCATACAAAGCCTTTTGAAGTTTGTAGACATGATGTGGAAATTTGGGATCTTCAAATCCGGGTGGTTGAGCGACATAGACGGTTTCTTGAAGTTCGCCGTTGAGAAATGCACTCTTCACATCCATTTGATAAAGCTTGAATTTCTTGTAAGAGGCATAAGCTAAAAATATCCTTATAGCTTCAAGTCGTGCAACGGGGGCAAACGTTTCGTCGTAGTCAATGCCTTCTTCTTGTCTATATCCTTGTGCAACCAACCTAGCTTTATTTCTTGTGATGCTTCCATTCTCATCCATCTTATTTCTAAACACCCACTTTGTACCAATCACTCCTTGATCCTTAGGTCTTGGAACTAGATTCCACACTTTACATCTTTCAAATTGGTTGAGCTCTTCTTGCATAGCAACAACCCAACTTGAGTCTTGGAGTGCTTCATCAACTTTCTTGGGTTCAACTTGAGATATGAATGCGGTAAGAGCATCATAATTTGATCTTCTTGTTCGAACACCAGAATGTAGGTCACCAATGATATTTTGAATTGGGTGATCTCTGACCTCGCGCACTTCATGTGGTAGGTCGGGTTGAGTTGATGGTTGTTGAAGATCTTCTAGTGGTACATCATTTGTGCCATCCCAATCATAGGTAAGTTGAGGGATTGGTTCTTCAATATTGATGGGTGTTTCAACTTCAGCTCCATTTGAGGTAGCAGCAGATGCGGTAGCTTCTGGTGCTTCATTTGAGGTAGGTGGAGGAGTAGTTGAGGTAGAAGGATTTCCTTGAGTTGATTGATTTTGTGTCGACTAGAACTGTCTCATTAAGCTCAACAAAATCATCAGCAACATTTGGAGCCATATGTGGCTCAAGGAGAGAATGTTCATCAAAAGTAACATGGACAGATTCAACTATCTTAAGAGTGGTTTATTTAATACACGAAAAGCTTTTGAGTGTTTAGCATACCCAACAAATATACCTTCGTCGGCCTTAGGAGCAAATTTACCTCGATGTTCTTTACCGTTGTAGAGAATGTAACATTTGCAACCAAATATCTTGAAATAGGCAATGTTGGGGGGTTCTTCCTCTCCAAAGTTCATAAGGAGTCTTGTTGTAGGTCTTGTTAATGAGGGATCGATTTTGAGTGAAGCAAGCTGTGTTGACTGCTTCAGCCAAAAATATTGAGGTAGCTTCGATTCAGCAATCATCGTTTTTCCTGCCTCAATCAACGTTCTGTTCTTTCTTCCACAACGCCATTCTGTTGTGGAACTCCAGCAGCTGAAAAGTTGTGGTCAATACCATGGTCGTCACAGTATTGAGCGACGCCGTTGTTTTTGAATTCTGTTCCGTTGTCGGATCGAACACTGACGACGTCGTCTTCTTTTTGGGTTTGGAGCTGTCTTAAGAGTGCGGTCAAAATGTCAAACAATCGTCTTTGGAGATCATCATTTCGACCCACGTATATCTTGAGTAATCGTCTACCACAACCAATGTATATCTATTGCCTCCAATACTTGCGGTAGTGACAGGTCCAAATAAATCCATATGTAGCAGCTGCAAACATCTTGAAGTTGACGGAGTCGTCTTGCTGGAGAAAGACGATTTTGGTTGTTTGCCTAGTTGACAAGCTGAGCACTTTTCATCGTGGTGGTCAGCAACTTTGGGTAAACACGAACCAAATTATCTCTACAAATCTTGGAGAGATACTTGAAGTTCAAGTGACTAAGTCGTTTATGCCAAGCCAAACTATTTCGCTAACATTCTTTGCTACAAAACAGAGATTAGAAGAAATACAAGTAGAATTGAAATCAACAATGTAAACATTTTTCTTACGAATCCCTTTGAGTAAAGTGACGCGGAGTTGCCATCCTTGATAAGACAATGAGTTGAAGTAAAGTGGCATTGCAATCCTTTGTCGCAAAATGTGAGATTGAGAGAAGATTGTGTTTTTAGACCGGTAACTAGAGAAACATCTTGGATTGTTATTTTTCCTTTTCTGATGACTCCATAAACGATGGTCTTTCCTTTGCTGTTGTCGCCAAAGGTAACTGCTGGACCTTTTTCATTACGGACACTTTCCAAAAGGTTGATATCTCCAGTCATATGCCTTGAGCATCCACTGTCGAGATACCATAAACTAGTAGTTTCATTGGAGTGGCCGGCCATTAGGCAGAGGACTACAAATAAACATTTAAGATCGAGGGTCCCCTTTATTATTTTGGGTCCTAAAGATTAGCAGCTTTTGACAACCCACACTTGCCTCACAGAAGGTGGTTTTAACCTTCTAGGATTGGGTGTGAATCTTAAAAGACATTCAGCAGCCTTATGACCATAATCATCACACACAGAACAATGGTGGAAGCCACCCAACTGAGGGTTAACAAATTCGTTGAAGTTTTCAGCACAACATCATTTACTGGTATGGACGAGGTCGCCTTTACAAAATTCATCCACTTGAACTTTGCCGTCTTACCACTGCCCGCGGTCGTTGGTTTTCTTGCGGTAGCCAACTTCTTAGATGCGGTCGACAGACCGTGCGGTAAGTGACTGCGGTAAGATGATTCAGCGACCTTGCTGGGTGCTTGCTGCAGCAGCAGGTTCATCCATGGCAATACCTTTCAACTTGCCTTGCCAGTTTGCTTCTTAGGATAGACATAATTGAACACTAGTTTCTTCTTTGGTTCTTGTCCTACACCTTTGAAACATGATGTTTAGCCTTCAACTCATCCAAAGTTTGCTGGGTAAATTTCTCATCTCTTTCACAACAAGATGCACATTTAAAGTTGTCACTAGTTGGAATCCCAAGCCTTCTTTATCACACTAGACTTTTGGGATTCTAATATTTGTTCCATAGTGACCACGAGAATTGGTCCACTCATTAGTGATCCGTTTGAGGTCATTTATCTCAGCAACCAATTCATCGTTTTTAACTTTAAATATGACATTTTGTTCTTCTAAGAAACGGTTTCGATCAGTAAGAGGAGTCATGCTCTTGATCTGCTCCTTAAGGAGGGTGAGTTCAGATCTTAGTAGAGTTTTCTCCGTCTTAAGCTGGGAAATCTCTTCAGTTGAAAGTGCTAAAGCTTCCTTCATGCCGGCAAACTTACTAATTACCTGTTCAGCTTTCATAAACATCTTTTCATGTTCGTTGGGAGAAATATCAAACTTGACTTCTGGAGTGGTAAGCAGAACTTCCTTCACTTTGGGATTGTATTGACCTTCTTTGCTGCACTTACATCACATCTAGAAAATAGAAGATCGCCATTCCTTTGAACTGGAGTTAGGAATCCCTTTTCAGCAAGTTCATCAGCTGTATAGCTTATCCGTTAGGTTTTGCATTTGGTGAGCGACGATTTTTATTTTCATCCTCATCATCGGAATGAACGACAAAACAAATGTGACCTTCTTCAGAATCCTCGTCGCTTTCATCAGAGTCTGACTCTATCCAGGTAGCTAACTCTTTTGTGGCAGAGTCCCTCTTCAGCGACCATTCCCTTTTGCTTTGAGTATCTAGGAGTGAAGTTGCTTTTCTTTCATGTACTCGAATTTGGGGTTGGACATTTGATGCGAATGACGGGTTTCCTGCAATTAAAACAAACGAGATCTCTTTCTTCTTGAGAAGTTAGAGTACTTTATTACTTGTTGAGCTGCTCCTTGAAAACCTTGCAGGAG